>CM067372.1:150286459-150868702 GCA_034401795.1 Chaetoderma sp. LZ-2023a | reverse complement strand
ACGACACGACGATGTTGTGAGTAATAACGTGACTGAAATGCGTCGCTGTGCTATGCAGCAGCAACTTGGAATCAAATTATTTTCTATACGTGCAATGCCATTAACCATTTTATGCCTGAAATTCCCAGCGTATCAATTTTCAACGTAACTGTAGAGGTAAGCTGTTGAATATTTTGAAAGTAACTTGATTGAGAGCTGTTGCTGCTGTAGGGTTTTTATGATGATCTCGTATTTGATGAATAAAAGAGATAGTAAATAAATATAGTGCATCGTTAAATAATAAGACTTCGCTGTTAAGAAGTTAAGGAAATCCTTGCTAGTTTGAAAATATTTGACTTACTGATTCTTGGTTCAAAGGAGCCGCCTCTAATATATTGATTCCTACAACAGCAAAAATCAACAACCACCAAGCAGACATGTTGAGCGCCATCCTACCTTGGTCGAGACGACGAACGTGACAATAAGCTATATTTTGTAACAAAAGGCATTTTAAGGCATTACGTATATGTTTCTCTTGGTGCCTTGTAGATATCCCAGATAAGCGTGTGTTATCAGGAACTTAACAATAATGGGTCACTAAATGGGTTTAAACTAAATTTCCTCTTCTACTAGCTATTCTGGTAGCAAAACATGCCATGCTTTCAATTGTCTCATAGAAAATGGCCATTTGCAGACGAAGAAAATACTATTCCTCAAAATTTACCAATGCAAATTTAATGTACGGAACCAGGTCCATAAAGCGCTTTTCGCCGGTTAATATTAATACGTAACGATTTTACCGTGGATTCTTATATAGGCATGCACGGCGACTCAAATCTGATAAGATGCATATTAAATGAAGACACACATCTGACGGTGGAACTTATCACCGTTTCATCGAGAAATCAGAATATTTACTATTTAGTAGTATAGTACTATATAGGTGCTTGTCGTTTATTCATGTCTGTATAACAAATAGTCGGCGGGTAGTATTCGTTTTATGGTAAAAGCGCCAAAATTGTCATGATTGGCCATCATTAGGCTCCTACATATAATGGTCACAACTATTGTCACACCCATTAAAGTGAGCACGGTACTATACACCCATAAAAATGAGTACAATACTATACACCCATAAAAATGAGCACGATACTATACACCCATTAAAGTGCCCGCGGTACAATACACCCATAAAAATGAGCACGGTACTATACACCCATAAAAATTAGCACGATACTATACACCCATTGAAGTGAGCACGGTACTATACACCCATAAAATGAGTACGGTACTATGCTGTAGTTCGGATCGACCGGTACACGCCGCCCGTCCTAGATTCGTTCCCTGAACACGCCCACACACCCCACACCACACACCCCCACACCCTGGGTAGAGCTATAAGCGTATATGAGCCTATGAGAGGGATCGCATTGTAAAAAGTTCGTTAAAACGCATAGCGCGAATGCGCGCGCTTAATACTATTTTTGACAGAGCGCGTATTTTACGACCAAGGTAGGATGGCGCTTTTAGTGTACCGAGTGGGTACATTGTAATCCTTTTTCATTACTTGTTCCCGCCGAAGCTGGCATTAATCAAGACCAGAATTCGACGGGCTTTCCGAATCTGTAAACCATCGGTTAAGAAATGACTGAGTTATCCATGGAAACCCCCTTTTGATTATCTTCAAACTATTGCCGTGACGTCATAACCACGTGTACGCAGAACTTCTAGAATGTACTCTAGACCATTCGACTGCGTTATTATTAGCTACGTGCTGATTGGCTGTTGCCCGTCCGATGATTGGTTGGAGTCTCCGCTCCTGTGACGTCAAGAGTAGTATTAAAGGAGACGAATTTCAGAGCTCGAGAGCATCCTCCGCCAGGAGCCGATTAGGTTGAACCGGTGTCAGCTACAATCAGCAAGACAGGCATTACGCAGATCATTTCGGTCTCTGTCGGTTTTATTTCTCCCGTAGCCAGCAGTAATCCAACCAACGCACTAAAGCAATTTTGTACCTCCCGTTGTTGCGGGAGCATTTTTAGAATTTTTGGATATTGTTCACGAATATATCAAGAACTAACTTGGAACACGAACTTGCGGTGAGGCCTTTCCTGGCCTGGAAATGTGATTCTACAGATGTAGAGGCAGCGATGTTCTTTGGTGGATGACTCGCCAGATCGGCCGGCCACGCCAAAAAGTGGTTATTCAGCCATCTCCGCACTAATGTCGTGTGCCCGCGAGGGTCCGGGGACATGTAAAAAAACCAAGGTGGTATATAGTGCATAGGAGATACTGAAGGCCTCTGTGTCTAACGAAGGATGCATTAACATCCTACTGTGGTACCGTCTAGTCGGTACCATGTTCGGGCTGCTGAGGCTTGGGTTCATCCTGTCCCAGTAAGTGGACATGCGTGGTGCGTGGATGATAGTCCACAGCCAGGACATCTCTGGCAGACTAGAAGTTCACTGTGTTTGCTAGAGATGGCCTCCAGGCAAGGCCGGGGAAAACGGTCACAGTTCGTATTCTGTTGGCAGATAGGTACGGATCAGACCGTCGGGTGCCCCTGAGCATGAGCTCAGATGGTGATCGCTATTGACTGGGTCGCCGGCCGGTCATCTTGATCATGTCATTTCATCAACCCATTCTTGGTTATGAGTGGTCAAGATGGTTCAATGTACAGTCAGGCCATGGCAAGCGTTCATATTGCGAGTCATGCCTCCTGTGATGAGCGGTCATGAAAAGTGATTCTTTGGGAAGCAGGAGGGTATGTGTGTGACACTGTGTAACCTGTCACTTGCCGGATGGGTGGAGCAGTCTGGTGCCCAGGTACCCGTGGGGTGGATGACCAGTCTAGTACGATCTGTGCAGGGCCACTCAGCTAAAATGAGGTCACAGAATGATCTATGCGAGGGCCTTAGCTGCGATGCGTCTAGTGGGCATCGCCTCCATGGTTTGGTCTAGGCGGGGCTACGGCCCCTTGCCAAAATGACCCTATTGGCGCCCAGTACTGTGTTCGCTTGGCTCGGGAGTCGTCAGTGTGCACCTTGACTCTGTCCCAGATTATGGCCCCATAACTTGGACAGGTCTTTATCTCAGGCATATATGGAGAGGTACCTAGCCTAGGCTGCATCCTGTGTGGGGAACTGGGCGTCCATTCGGCGTGGTGGGGACAGTGAACCACACCGGGAAGGCGAAAGGGTACAAACGTTTCAACCACTTCATTCTTCCCGTGTTCTTGGCCGAATCATTCTCCCTGCCGAATATGGTGGGGAGAGTGACTGGACTAATTATAAAATACAGTTCAAGATAACAAGTTGAACTAACCACCAGAACAATCAGCAAATGGGTGAATATCTCGCCGCAAAGCTTTCCGGAAAAGCCCTTCAAGTTCTTGCGGATCTCGGGACTGATTACACACCCACCTATACCCAATTGGAATGAGCACTAACTGAACGATTTGGCGACATAGCTCTTGGAGAAACAAGTCGCCTACAACTTAAAAATCTCCGATGACGCACAGGAGAAACCCGAGCTAGCTAGTTGAATCAGAAGGCTAGTCACCCGTGCACACCCTAGCACCAATTTAGAAAGCGTAACACATCTGCATCTTGACACATTCATCGATGTATTAAGCGGTGAATCTACCCTTAAAGAAAAACTATTTCTTGGCGACCACGGGAGTTTGGCCCAATTAACGGCTATCGCGGTCCTCATAGAAAACTTTCTGGAGCGAGAAAAGAATAACCGACGTCAACTTCACCCTATCAATGAGGTATAGGGTCCACCAACGCTCCCTCCCCCCCCCCCCCCCAGATCATCAACATCTACAGTACCAACACCACAGCAAACGAATTCACAAAATTCCAATCAGAATCAAGCGCCTGGAGGAAGGGGGCGTGCCCATAGAGGAAGCTACAGCCGAGCCCCCGGGTGCAGGAACCAGCGCAACGAAGGAACGAATAGACGAGATCAATAAACAGATCTCCGCACTAACAAATTTAGTGACCACACTCAACACGAACCTCGCCACCACTCACTTTAGAACAGCGAACACCACCAACACCGCACCGCCACCAAACACCTGTTTCGGATGCGGTCAGCCAGGCCATTGGATGGAACGGTGTCCTAACCAACCTCGATCTATAATCTCTGCCTCTGACTGCAGCACACCACAACCGGAGAAGCCATTAAACTCTTAAGGGCACCGAAAGTAGAGTCACCTCGGTGCCCATATCTGCTTCCCGGCTCAACTGCGGCCCCCGTACGATGACGTTCGGTGGCCAATAATTACCAACCAAATTCAGTTTTACACCTACACCAAAGTGCACGGCTTCACATATGTTGATGCCTACGATGCCTCCCACATCTGCAGCACCACCATCCCCCTCTATCTCCGCACATAACAAGCCTTCTTTCCTTTGTAAAACGGTAGTGGTAGGTTGTAGCACCTCCGCTGAAACAACGTTTTTGTAAGCACCATGTCCCGCCACCAAGACACTGAATTCTCGGTGTCCCTTGGTGGTATGCAAAACACCGCCCCACATAATAGCATCTTCCACATCCAGAGACAGCAGCGACTCATGAGAAATGGTTCACTCTGCCCCATGGATTCACAAACGCTGACGTAGATGGGGAGAAACACGTCCCTAGTGGCATCACTGTTTTTTCTGTGCTTCACCAAAGCATCCAATGAAACATTGCAAGAAATGGCTCGCGCAGGTAGAGCTTATATGTCATCCCGTATGCATTTCAGCGAGATTGCTTCACCCCTCTACAGTATCACCGAGAAAGATCGACCAAATGAGTGGATGAGTGAGTGTGAAGGCTCCTTCAGGGCACTGAAGGAACTCTTGATGACCACCCCAATTCTTGCTCACTCTAATCCAAACCTCGATTTCATCTTAGACACTGACGTGTCAGCTTACGCTAGCGGCGCGGTTCTATCTCATGTCATGGAAGACGGAACAGAGCAGGTATTGGGTTATGGTTCGCGTACTCTGAATAAAATGGAGAGAAGATACGCAACCACCAAGCGAGAACTATTGGCGGTGGGCCATTTCGTCAAGTACTATAAACACTTTCTGTATGGGCGCCCTTTTACACCCTTTACAGACCATGCCTCACTATGGTGACTCAGGAACTTAAAAAATCTGGAAGGCCTGGTAGCGAGATGGCAGAAATCCCTGCAGGCCCATAACTTTAACGTTGTACACCGTCCCGGTAAATTGCATGGGAATGCTGATGCCCTCAGCAGAATCGGTGCAGAAGCTGAACATGAAGAGTCCGCCACCGTGACACAGTCAACACAGCCATCTCCGGAGTTCCCCGAATTGAGGTGCGCAGAGTGGAATCCGGAGAAAATCGCACACCACCAAACAACAGACGTACAGACACGAAATATATACGCATGGATTCAGGAGGGGGTACGTCCTCCTAAGGAATCGGTAACACCTATCTACCACGGCAAAGTATTATTACCAACGGTTTGAAGAATCTCAATTAATAAATACTGTTCTCTATATTAATGACCATTTGGTAGTCCCAGAGAGTTATCGTGAAATTATATTGAAACAACTACATGATAACGCCGGGCATCTGGCCGTGGAAAGAACTGTTGCCAGTATCAAATTGAGATTCCACAAGATCGGGATTCGCGATAGTGTCAAGGCATGGGTTGCCAAATGTATCCCATGGCAAAAATGCGCTGTTGGCCAACACCATATCGCACAATCTCTAATTAAGATTGTTGGTGCACCGTGGGAGCGAGTGGCTATCGACGTGCTCAGACTCTTGAATATGACAGATGATGGAAATAAATACATCCTCGTATTACAAGATTATTTTACGAAGTGGGTAGAAGCATTTGCTCTGCCAGACCAAGAGGTATCGACCATAGTGGAGGCCATGGCCAGCAATGTTTTCTGCCGCTTTGGTATGCCTTATGAGTTGCACTCCGATCAAGGAAGTAATTTTGAGAGCCGGCTCATATCAGAGCTCTGCAAATTGTTCCATATCGTCAAGACAAGGACAACTCCATACCACCTCCGCAGTGACGGGATGGTAGAGAGACTCAACAGAACTCTCGCGGAGGTGCTTACGAAGGACACGTGCCTTGATTGTAGAGATTGGGACCTATGGTTCCCATATCTACTTATGGCTTACCGCACTTCCGTACATTCCAGCACGGGCTACACCCCTGCTCAGTTAATGTTAGGCCGTGAATTAGCCTTACCCCTGAATCTGGGCATGCCTCGAATACCAGGAGAGAAAAATTCACCATCTCTCTGTCGAACTCTTGCGGCAAAGGATAGAACAAGCACATGAGTTAGTGAGAGAAACCTTATCCACTGCACACCGGCGGCAAAAGACATGGCACGACCGGAGAGTGCATGGAGATCCGTATGAAGCAGGAAGAATGGTTTGGGTACATGATCCATGATGGTCTACAAATGTGCAAAGTAAACTGAGTTACCAGTGGAAAGGCCCCTATGTGGTAGTAGGTAAGACGTCGGACGTGACCTACTGTATCCGTGCTTCGGATGGCCTGACCTCAGTCATCCACTTCGATCGACTTAAACCTTGTGTCAGTGACGACACAGCACCAGAGCCTTCTCAGCACGGGTCTACTCGATCTGGGAAGTCGTGTCTGAAGAAGTTCGTGTTTGTTTTGTCCAAGGGACTGGATGGAAAAGTTGTTTCTCCGATCTCTTCCCATTCCAATCCACCTCATGCTATGCCCCCCATCATAGAATTACCACAAGCGGAAGCTGAGGCTGACCCAAGCCATGCTTCCTGTGGGGTGGAACATATGGTGAATAGCATGAAAGTGAAGAGGCTGGATGAAGCCTTAGCGTGTCTAGAACCGCAAAACCATACAACGAGGTGTACCCGACCATGCCCCCAAAGCGCCAAACACATTCCCACCCAAGCGGCACCCATATCCGTTGCCGCACCAACACCCCAAATCCAACTGGCGTCCCTTATCTATGCACCAAGTTCGGACATCACCGGCCCAGTCCATTTCACACTCCACTCGTCGTCTGTTGACCGTCAAACTTCAGACATGAGAGAGATGGCTGCAACAGAGGAGGTGGCATCCCGCACTGAACCGACCAACATACCCCCCCACCCCCACCCCCCACCCCCGTGGTGGGCAGGGAATCAGACTGTTCAGCAGACTCTCGGCTCGAATTTTCCAGGTGTCTAAAAACTACGACAAGACACCAACCGTTGTGTAACGGGAGACGACCACATCCCCCTGTCCAAAGGTCACCCCTCCAATGGGCCTACCATACTGCCTCGTGCGCAGTCAGGACATCACACAACAGACAGATCGTCAACACCTACAGAACACACCTGCCATCAAGACTGGATACGTCAATTTATCATTGCGTGTACATCACACACTTGCTCGGTTATACTCAGCATAACAAAGACATTCAATATCAGCAACAGCAGCATTTAGCAGCACCTTCCAGTACTAATTAATTCCGATAGAGACATAAAAATTCCCGCAACAAATTCCTCCCGCACAAATTATGGGAAAAATAATACCTCCCGCAGACTACACCTCCTGCAAATAATAACAGACTTGGCATTCACCAGCGTGGAAAACTAGAATGTGCCTACTTCGCTTATAACATTAGCATCATACAGCAGCCCGGACATCCCGACAACAGCATTATCATCAACAGACAACAGCCGACAAATCTCCCGCACACACCCTCTTATCCAGTTACGGGAGAACTGATCATGTGGATATAAGGAATGCACCACAGCCATCTACAGTATGCGTCATGTGTCTAACGCTCTCCCCCTTCCCTTTTTCCCGGCGTCATATGGAAATTGAATTCGACAATGGATTGATCAAAGTTACGACAGCATCCGACAGGTCATCTGCGCTCTGAAGTAACTCTGTCCCGTATTAATGTGTCTGGTCTAGGCCGGGACGGAGCTAGTTCTACCCATTGAGGAGAATGCTTGGCCAGCCCTCCCGCTCAGAAAACACAGCTATCTTGACGGGATCAGTAACGTTGATCTACCGCTTGAATAGAAATTTTTAAACCATACATCAAGTTACTTACAACTTTACTGTTGAATTTTTTATTAAGAACACAACTGCTCTACCATGCTACAAATCATTAGCGCACGGGCCGGTAAAGCGGCATAAAAAATCTGACAGTAAAATTACAAAGAGAATTTCAAAAATTCTCTTCCTTGCGTTCCAGTCTATAATCAACACGGGCTGCGAACTACCTATTACAGACACATACCAAGACGCATGTTAAAGAACTCGCGCCAAATAGTGACATTGTAAAGATCTTGATGTAACATATATATTTCTATCTCTCGCATCTACAACAGACTACCCATCAGCAACAGCATTTTGGCCGTCGCCATAAACAGCATATATGTTTCCGATCAACCATGTGTTTTAGAGCCACGTAACATTTACTGCTATTTCCAGAAAGTTGGATCATACGCTTTAAACAAAAGAGCTGCCCAAAGACGCGATTACCACAGCATGGAGGAGAAGTGGCGAGGGTGAGTCCGGGAGATTACCGCTGACGTCACCTGGCTCCCACAGACCCCATCGAGCGCTACAGCCTAAAGGTTTATAAGCATCCAATCTGGAGAACCGCCTCATGCTAATTAAAAGGTGAGACACCGCCAAGAAGAAGTAGTACTACATTTCTATGTTGATCGAAGGCTGTTAAATGTGCGAAATTAAGACAAGTTTAATGAGCGATTCTTCCTATAATTAAAAGTACTCCCTTTATACGGGAAGAACTAATCCCTGGACGTCTAGGTGGGAAAAAGAGGAAACTTTCACCTAAGAATGACCGAATCACCTGTTAAAACTTGTAGGTGTGGTCATCCGCCGCCTGTGACGTCACCAAATAGTATGAAAGGAGGAAGCGCACTCTGAAACTTTGTCTTCCTGTCAAAACTCGACACCAGGGAAAAACAGATAGCATTAGGTTTCTTTCGTGTCGCAAACCAAATTCTGCTGTTTTATTATTATCTCATTATTATACTTGGCCTGGAAAGTTGAAAACAATGAAGAGATAGGACATTAGGTTTTGAATAAGGTTCCTGCAGCTGAATACCATGCGGGAACGAGATGTCACTCCTTGAAGATTTAGCATTATCGGATTCGTCTGAAGAAGAATCGGTACCAGTTCCAAAACGGTTCCCGTGTAGCTCATTATTAGCTAGCGGAGAGCCCTGTACCAGAACTTTTACCAGAAGATCCGACCGCACACTTCACGTTAATAAGGATCATCTCTTCCAGTCAGCCTTCTGTGTGACGTGCCAGTATCTCTACACTGCTACTCGATACGGGGTGACCCGCGCGCTCCGATATCATCACCGTGTGTTAGAAGTAACATTAGTTCCTGGAGAACGAGGATCGTGTCGTTTTAGCCACCAGTTTCGAATCTCGGTTCCCGGTCAAAGTTCTTCCGACCGAGAAAATGGCCCGCACGAAGAACACCACTCGTAGATATCCCGTTAGTCATCGTATTCCCGTGGCTACTGTAAGAAACGTGCCGGCAGCCAGACGTGAAATCCTGCCCACAGTCGCATCAGGAAGCATTACGCCGGTACCAGTTACCCGAAACGTGGTGTCTAAGACAGTGTTAGCCAGTCAGTCGATTTCTGTAGTGATTATGACACCTGCGGAAATAGACATTTCAAATTACCCGCAGTCACCATCTCCGCCGGAACTGACCATAGACGAGGGACCAGGACCGTAGCAGCCTGCGGCGATTAGTATATCTCCGACCCGTGTTATCCAGCATCTGCCTCCTAGCCTTTCTGACCCAGCAATCAGAAAGTGAACTACGCCGGAACGTCCATACACGGGAAACAGATGGATCGCCCACATACAGGACATTCAACCCATGCCTAACGTCACCGCAAATCATCTGTTAAAATATGCTAAGTTTCGGAAGATGTCGTCTCCTGCCATGTCCGCTCCCGCATCATGACCTCAGCCTATGGTACAGCTCACCACCATCACCACGACAGCTACAACAGCCACCACGACGACTACCACCACTACAGCATCACGGACATTAGCAACCACTAGTATCGCCGCTGCCTTACGGACCGATATATTAGAGCCTGCAGTAACTGTGAGAGACATTATGGACGCACATATTTCCGCCACCATCACTTCAGATATTTCCGACAGTGCCAGTAATAGTGAAAACATCTCAGCAATGACAGTGCATCCACCGTGACCCACCACCATCAGTCAGCGGGACCCATACTCAATGGGGAGATTTTGATGCAGAGGTGTGATCATGTGTGATACAGCAGAAACATCAATAGTGGAAATGTATTAATTATTACTTTATTTTTTTTAATACTTTTCTTCTTATTATATATGTTAGATCAATTGATTCCCGTCCCTAGGATGACTACGGTTATCCAACACAGCCGCACACTTTAGTGCCCGCCTGTGTCCCACATAAAATGAGCACTGCGGACTCTGATGTCGTAAGAACGTCGTGTGCGACGTAAAGAATACAACGTCCCGCAGTGCAATAATGTCACAATCCTGTGCTACGCTGAGGCTGCCTGATAAACTAACTTTTAAGTTTTTATTGTTATATATCCTATTTTTCTTATTATTTTTCTTCCTGTCTCAGATGTCAGGATGGATATGGGGCCAGCGAGAGCTGCCCGTTGTGGACCCGCAATAACGGGCTGATTCAATAAATACATTGTGAGGGTATGTTACATGGTTTATATATACCTTGTCTTTTTCTTATTATTAAATTATATATTTAAACTTAAATTATGGTACGTTATGGTACGTTGGAGCTCGGGTGTTCTCTGCGGAGATAATGATTATCCGCACTCGGAGAGAACACCCATGCGAGCTAGTGTTTAGAATCATTTACCAAATAAAGTTACAGCACGCACCGTAATATTAATAAAACAAATCAAAAAAAGCAAAGGCTTGGAAAAATAATTCCAGGTCAAAAATTGAAAACTAAAAGTATGCCTCCTCCCTCCTCTTGGCACCTCTATGTGCTCTGTCTCTTAAATACGCGTCTATTGCATCACTACTCCTCTCCGTCCACGCGCCTGCCCGGGAAGTCTATAATTCCTGCCTAGTGTCCTAGATGGTGCGTCGATCCGCCATGCGCGATCGTTTGGCACGGGTGTCAAACTAGATGGGGGTGGGGGGGGGGAGGTGTAGTTCGGATCGACCGGTCGGGTACCAGCCGTACCAGCTAAGCTGGGTACGCGCCGCCTGTCCTGGATTCGTTTCGTGAACACGCTCCCCCCCCCCCCCCCTGGGTAGAGCCATAAGCGTATATAGGCCTATGGGAGAGATCGCGTTGCAAAAACGACTAAGTTCGTTAAAACGCATGATGCGCATGCGTGCGCCAGGATGCTGTTTTTGATAGAGTGTGTAGTTACGGCCAAGATAGGATGGCGCCTTTAGTGTACCGAGATGGTACCCTGTAATCCTTATTGATTATGTATTCCCGTTAGATCTGGCATTAATCAAGACCAGAATTCGACAGGCTTTTTAAATCTGTAAGCCATTTCAAAATCGGTTAAGAAATGGCTGAGTTATCCACGGAAAAACCCTTCTTGATTATCTTCAAAATATTGCGGTAACGTCATAACCACGTGGGAGCAGAACTTCTAGAATGTTCTAGAACATTCGACTGCGCTATTATTAGCTACGCGCTGATTGTCTGTTGCTCGAATGATGATTGGTTGGAGCCTGCACATGTGACGTCACGAAGAGTATAAAAGGAGACGCGATCCAGAAATCGAGAGCATCCTCGTCCAGGGGCTGAACAGGTTGGACCTGTACTAGCTGCGATCAACAGATATTATGCATATGACTTCAGTTTTCTGTTCTTCTCTCGTAGCTAGCAGTAGCCACCCCACCGCAGTAGAACAATTTTATAAACTCCCTACTTACGGGAGCAATTTGGAACCTTCTGATTATTGTTCACGAATATCAATATCTATTTCGGAACACAAATTTGCGGTGAGGCCTTTACGGCCTGAATATGTGATTCTACAGATGTAGAGGCAGGATGTTGTTTGATGGATGACCACGCCTAAAAGTGGTATTTCAACCATCACCGCACTAATATTGTGTAGGTTCTTCTGATTTTCGACCACAGCAAGTGAACTCTGCCCGGTGCGTCTTCAGAGCTGACTGATGTACCCAGCACCATGAAGCTTTGTTTTGTATCTTCATTCGCATCTGACAACCCCCGCTTGTGATAGGGTTGTTTACAACTTCCATCCATCCATCGGTGTACGGGAACTTTCTTCACCACAGTAGTACTATCGTATCTTTCGCTGACTGCTCGTTAGACATCCTATTAGGCTTACAGTGCTGAGTGATGTCCTCCTGCCATAAGTGTTCTTGCGGAAATCCTGTTTGCGGAAAACAGCTTGCGGAAACCAACCTGCGGGAGCTTTCCAGCTTCCTGACAATGCATCAATGCACATCAACTACGGAATGACGTATCAATTTCAGTAACACGGTAGCCTAACTTAAGAATGACTACCGAGTATTCAAGTAACCATACTTCACAGTTTAATTATTTCTCTATCTGTACTTCTTTAATTATATTCTATCCGTAAGAATGGTCCCGATGACTAAAAGGTACCGTAACGGTCTTAGGACCGCTAATTATAATTTCTGTATTTATTTATAGTTATTCTCATTTTCTGCAATGTGATGCTAACCACACTATAGTAGGTTCGTTAACCTGTACTAAGATATATAACTTTGATCATTTGATACCGTATTGATTGTTCTGATTAGATTATGTATATATATGGCCAGTGGCCATCAGTTCATATGTTTTGTTTATTTATAGAAAATATAGGACTGCAGTGCACGTAGGAAACACTATACAGCAACACTTATATATGCAGCACCTTCTCCCGCCACCAACAATTTTTCACTGAGGTCGCTGTCCGTGCTATAACTCTGTTTAGCCCGGCATGCTACCGACTAAACCTTTTTTATTCAGCTCGATAGGATAGGTCCAAAATGATTAGAAACACTTTCTTCATTACACACTCTGTAATATACTCTTCTCTTCCGGCAGTGCGATAATCTAGCCCCGCACTCCGGTAAGACACATAACTCCAAGATTTTGTCTCTCTTCATACTCCACTCAGCCTTGTGGCTTCTTAATTGTTTGGATGTCCCTATCCACACCATGGGCTGATCCGACTCTGGGAAACTATTGGGTTTTTTGAGCGGTGATGGCCAGGGTGTGGTGTCACATACATTTCCCTTGTATCTTCGGATACTTAGTAGTTAGCACTTTTGCCAATGTATGAAAGCACTGCGAAAACATATTAATTATTATTTTATTTACTGAACAATCCTCCCGCACCGTAGTGCAAAGCAGGGCAACTTGTATATAAACCTAATGACAGGTTAAATGGTTAGTTCCATAGGACCGGTGACAGGCGAGATACATATCCCCACCGAATTCCATAAGAATGTCTGGGCATGATATTCAGATCTGCCATGCCCTTGCGGGAAGGACATTTATGGTGGGTATTCGTCTCTCTCACCCCCACCATAATGATAGAACAATGGTCTATGGCTTATGTGAAAAGTAACCCATGTCTTGTAACGTGTTATGTTGTTACGAAGCGGGATGTCCGGATTCTTATCCAGTTCTGAGATCTTACTACGTAACATGTATGAGCACTGTCTTCAGTATTGATGTCGTGGGGCATCTGTTCTCAAAGACAGCCGTGTATAATAGCTAGGTAGATACCAGCCAGTTGCGGCCAAAAATAATTCTTGTTTTGAAAACAACTAAAAGCTAATTAAGCAAAGCAGAAGGCCCGCATAAACAAAAGCGGCAACTACAAATTCAGCATACTAAGAATCACATAAGACGGTGACGCGGGAATCCATCGGGAATCACCCGTCCTATCTTCACGTAAAACAGCACGCAACCCTATAGTCATAATCTCACTAGGTATGGTCTTTTCTTTCTTAAGCATTTTTGGTTGAAATATTAGAGTGGGCCCATTTTTGCCTACTACCCTTCTCCCGCTTTAAGCAGTGGTGACACCTTCCCCAGACGGAAGCCCACGCGAGGCACTTGCCTCTCGCAAGGATTCAGCGACAAGGGTCTACGCGAGGATAATACTCCTCACCCAAACTAGCACTGGGAGTAGTGCCCGCATGAGGCACATAACGTTTCGTCTGAGATAACCTTCTTCCTTTCAGCTTAGAGGTATAATAAACTATATTAAGTTAATTAGCTACGTCTCGTGTACAGGAACCTCCCTTGCGGGGATACCTCTGTGGACCTACGAGTCTATGTGGTACCCCCGGGAGCCCCATGTTTAAAAGTTCATCTACCTGTCTCTATGTCTCCTATTTTCGTATGCTCTTATTATAATTTTATCTAGCATATTTATAATTGTTTAGGTAAAATCATTGTATAGACTTATATTTTTAGGTCACCAAAATCAAATCTTGTAAGTCCATAGATCACGAAATTGCTATGGACAGGCATACTGGTGACACAAATTCTTGGGATGAGACTGTTGTATTTAATGTTCACGACGATGGTCGTGCGACCCCCACCGGAATAATTGAGTTCCACCGGCCTTAGGAGCTGGTTTTTGTTACCTGCAGGGCAGTCTCATACAAGGTCTGTCACCCCGAGACCGGATGCTAACCAGCGTCATCACTCGTCGTGCACTTGCGGTGCGGCGAGTCGACACGATACACCGGAACGGCCCGACACTACCCGGCGAGCTAGATAGCCAACTGTGGTGCCATTCGGTTTTGAACACTCACCTCTAGGGTACTAGCCACCACATGCGCATTGCAAGTTTTTGGACGCTCGCAGAAAGATATCACCCGGGGGCTATAAGGAAATTTAAGCAAGGTGACCCAAGCTACCAACCGCAGAGGGACCGTTATGCAGATGGGCCTGTTGGCCCCGATGTAAGCTCATCTAGGTATGTAGGGCGAGTAATGTGCTCAATGGATAACTCACCAGATCTGCCGTACCACGCCGACCAGTGGTAAATCAAATCCACACATGTTTCGTGTTCAGCTTTAGACATTTCGACCACAGTCAGGGGACATTACCCGATGTATCGCATGAGCTATGCAGTCCATCTTGTCTTGTGATCTGCCAGAATGCATCCGCATTATTAACTTTCATAATGTCAGGGCAGCTTTTAATTTCAGCACCAGTATGGAACTTTCAAAATACCGCTTAAATTGTTTACTTTGTGCATATATGTGACTAACTACTAGCGATCTGCAACCGCAAACGTTCTTCTTCACTCGTGTGTGATGCTTCAATTACTGTGATTCCAGAACTTTTTCCATACCGATGACTAATAGGTACTCCGTTATTATTATATTATTACTGTATTCATGTATTGTTTTTCTGTAACAGGTACTGATGACTAATAGGTATCCTCCGGTCGTTTGAGACTGCATTTTTATGGTTTATTCTTTTAATGTATATCATTCTTATTTTTGTACCAATAAGCACTGTCAAGGTCGTGTGACCTCTTATTCTTACTATTCTGTGATAAGTTATGGCAGTAGCCATCCTAGTTATATATGTTTTGCTTATTTTATATAAAAACATTAGAACTACTGTTCACTAGGCTACACAATACAGCAACAACAACCGCACCACCTTGTTACCCAACAGCATCAATTTTTCACTGAGGTCGCTGTTCATGTTCTCATTACGCGAACATGCAATGCGGCTGACCAAACCTGGACTATTTTAGCTCAATAGGATAAGTTTAAAGTAGACGATTACCCTAAAGGAGACGTTTTGTGTAAGCCTCTTTTTCCGGGAGCAGCGGATATGTAACATCGCACACAGACTAGATTGTATAAATTGGCCATATACTTTAAGGCCTCTAATATATGAGTAATTGTCTCTGTCTACGCTCCTCCAGCCTCCAGGCTTATTAATTGTTTGGTCCTCCCTCCATCACGTTGTTTAGAGCTGACTTTGAAACTATTGGGTTTTCAGAGTGGTTAGAAACAAAGTGTCGATGACTGCATACACCTCCCCTGTATGTTCGGATACTAGTTAGTCAGAAAACCACGCCAAAGATGGAAGCACTGTGAAAATATTATAGTTACTGGCTGCAGTGCATCTCTGGGCGAATTTACATAATCCTAATGTTAACTCCTCAGGTGCGGATCTCATGTGATCCACTCCAAACACACTGGTGGTGGACATGACTCAGCTCTCCATCTAACTCTACAAGTAATTGGGTGCGGTCTTAGAGCCCACCACACCCTCACGGAGAGGTCACTATAGTTGGATAGCTGCATCTTTGTCCCCACCATAAACTTATATGTGCTTTCCAATGCTTATGTAATGTGACTTGTCCCGGTGCTGTTATATGTGATCGTGGAGCGTTGATGACGGGATCGTTATATGATTCTGGAGCTTTCACCTTATGGTATTTCCGCACACTGTCTAACTGAGATGCTCCATGAGGGTGACCATCTGGTCACCGAGCATTCTCGCCTATCAGGCTTATGTGTTAAAGATAGTTAGAATATAGTGCTATTTGTGGCTTGACCTTGATCTGGACCCAAAAACTAAATGTTAGGATAGGATCTAGCAGAAGGACTGCATAAATAAAGCGGCAACTACTAATTCAGTATCTTTGAACTTACTTAAGGTGAAGGTGTTGAATTCTGTGGAAATCATCCACCTCATCTTCATGTAAACCAGCGTGCATCACATTAAACATATAATTTCACTAGGTTGACTCTTTTACATAGCATAATTTGAACAAGAGAGTGGCCTTTTTTGCCATCTCTCTTCCTCCACTTCAGCGCAGGGCACTTTCCTCTCACAACAAATAATGTTTGTGCTAGGGGTTAATTTAGTTTATATTAAACTTGCTAATTAGCCACGTTAGGACCCTCCTTTGCGAGGATGCCTCACGGATTATGATCTATGATGTACCTCTGGCGAGGACCGCGATGACGAGTCAACTTGACCCTATGTACTTGACTTCTCTCTTGTAGCAGCAAAAAAGTACCATTGTTTGAATGTTATGGTTAATTATTGTATGTATTTAATTATGTCCCCACCCTAAATGGAGTGAGGGGACAATCACACCGGTGACACCAACAGCGAGGATGAGACCATGAGGTTCAACTTCCACGGCGATGGTCGCATGGACATTCGTGAACATTCCACCGGCTCTAGAATTCGGTCTTTGTATAATCTGGCAATGCACAACACCGGATCTGCAACCCAGAGATCCACAGCTAACCAGCAGCCTTGTACCGCGTACTTGCAGTGCCGAGAGTATCCGGCAGACCAGCGTGCATGCCCGGAGGTTACACAAATTAATTGTATCTAGGACGCTAAACATGGATAAAAAATTTAAATTTATGGTTCCATGCGTGCGTGCGTGCGTGCGTGCGTGCGTGCGTGCGTGCGTGCGTGAGTGCGTGTGTATGTGTCTGTGCGTGCGTGCGTGCGTGCGTGTGTGTGTGCACGTGTGTGTATGTGTGCGTGTGTACGTGCGTATGTGCGTGCGTGCGTGCGTGTAAGAAAAATATTTATGGACTAAATGGAGCACAGATAGATGGACGGATGAGCAAATGGATATTTTTTATATTTTATTTTATTTCTTTTGGAAAAGTAACCTTATAATATGTGAAACTAATGGTAAATTCTGAAAAATAAATGTTGTGACTTTGTGTAGCCTATATTATTGTATTCATGAAATCCGAGACGATTGCGACGTCTGACCGATTCAAGAGCCATATAGAAATGATTAAACCAACAGTTGGCCTGCCTACAGTCTCTAAAAGGACAATGAAAACAGAATCACTCAACAAATAAGTTGTATAAAGTGACTACGAAACTATTTTGGGGGGAACGGTCCCGGGACGAATTAGCCATGGTACCAAAAGTCCATGGGGCGAAAACCCGCGAAAACTTAGAGGCGAATTGTCACTGGTACGAACCGTCCCAATACTAAATTTAGGGGAATTTCCCATTTGTTTACACCACTGTTGACATCATTTATTGGAGTTGTTCGTCGTTTGCTGCAGATAAAGCGGAATTATATAATTAAAAACTGGTGAATGATGTTTAATTTGATTATTTTACACCGCGAAAGGATCGTGTATTGATACACTGTTCATAATAATCTGTATTTCGGGTGTTGTACTTTGTTTCCGTGATAATGTTATTTACTTATTAGCATCATCTATGATCTAGTCTGAGTCTGCTCTGACTCAACCCACCCCTGTGACAGATATTTGGACAGACTGACGGGCCGGAGAGAGTCACGGCAATTTGTATACTCAGAAGTTGGAAAACTACGCCACCGCATGGTTACGGTAGCGTGCCTCTTAATCGACCAAGTGGCTACAAACAATGTTCGACACAAACCCCGGTTATTGCTTCGAATAATTCACATGTCCACTTTATTATTACTCAGTAATAAGAGGGGCATTTTTGGAAAAATGTTGTTTGCAAGTATCTGCCAGCTACAGCGTCGCCACAGGAAACAGACGGTAAGGGGGGGTGTTGGTTTTTATTTATAGCAAAAAAACGCAGATTGCCGCGTAGAGCTAGGCAATTTCCCGATAATATCGGGAATATCACGCTATTATCGTTATCATCTCATGATTACCGCTGAAACTGTCAATACCGTCAGTTGTATTTTTCATAAAATAAATTCACCAAATAAACAAATTTAACTAGTCTCTGTCATATGTATATCATTGTCATGTCAATTCATCAGTTTGAATAAACTACCCTATATCTGCCTCTGTGTCGTATCAGTGTGCTATCCTCATATTATCGTCAATTAAATCGTTTTTATTTAAGTTTCATGATAATAAACATAATAAACGCTAAAACATCCAATAATTATTTCTATTTCCGCGAAATGAAAATACGCTGCCATCTTGACAGCAAGCCTCGCTTTCATTTCGCATACCATTCTGATAACGTTATTACACTATGCAAGCCAATATCGGCTAGCAGATATATTAGAGCTCTGCTTTGAGAATGTTGTTCAAACAAAACTTAGCTTGGATCTAGGAAACCACTACAGTAACCCTCCCCCCCCCCCCCCCCAGATCTTTACTCATTCTGTGGGTCACAACGGGCGGCAACTTAGATCAATAGGAATGCGTGTTGGATTATTGGGCGGACTTGTGAGCATTAGACATCTACCGCTAGACTAGCGATAATAACCTTCATTCACAATATTTTTAAAATCTTTATATTATATTTTATATTAAAATGTTAGAAATAAGATTTAAAAAAATCGATCGGACTAGCTGGCCAAGTATATTGATAAAATAGCTTGGAAATTATACACTCTAATAGCATAAACAGTGTCCATTTTAGAATTATATATTTTAGACTTTGTAGAAAGTCTATAGGATGAAATGTGTTATCTTCACGCCTTCAGCGGCGGTTTGCTTTGATGTATAGTACAGAGACTGTCAAAGTTAATCGTAACCGATCAGACAGCCAGATTTACTGGAACTGCAGATCTAGTGCGTGTTCAACTGGCCAACTATATATAATTGACCTAATTATTTGTCAGTCGAAAATAGTGCATTCAACTGGAGAAGTCGCCGTTAGTTAACCATATTTGCCTAGTCGAACATGTCTTTAGACCTATTTCCATCTTAACCAATCAGCTATAAACTTTGGGAATTCCATTTTGCAAATGGCGAATGTTCTTTTTACGACAGAAATTCGTTAAATTGTTGAATAAAACACAGAGAATGGTATAAATTACGAAGTTACTTCTTGGTGTATATATCACATGTGACTTTGATCATCGTAATCCATGCTAGTGGCAATCAGTAATGTCAGATATTCCATTTGTGCTGTGAGCCATGATTTTCGTACGGGTTGAGGTTTTCGTGGCAATTACTACCAATTTTAAAAAACCCATCTTATCCTAAGGCCCAATCACCTAGACAATATACCGTGATACCGCGAGAATATGGAACCCCAGAGAATATGTGACGTGAGTATAATAATTGTTTAATTCAGGTTCGTTGTCGAGGTACCCCGCTTACCCCGATCACATATCCGACCGA
Source organism: Chaetoderma sp. LZ-2023a (assembly GCA_034401795.1). Lineage (NCBI taxonomy): Eukaryota > Metazoa > Mollusca > Caudofoveata > Chaetodermatida > Chaetodermatidae > Chaetoderma > Chaetoderma sp. LZ-2023a. Next base: position 150,848,604 of record CM067372.1, on the reverse strand, counting down.
CGAGAGTATAATCGGATTAGGTGGCTTTATCCTTATTTTTACCTCATGAAAAGTGGTAACTCGCGTTAATTGCTGTTATTTAATTTTACCGCTTTCTTTGTATGACAAAAAAAGCATCATAGAAGTATTGTCTTACTTATTAAAATGTTGTAGACATTGAAAACATTGTAGATAATTTTATTTATGGTGTTTTAACCAGATTTCATGGCAATTCGAAATCCCATCTTAAGCCTATATTGGAGGGGTGAGAATCAAGATATAGCTGATTACGGTATCAAGTGATACAAATTATCCAACTCGACTACTCCAATGTCGAGCGAGAGTAAAAGTGTGCGCACACGTAGGCATGTAAATAAATACGGCAGCTTTTAACAAGAGTACAGTAAATACAGTAACTATGTAATAGTCTTTACATTTCTTTTCCAGCCATCATATTTTAATCCGATTATTCTCTTTTGTGTTCAGAAATGGCACTCTTCCCATGTGCTTACAAGTACAGTACGCATGCGCAAGTACCACATGATACTTCCGATCGGCTAACTTCTACAAAATATATCTAAAAAGACAAATAACGGCCATAGAAACCGTCCAACGTAGAGCAACTAAACTCATACCAGGACTATACAACAAAACTTATGAAGAAAGACTGAAGCTCTTAAACCTACCAACTCTAGCATACCGTCGACTCAGGGCCGATCTCATATAACTTCACAAGATACTCTCCGGCAAATACGATAAGGAAGCAGGGAACCTATCTATTCCACTGTCATATAACAGTATAACCAGAGGACATTCTCCCAAACTATACAAAAGACGAGCAAGGCTAAGCATCAGGAATAACTTCTTCACATACAGAGTCGTAGACTCATGGAACGATCTGCCAGAAGCAGTTGTCAATGCTAAGTCAACAAAAGCAATCAAATCCAGACTAGATAAATATTGGCAAGAGCAACCTATAAAGTTTAACTATGATGAGGAAATTATAACTCAACCATGCGTACACACCACGTTTAATAACACAGTGCTCATGCAAGAGGGTACTTAACCCTACAGTCAGAAGAGGACCTGTGAGTATATCCGAACTTAACCAATGAATAACCGAGTTTGGCTTCGTTATCGAGGTTCTCTGATCGGAAGTATCACGTGGTTGCTTTATGTATCTACGCATGCGCACGCTTACTCTCGCTTGAAGCAGGAGTAATCAAGTAGAATTTGTACCATGTGATACAAATTTATATCACAAGATACCATTATCCGATTATACTCGCAAGCGTACCTCATTAACATATCCAAACTTTAGGAATGTTACACCGTGGAGACATTCAGAGATTTTTGGACTAATTAATCAGTCATGAGATTAGAATAAAAAAGCTGTGGCATTCTCTTCAACTTCATTTGCATATGGTCAATCAGAAGCGCTGATTTCAGGGGATCGCACATGATGTTAGTCTTTTAAAGCGGGTTGTGCGTTCAACTACGTCACATGATTCTAACAACACCATGTTGAACAGATAAGCATGTTAACAATCTAGAGTATATTTTTACAGCGTTAAATTCCTGTGCACATATTTGCACCCACTTCGATAGGAAAGCTTCAACCCCAGCGCCCCCACCCCACTATATTACATACATAGATGGTTATATGTTGTTACATGAAGCGACACTAACATGGAGAAGGGGCCTCGGATGGCGATAAACACAGAAAAAGACAACACCAGCAATAAGACCAACTATGGCCTCCACAAGTCAACATGTAACCAAATGCTAGGTGCAGCAGGTTGTAACCCTGAGTGTAGGCGGCACACCGTAGCTAACACGGGAAACACCCATCTGCGTCACATCATTCCAACAAAACAGAGCTAAAGTCTTACACATCTAATTTCACTGAAATATTGGCAGGTTTGAGACTTCATTAAGCAATAAGAGTCATATCACTCAAGAAGAAACCAGATATGTACTTCAAAGAAAGAACTCTTGAAATGGACTGAGCAAGCCATACTATATCAAAAACACTGAGGCAATAATGATGATAATGATGTAGATACATATAGTTTACTGTCGTGTAGGACTGTAGGCTAGTTAGCCTGTGACAGGTCTTTACTGTTTTCATGGTCTTCGTCTTCTTGAACATGTTTCACTGACGTGTGGGTGCGGACCGGAGTGATAGGAAAGTTGGTGTTGTAAGCAGTGTCCTTGTAGAGCTTGTCCAACCTCCCTTTCAAAGCTTTTACTGAGGGTGCTGATACAGGCAGGCTATCCCAGTGATTTGTGATCCTGTGGCTAAGGAAACATTTTCGGGTGTCTGTCCTGAGGCGCTGTTTTCTAAGAGTTTATAACTGTGCCCTGTATGATCCCGTTTGTCCAGTGGTTCAGCATAATCCACATCGTGGATGTTGTGTGTGTACTTATAAACTTAAATTAGATCACCACCCAGACGTCGATCGACTCCTTCGTATGGCATGTCTTTAAATCCTTGTATTACTATGGGTACAGCATGCCAGGGCTTTAGATTTACCTAATTTGGGTACACCACCTATCTGGTCCAGGATCCATCAATGCTCCTAGAATGTCGAGAATTTTGAAATCTGAGAGATTGATTTTGAGCTTTTTTATTTTTAACAGCACTATAAGACCTCTGAATGGTCATGAAATGTCACATCATCCATCTTTGAGTATTTAATTGACTGTAAACCATGGTTAATTAGTGTTCATAACAGCCAACTTAGGATTTTAATTTGGGCGCACTAATAGGGGCAGATTTAATTTGGGCATGACTTGTAAAGTCATAGCTAAGGGGTAATCTAAAGCCCTATATTTATAACAACGTGTACAGTGTAGACTTAACAAGCCTTACACCTTGTACTTATTGTACAAAAGTCTGAACAAACCAACACAGTCCTCTCAGTCCTTTTTATAGAAAATTTGGAACCGCTGGTTCCTTTAGCGGGTTTGTGATTGGTTTAGGATGGTTGCTAATGGTGATCTCCATTGCCGCAAAAATAGATGGTCCCAGCAGAACCGGATCCAGAAACGGTTCAGTCCAAAATGGTTCTCTGAATAAAAACTGTGCCCAAAAGGCAAATGTGATTTCTGCAAAGCAATGGATCAGAGCAAATGGTTCAAAAGTAACCACACACACCTCGCATATAGGGTGAAGATAGCCGGCAACTGCGCCACGCGGAATGTCATCCATCTCATAGACTGTAAAAGGTCTAAAAAACAGTATATGGGAGAAACAAAACGCGCCTTTAAGATTAGGATACAAGAACACTCGCGTTCAATTATAAACTTCCAAAACCATATCAGATATGACACACCAGTCTCGAGACACTTCACATCAGAAAAACACCCCATAAGTAACGTCAAGTTCCACATCATCCAAGTTCTCTCGTCGGACCCAGATGATGACGCTTCCACAATCTGGAGAAAGGCTAAAGAAAGCCACTGGATCCACCTACTACATTGTATGGCCCCGATAGGTATAAACGAAGCGGGAGGAGATTGTCATAAATGGTCTCCCACCTAAGCCCTGCATGCACCTTATTTTCAGGGAATAGAGGGGGATAAATTAAATCACCTTTGTATATATCCACGAAAACCTTTTAAAAAGTTGTATTTTGAAAATCAGTCAGCAAAATTTTTTAAAAGGTTATCAAAATGCTCTCGCCTGACAGTAACTTTCACATCTGTTATTCACCTTTTACCAATCACCAAACCTGTTACAGCCACTTAACAAGAAATCTAGCGCCATGATGTGTCGAGGACAGTGATTAAATTGCATTGTATCTGTATAAAGTGTGTTTGTAATATAATATTCTGTTTGTTTAAAGGCACACCAAATAGGCTTATGTACTGATTGGTTTCCGGACAAGAACTTGTGTTTTCCTGCACAGATTTGAACCAGCTTCTGCATACCGCTTAACCCTTTAACACTCAAATTTGTTCAAGATAATTTCAATTTTCTCATAGAAAATATCCATTTGCAGACCAAGAGAATACTATTTTTGAAAATTTGCCTGGCTCAGTTATCCAATGGTAAATTTTCAAATATAATCTCTTGGTCTGCAAATGGACATTTCTCAAGACCACTGCAGAAGCTATTTTTGGCTGATAAAAGGGTTAAAGTAATACGAATACGGAGGCCAACTTCTAATTCCGTCAATTTATGTCAAATTTACCCAGAGTTATTTGCCCTTGAAAATGTGAAATCTGGTAAAATTATCTGTTTCAGGACAATAACTTGTATTTGCCACGGTGGTGTCTCTGGGCATTAAACTGACTAGGGGCCCATACCCAGGACAGGGTCTGGAAGGGGGTGTCCCTCTTCCCACAAGGTGAGGGGTCCAGGTGCCTTCCGCTGAATTTTTTGGAAAATTAAGTGCCATGAGAAGACGTTTCCAGCACTCCTAAGTGTTGACTGACCATCTTTATTGTGATGTAAAATTATACCTTTTTTTATTTGGAATGAAAAAAAAATGATGCATATAGTTTGTAGGACACAATCTCATGTCGATATGATGAGGTCAGGTGGGTTCAAAGTTTGGAAAAGGGTTGCATATCAGTATAAATTGATCTTAGAATGCATGACCAACTCTATCATGCATTCACAGAGTAATTTATACATTTTAAGATCGGGAATGAATATGCTATAGGTAACCATTTTCATATGCTTTGAGATCTATTCAATGTATAATAACACAGACAACATATATGGAAGCGAGCGATATTCTCTGTATGTGCGTAAATAGCATTATATAGAGCCTCGAGATTTTGTGTTTTACCAACTTAAAAGACTGGAGCATCTTGATGATATATGTGTAAAAATATCTGATTTCATTTTAATTATCCACCAAAATGGTGACAAAAATAGTCTTCTGATATCTCCTAATCCAGTTAAGATTAACATGATAGATCATCTTCCATCCTCAAAATAAACACGATCGTGGGGAGAGCGTGCACCTTCTCACATTATGCATTTGTGGGGGGAGGGTGTCACGGTATCCTCCCCTGAAAATTTTGAAAATCTAGATCCTCTAAGAGGCTATTTCCTGCATCTCCGGAGGTCGGCTAAATATGGACCTTCATTTTCTTGTAAAATTATTCTATTTTTATCCATTTTCAAAAATCTTTGATGAATCTAGTTCACTGGCTTTCATCTTGTAGCGTTATGTAATATGCATGATACACTTTAGGACAGTTTTTCGGATCCTAAATTCCCAATTCCATGATAACTATAGATACAGCTAACATGTTCAATATTTTGAAACTAATCTGACTGGGGTCTGTTCAATTATTCAACAGAATGTTTAGTAAATGGCATACAATTCGTACAACTGACAGACTTTCAAAAGTGCATGATGGACTTAGCTACGTCATCCAATAGATATTTTGATTGTAACGTCAGCCTATATGTGATGTAATTCATTATTATGTCATATACTTGGGTGACAGAGATCAACAAATTTTTCTCTTTATAAAATCCATGTTAGTAAATCCATCATCCCACTTAGCAGAAGAAAGTCTCTGATGTTTTTAAGCCATTGTCCGCTCACCTGAAAAAAATAGGAACAATAAGTTAGAAATAGGCAAATTCTAAGAGTTATATTAAGACTTTAACAATCAAATTTTTTCATGAAAATTTCTATTTTCTCATAGACAATGGCGATGTGCAGACCAAGAGCCAGTGATACATTTTCAAAAATAATGTTACTTTGGTCAGAAGATTGACATTTTCCTTGACAACTGCAGCAGTTTTGGTTTGACTCAAATGTTAGATGGTTAACAATATACATGTACAGCGCAGGGTCATAGGGATATACTGGTAAGCATGATGACCTGACAACGGCTGTTATGGTCATACACCGCCCTCAGATTTGAGCGCAGAAATGAATAATATAATAAATGGTGGGCATATATAGTCCAAAAAGGGAGTATGACTACTAGTTACTGGATTAACCTTTTCAATCGACAAGAGTGAATAAAAAATTTGTTACAAATGTTTCTAAATTCTGTTGAATATTTTGAAACTAATTTGACTGGAAGCTGGCTAAGGCAGCACCAGTTTCAAACTGGATTCAAAATATTCAACATCTTACCTTTATAATGACTGTAAACGTGAAATTCTGGAATTTCAGGTTCAAATGTGATAATTGTTTTTAATTTTGGGCACACTTCCATGATAGTGCAAGTTTGTTTCAGGGCCCCGGTTCTCTCTTTGATCAGAGGATACTGGCCACACAGTAAATGTTGATAGAATGTTTGTAACAAGGGCAATAGTGAAATATTTGTTTTCTAAGGAATAATTAGTAAGTTCCAGTCATCAATGATTGTTAGTCAATGTGGTGTTACTTCCCAAGTTTTCAGTTACTCAATGACTAATTTAACCGAGAAAGTTATAGATTGTGGTAAGAAAGCAGCAGAACCAATAATATATAAATCCATTCGTTTACCTCTGGTCGCGAAATAACAATAAGGTTATAGATAAACAATCCGATAATCTCAATCATCGATGCATGTCTTTGTTTACAATTTCCGAGAAAACTTACTCTTCAAATTACTAGCATTAATTATGCCGAGTTGAGATGCGAAAGCTGTCAAATATATCGACATCCCACTTCTCGATTGTCAATATGGTTAATCTAGTCATCTGTTTACTTTTTAGTTTGTGGTGTACAAGAAATATGCATGGATTGACATATTTGAACACACAACTATTTTCCAAAACAGCTGATCGTGTCGCCATCTTGCCGGAAAAATTAATATTCATGAATTCCCGACCAATCAGACGCGTCAATCTTATAGCGTGTGATACAGTGATGCCAATAACGGGTAATGAGCGTGGTACTCGTATATTAGATACGGGTACGATTCTACAAATTCCTCTCGTTGTCTCACGATCTTTCACGATAAACGATTCCTATTGGAGACGCCGCTACGAAAAAATGTCTGATGCTATAGAATCTTAGTGTAAAACATTCGCGTTCACTTCTTAAATTGCTGATTGCAATCAGCAATGCTACATAGCATAAAATTTGCCATTTATTCATTGTCAACGCTGAGAAACCCTGGTATGTGTTCGGTTATGTATAAAGGAATTATTCAACATTGAATGAGGCCTACCCCCAAAATCATGACCGAAATTTCTCAAAATTTTACGGTACCACGACATAACATAATTGCCATTTTCACATCTTATCGGATGAAAACCATCACGAAACTTTGGTATCTGTTAGTTTTAATACCATTGTGATTAAATCTACCAATGGCATTTGTAAAATTTAAAAAAAATTCGATAAACTTTGCAAAAATAGACCAATGTATTTATCCTACACGGTGTGGCCATTTTGAGAGGCACGTTGACTAACTAAAATATATTTTATTCATACAAATTTTATATATACTTAAAGGAATTTTATTGCCCTTTCTAATGATATATAGTTTTATATATAGTGAGCTGTTACTTTGCCAAAAATAGTTAATATAATTGGCATTGTAGCGCTACGCCACTATCACGCCACTAGTTTCCAGCTTTTGGCTGTACGGTTTGTAGCACTTTTTTGTAAATTCTTGGTAGGGCCCAGAGGGTTAAGCACTATGAAATGTATTAACTCTATCAATGGCATTTGTAAAATTTAAAAAAAATTCGATAAACTTTGCAAAAATAGACCAATGTATTTATCCTACACGGTGTGGCCATTTTTAGAGGCACGTTGACTAACTAAAATATATTTTATTCATACAAATTTTATATATACTTAAAGGAATTTTATTGCCCTTTCTAATGATATATAGTTTTATATATAGTGAGCTGTTACTTTGCCAAAAATAGTTAATATAATTGGCATTGTAGCGCTACGCCACTATCACGGCACTAGTTTCCAGCTTTTGGCTGTACGGTTTGTAGCACTATTTTGTAAATTCTTGGTAGGGCCCAGAGGGTTAAGCACTATGAAATGTATTAACTCTTAGCAGTCAGATGTTAATATTCTATCTTTTACTGCGACAATAGCAAAGAAACTGGTGAACATTTTCCAGCAATTTTGGTGGACGATGTTGCTGACTACGACAGCACCATCTTCCACCAAATTTGTTGAAAAAATTAACACCAGTTCATCTTTTAATTTAATTTGAAAATTTAAAATTTAACATTAGAGTGGTAAAGATTAAATGATGTACAGTTATGAGCAAATTATTTCAAAGACAACAATGTATGCTTGATTACTTCAAACCAATGCATCCACCATCCCAAGGAGATAAACTAATAATGCTACATGTAGCTATTCTGAATATGAGTTAACCCGTTCAACCCTGAAATCCGGGATTCTCATTTTCTAGACATGGAAGCTGGTGCATATTTTGAAACAAATTTAACTGGTACCAGCAAAAGCTCACAGTCAAATTAGTTTCAAAATATGCAACAGATTATTTATTAAACTATAAATGATTTTTCGTATTTTGACTTAAATGGTTTAATAAAATTATGAATAACACAATGAGTTTCACCAAGCAAGATTATTATAAGCTATATTAAAATGTATACTCCTAGTGTTCAGTCACTGGGAATCCGGACATAAGTTGTCAAACTTTTGTCCAGATTTTGAAAGTTTATTAGCAGTGATTGACTCCGAGTTTGCTGAAACATTTTTAGAACATTAGCTGAAAAGGACTCGGGGCATTGTGAAAAACACCAAGGGTACGGGGTCAGTGTGTGAGTACACAGCGATGTCACTGGTTTGCCGGAACCGATTTGAACCAGCTTCGGCATAGTGCTTAATAATGTGAATATGGAGGCTAGGTTTGAATTCCTTCAATTTGCATTAAATTTACCCAGAGTTATTTATCTGTCTCCAGACGATAACTTGTGTTTGCCAGCACCGATTTTAACCAGCTTCGATAAACTGCTTAATAATACGAATATGGAGGTCAAGATCGAATTCCGTAAATTTTCTTCAAATTTACACAGAGTTATTTGCCCCTAAAAAGTATGATATTAGGATAACTTTCCATTTCCGGACAATAACTTGTGTTAGAGTAAACCAATTCGAATCGAATTTGGATTATAGCGCATAATGCTACTGATGTCAAGTTCATGTTATTATTCGTCAATATTTGGCAGAGTTATCATCCTTTGCAATATGCAAGCTTCATTAATTTGGCCATTTCCTGGCAATAACTCGTGCTAGACTAAACACATTTGAGCCAAATTAAGAATTTAAATTAATACTATTGAGCCAGAGATTACATTCCTGGTTCGTTAGTATCCGTCTATAGTTGCCAGAGATATCACCCTTGAAAATATAAACTGCATTAATGTGACCTAGCTCTTGCTAGACTAAACAGATTTGAGCCAAATTTAGTTTAATAGTATTAAGATGCAGGATAAGTTCATGTTTCGTTAGTTTCCATCAATATTTGCCAAAGTTATCACCATTGAAAAATACAAACTTCATTAATTTGACGTGATTCCCTTACAACAAACACTGTAATTAATGCAAGCACGTATATCAGTTATGTATATAGAGCTGGCAAGTGAATTGCCCAAATTCCTTACATTTCATTTCAACAAACGCAGGAATTGAAAGGATTTGTATTGCTTCCAATGCTGTGTTTAAATGTCTTATTTTTTTCCAGAGTTGTTGCCAGATACAATTAAGGAATGCTTCAAAGTGTCAACCAGCGTAAACGTGGGGAGTGGGCAGAGATTCAGACAATAGGCTCAGGCGGTTTCGGTACCGTTATTCTGTGGCAACATGAGGTACATGTATTTGATGTAATGTAATTCATGTTATTTGTTAGCTCATCTGGCCTGAAGGCGAAGTGAGCTGATGCTGTGGTGACCATCTGTCCATCCGTCCAACAACTTTTTCTTATCAAGAACCACTGGGCCAATTTCAATTATGTTTGACAGCAAACAGCCGTAGGGAATATAGATCCAAGTTTTTCAAACGAACCCGATCAGCCCTTTGGCCGGGAGCCATCTTGGATCTTGGCACCTTTTTAGAAACATCTTTAAAAATCTCTGCAGCCGCTTGGGTGATCGATTCAAAACTCATGAAATATTATCTATGGCAAGAGCTGAACCATGTTTGTTCGAAGGAACCGGATTTGTCAAATGCTTCAACGGTCATCTTGGATCTAGTTTTTGCGAAAGTGACTTCTCCGTTGATCTGGCTGAAATTTGGGAGATTTGATTAGGGACAAAGGGTTAAATGTAGAGCTTCACGGCAATTAGAAAAATGAATATCAGTAGCGATATCAATTTCCATACCAGTGTACCTTTAATATTGGTACTATTGCAGTGGACAAAATAGAGTGAGGCTTGGGTAGTTAAGATGATTCCATATGCAACGTATATCAGCACTCCTGAAATATTCGCTGAACTTTACAAATTTCCACAATAAAACCAAGAAATTACATGAATCCCAATATTAAACACTAAATTATAACTGTCTTCAGTTAAACCATATCCCAAAATGGCTTAAATCCCCCCCCCCCCCAAATCAGCCCTACAGATGATTTGAATGTGCCACGAAATTACAACAATTGTCGCAACCTGCGAGGGAATGCCCTTTTAATAGCACCTGCGTGGAGATCATAGATAACCAGTGACCATCTCATCCCAAATAAACTCGCACAATGAGACTTCGCAAACAGCTAAACCTGTTGATATTTGACTGACAAATATCAATGTCATGAGTCAGAAACGTTGGATAGGTTTTACTAATCTTCCTGGCTACTTGTATTGATATTTCCACACAGACCTGTGTTTCTCCTTCGATCAATACTCACCATTCTATTACTTCTGATACAAGCTATCCTGGATAGCTGGGCCCTAGGACTATAGACTTAGTAACCTTTACCGACTTCTGGAACCAGGTACTCGGCTCCCAATTGCTGAGTACCCGTTTGCCATGAAGCTCATTCTTGTTTGCATAGCAACAAGAGCTACATGCTTTTTTGTGCAGTTGGAGTCTTGAGTTAATCTACGTCCTTTTCTGTGTAATTGTGATAGCTTTGTGCACTCTCTAAGGATTATATTGGATTACCATGGATGGAGCCGATGATAACCAGGTTGTATAATTCCATGTTATTCCATAGTTAAAAGACTTAGGTCTTCAAAATTTTGTCTGTGTCGCATGTTCCAATTTCTGACCCCGAATCTGGGACGTGTGTTAACAACGAAATATGCCAGATTGATCGCCTTCCTTTAACCCCAACAGGCGATGGGCAGATATGAAATAAGGTGTTGGCTTTACGGTGTTTAAACACAAAAATCGGCTGACGTCGTTCTCCGTAAGATCCGAGCGGGTGATGTCACACCCATGTTGTCTCAGATTTTTATGTGAAGAAAATGTTTCATTAATTCGCACATCTGACTCTGGGTGCTGCGTACTTTAATGGTACCTGAAAAACTTTGGAATTTTCCAGTTTTGCGTGTTATCACGATCTGTTTGCAATGATCGGTGGTTTCAAAATTCTTGATTTAGATGTGTGGTCTGCAGTTTTACCGTGTGCTACAGCAGTTTGTTTACATTTTGTTGTTTCTTCACATATCGTTTTGGCCTTCGTTAGGAGTATAATTTATATTGATTGGTAAATATACCCCGAATGCTATGCGATATGATTCCTGGTTCCGTTATACATCCTTGAGGATCAGTTTATGGGTGTATTATTGCCCGCTTTGTTCTTGTCGTCATAATCAATGCGATCTTTGCTGTAACGTTGCGGGGTGGGGTGCGGGAGGGTTAACAGTTAATTTATGATCAAAATATTAGAAAATGAATTATCTGCCTTCCATTCCTGTTTCGTTCCGCTTGCTTATTGTAGGTTTGTGCTTATTTATAGGCCAAGCCAACCCCGCCATCATGTGACGAGTGCCATAAATTCATGAGGGTTCTATTTAAGGACCATATCTGTTTCCGTTGTACCAAATGTAATCTTGACAGTAGGTGTAACGTTTGTGCAGTGTGGTCGTCCGACATGATGGTTAAGTTCCTTGCCCAGAAGGACTTGGCATGGTCTGACGCTGGGTCAGGAGGTCCGAAAGCAAATTGTGGAGCGTCCGTTTCGGCCCTTGGGGGTGTTCCACGTCTGCAACCGGAGGTGGCGGAGATGGCACCACCGGCGTGGTTTGGTCCTGCTATGCAAGGCTTCTTGCATAGCGTTCTGCCCATGCTGGTGTCGTCCCTGCTGCCAAAAGTTGTATGGCAGTCTCTTCCCGTGTTTGATTCGGACCCTGTCCTTGGACAGGGTTCTGGACTGGCCACCGAGGGAGCCGTCTCGTACAGCCCCCTGGCAGTCCCGTCGGGCTCCAGCGTGATGGGCTCTGTCTCTCTGCGGCCACCTCCGGGTGGTCTAGTAGTGCCACCAGGACGGCTCCACGGTTTCCTCGTCTAGTGACGTCTCTTCGGGGTCTGAAGATGAGGAAGCCGAGGAGGAGAGATTGCTGCGGCCTGAGATGCCACGGGTAGAGAGCATGGAGGTCGATTCCATCCTGGACGGAACCATCCTCCATCTGTATGGCTTGGCGTAAGCCAGGGCAGCGGCTCTGCCCATGGTTGAGGCCACACCAGGCACCGGTCCCGTGATGGTTGGTTTGCCGCCAACCGACGCAGTGACGGGTGTGGCCGGCCAGGCGTGGTACTCATCTATCTCGCCTGGTCCGGCGGTCAGGCATGGGGTGCCGTTGGCGCCCGTGTTTGGCCACGGTTCTTCAACCGTTACGGGTCCACACAGTTTTCTGTGCGGGCCTACTCCATGGACTGGTGTTTTTCATGGGGTGGCGGCGGAACCATACGGTACCGGAGTTCCTGCCATATCAGCAATGGCTCCTAACCGGGAGGCCGTTGCTGGTATGGCCGTGAACACATCAAAGGGTGACGTGTTCACGGGAGTGTCCTCCTCGGGGACAGACTGGTCAGAGGCTCTGGCTTGGCTAGCCAGGGTAGACCCGTCTGTGGTTTCGACCATGGCCGAGGAGGATGCACCCCGTCCATCGGTGGCATCGATTAGGACAGGGATCCTGCCCACAGCCCAGATCCAGTCTATTGGACTGGATCCAAGGTTTATGGAGTTATTGGATGCTATTTATAGCAAACAACTCCTGACCAAGGGCCAGCTTCCTGTGGCCTCCAGGCAGATGCGGGCGAGGTGTCGTATTCCATGGGGCGAATATGACAGGTATGGTGTTGTCCCAACGGTCACCGAGGATGACCACTGGGTGTCCAGAGTGCTGGAGCGGGTGGCCCCGCCCGGCGCTGGTGGACACGTCTCCGGTACACCAAGACGAAGTCCTTTCCCTATGCGATGAGGGTGTGAGGGCAGCAATGAGTGCTGTCAACCATTCTTATCGCCTTCTTCAGTTGGTGTGGGCTGAAGCGGGGCAGGCCACAGGTGGCACTTTCATGTGTTAATGACGGCCTGGTGCTGTCTATGGACACATTGCCAAGGGTGCAAGCGCGTGTGACGAAGTCTAGGAGGCAGATGGTCCTTGACCATATGCGTCCAGCTACTGCCATTAGGGAGCGTCTTCTTGGGATGCCCCCTACTGGGCCTAGCATCTTTGGCGACCAAGCGCGGGCCATCTTAGACGACACGACCAACATCGCGCAGAATCGGTTGGCGATTAATCTGCAGCTAGAGCTAGTGTGTCAGGCGCACGCACTAGGGGCTGTAGCTAAGCCGCTAACCGGGCAACCTTCTAAGAAGCAGAAGAAGCACAAAAGCAAGGCGAAAGCTAAGCCTAGTGCTGCTTCTGCTTCTACTGGGTCTTTTCAGCTGCCTCTGGGGAAGAAGGCCAAGAAGATTGTGGAGGCCCTTACCCTCCCCAATGTTGCTCCTGATCGCCCGAGAGGTGGGAAGGACAAGGGGAAGGGTAAGTCCTCTAAGGGAGGAAAGAAGGGAGCGGATCGTACCTGAGGGTACGAGGGCTCCTTCGTATCTGCCTGGACCACACCTGTGCGACAGGAACAGCGGTGCCAGTTAGACCGGCCAAGCCAAGACCAAAATGGTTCTCACTATCTCTCGTCAAGAGAGGGGGGAGCGGATCGCGAGCCAGACACCCGCATTAGGCGTCTATAGTGGGTGGAAGGCTCATGCGTTTCGTCGAGGCTTGGCAAGGTGTGACGTCAGACAGTCTGGTCCTGGGATGGTTACCCCAGGGGTACATGCCGGAGTGGTGGGACTTTCCACCACAGAATCTGTCTTTGGCACCTGTCTGGACACCCGTACCAAGGGAACTAGACAAGTTAGAAGCCATTCAAAACGAAGTGTCAGGTTTGCTTCTGAAGGGAGCAATAAAACCAGCAACCGGAACACTTCAGGCTTCTATTCAAACATGTTCCTTGTCCCCAAGAGCACAGGGGGATGGAGACCCGTACTCAATCTCAGGCCATTAAATGGGTTTATCCATACACCTCTATTTCAGATGGAAACTCCGAGGTCGTTAATGGCAGGATTGAGGAAGGGAATGTGGTGTGTATCGATCGATCTGAAAGATGCATATTTCCACATTCCAATGAAAGGAGTTGTCACAGGTTTCTGAGATTTGCGTTTCAGAATCAAGTGTGGGAGTTTGTAGTCCTCCCATTTGGCCTGTCGACAGCTCCACGGGTTTTCACCAGAGTGGTCCTTGCGGTGACAGCGTTTCTCAGAAAAGAGAACGTGGCGCTTCACACCTACATAGACGACTGGCTGATCAAAGCAGACACATCAGCCAGGTTAGAGGTGGATACTGCTCTGACTCTGAAGTTACTTTCAGATCTAGGCTGGGTAGTCAACAAGGAGAAATCCGAGTTGACACCCACTCAACGGTTCGTTTATTTGGGGATGTGATTCGATCTCGAGGAGGGCAGGGTTTATCCGTCAGAGCCCAGAGTGGTGTCTCTGTTAGCCATCCTCAAGAGTTTTCGATTGGGAAACCACATTCAGATGCTGGGCATGATGGTCTCCATGGAGCAGGTAATCCCGTACGCTGCTCTGATGCGAAGACCTATCCAGTTATATCTGATGTCTCTGTGGAAACAGAGAACAGAACCCCTGTCAAAGCTGGTGCCAGTTTTGGAGCCAATAATGTCGCATCTTGTATGGTGGAAGAAGCGTCAGAATCTCCTAGATGGGGTTTCACTGCACCTACCCCACCCCAGCTGTCCGTGTACACAGATGCATCGCTGGAGGGATGGGGGGCCTGCCTGGGAGAACACCAGGTCTCGGGCACATGGACTCTCCAAGAGAGCCAGCTGCATATCAATCTGTTGGAAATGATGGCAGTGGAACTGGCATTGGAAAGGTTTCTTCCAAAAGTCAGGGGCAAGGCGATGTTGATATGGTCGGACAACTCGCCAGTAGTATCATACATAAATCGCCAAGCCGGGACCAAGTCGCCCACACTATGTATGAAAGTGTGGCACTTGATTCAATGGTGCAGGAATTACTCGGTTGTTTTGAAAGCAGCTCACATTCCTGGGCGATTGAACATTCTGGCGGATGCTTTGTCTCGGAGACAGAGAATTCTGCCAACAGAATGGTCTCTCAACCCTCCAGTTCTTCACAGGATCTTCGAGCATTGGGGCAAACCCAACGTGGACTTGTTCGCCACAAAGAGAAATGCTCAAATCATGACTTATGTCTCGCCGATTCCAGATCCAAATGCCGTCAATACAGGCGCTCTGGCGATAAGCTGGAGAGGCATGCACGCTTACACGTACCCACCCACCATTCTTCTGCCGAAGATATTGGTGAAGATCAGGGAGGAACCATGCCTGGTCCTGCTAATAGCGCCATTTTGGCCCAGCAGGGCGTGGTTCACGGATCTTCTAGATCTGCTGGTGGAAAATCCAGTGCAGTTACCTGAGATTCCGAACATAATCTCCCAGGCCAAGGGACGCTTCCTACACAAGCGTCCCGAAATGTTCAAATTGGCTGCGTGGATGTTATCAAACAACGTTCCACGTCGGAAGGCATTTCCCGACAAGCTGCGAATTTCATCGCAGCTGCGAAAAGGAGGTCAACCTTCAAGTCATATAACACGGTTAACAGATTTGCAGACTGGTGTGAAGGAAAGGGTATTGATACCTTTCAATCCACTATTCAGCAAATAGCAGACTCTGTGAGCTGTTCTTTTCAGGACTAGCTCCTGTCACAATTGCTGGGTACAAGCCAGCTTTGGCATCAGTTATCCCTTGTCTAGCCAACAGGGATAGTCCAGAGGTGGCCCAGTTGAATGTGATGGTGACGGGAATGAGCAATCTCCGGCCGAGACAACTGGTAGTCATTCCAGCCTGGAGTCTATCTTTAGTGCTTAATGTACTGGCCAAGCACCCTTTCGAACCATTGCGTTTGGCTAGTCTAAAGCATTTGACTCTAAAGGCGGTTTTTCTATTGGCAGCTTTCTCAGCTAGAAGGCACAGTGAGATCAATGCACTTTCAGCAGAGAGGGACCGATTTATTGTCTCCGGAGAGGGTCTGCATCTACTGCCAAGAGCAGAGTTTTTGTCAAAGAATCAATCTTTGAGATATCCCGGCAAACTGATCATTATACCGAAACTAACTAGGTTTGATCGTGATGCCAGTGTCTGGTGCCCAGTCCATGCTTTGACTAAGTACAAAAAATGGACAGACTCGTTACGGTCGAATGCTAGACATCTGTGGATCTGCCATAAGAAGGCATATGGCACCGCATCCATGGATTCTATCTCTCGTTGGGTAGTCGAATGCATTCAGACTACCCATGAGATTGCGACTGGGCACCAGGTGCAATGCGCAAGGGCACACAATGTTAGAGGAATAGCCACCTCGACCACCCTTTACAATGGTGTTCTGTTAGAGGACATCATGGCTGTTGCACAATGGCACTGTGAGTCCTCTTTCATGGATTACTATATGAGGGATGGGTCAGACTCCGCCAATCCACTTGCTTTAGCTGTTTTGAAACGATAGTTATACGACTACGCTGCTCTTCTCCCTTTTTTGGCATTTGTAAGAAAGAATTAAGAAGCAGACATGGTCGAGCGAGTGGATGTCAACCAGATTGTGTCACTGATGGCCGGACAAGTGAATGGTTTGAGACGCCACATCTGAAATCCAAATATCATGAGGTAATTCAAGATTGAGATTTTTTTGTATCATGTCTATATATCATGTTCATTCATCTTATATATTCATGCTCATTCCCAGACTAATATATGCAAAGAGCAGTTAACCCTCTTGGCATATTTGTGTTTCAGGCGAGATGCATGTTCGTGAGTTCTCCCTTTTGTTAGGAGAAAAAGGGGGGGTTGGCAGTGATGCGAATGTGATTCGGTTCCGTTAACTTGATGGTCCTTTTAGGTCTCCATTAATCAAGTTTACGTCTAGCTCTTTCTCCAAGGGGCAAAAGTAGCAGTTGATGGCTTGCCCCTTCCCACCAGGTTACTGTCTAAATCTGGTGTATACCAGAAGTAATAGAATGGTGAGTATTGATCGAAGGAGAATGAAGGAAATTTCAATTTCCCTTTCTCCAAGATCTAACAATACTCGCCATTCTATTATGGACCCAGCCTCCCAACCCCATGGAGGCAAGCCATGGGTATCTCTTGTTTGGTGGCTATGCAAACAATATGAGCTTCATGGCAAACAGGTACTCGGCAGTTGGGAGCCGAGTACCCGGTTCCAGGAGTCGGTAAAGCTTACTAAGTCTATAGTCCTAGGGCCCAGCTATCCAGGATAGCTTGTATCAGAAGTAATAGAATGGTGAGTATTGTTAGATCTCAGAGGAAGGGAAATTGAAATTTCCTTCATTCACTTCAAGAGTATACTTAGCTCCCTGATACTCATTGATATTTCCTAAATATCAACCTAGTTCCAATAAGAGTCAGGCTTTAAAAGAAACCGCCCCGACTGGGCAGGTTATTCATCTGACAGCTCGGCGGTTGCGCTGCCCAATGCCGCACATGCAAAGACTGTCACTTCCTCTTTCTTGATTATTGGCCACCATTTCAACACGCTTGTTTTATTAATTCATTCAGCTTTAACTTTTGTTCCAGTCCCATGTCTGATTTTGAGTTAGTTTGCTAGTCTGTTAGAAAGATGTCTGAGCATAATAAATCACCAGAGGCCATTCCTGGACCTAGCCTTCAGGTGTCTTTAATTAAAAATAAACTAGTTTTTCTCGCGTTTTCTAATAGTAACAGTCCCCGGGAATGCGATTTAGACATGGTAGGGGTGTGTATAAGGTTCTTAAACTTATGTGATGCGTTGATGAGCTAATCACATGTGCTTTGTGTTCACAGGTACTTTTCAAGAGACTTTGTTTGGCTTATCTCAATCTGCCGGTCTGGTACTTTAATTTGTTTTTGATAGAAAAAAATCAATGCCCAGAATTTGGCTTTTTGAAAGTTAGTGAAGAAGTAACTCGCATTCTCTACCCTATGGTCCCTTATATATGGATTCTTGAGGCTGGCTGATTTTGACCGGCGGACGACACTCTTGCGCTTCGGCAGAGGTAACCCTGTGCGATAAGTATGGTTCAGGTATTTAGAGAGTTATGCATGGGTTTATGGAAAGTTCATACTAATGAAGTGATGCTTTAGGGTGTTGAATACAATTCATCTTACACTATGATGATTGTTCAATTACTGATTATCTCCCTTTCTATAATTAGGGAGATATCATGTCATAATCGGCCTTATTATCTTTAACAGACGCCCTATAGCAGCCAAAGGCTCCAAGAATTGGCTCCTCTTCCGATTCCTTTCCTGCTCAGGCTGGGTTTGACTTCTTTTCAAACCAGGCATCTAATCTTTCTGGGCAGGAAGACGAGTACATTTTGCTATGGTCTCCCGATGAGCCAATGGCAATGGAATTGGACATTTTCCATGGAAGTTTCACAACTCAGCGGGTAGGCCAGGTCGGAGCCGATGACTGGCCATACTGTATCCCTTGGACAATTTGTGCCCATTCCAGGACCTGTACAATCGGCTTCTGCTGACGCCTATGTCAGGTCCTGGTCTCTGGAGGTGAGTGAATGATGGCACATCCAAGAGATTGTAATGCTGGTAAATAACCAGAGGGTGCTACGCGAACAGTTCACGGTGATCTGTAGGGAGCGTGTTCGTGCAGCGCCACCTGCCTTTCACCCACAGCAGGTCAGAGGTGGTAGTGGTCAGGTCAGCAGAGGAGCGTGAGGATCTGGTCGTGCATGACATACCTGAAGGTCCGGCCCGCATAAGGACCACACCAGTGCTGCTAGCACAGCCACCAGAGACAGTGCTGCTCTTGCACTACGCGGGTCCACCTCTTCCTCTAGGTGGACCCATGGAAGAGAAGAGTGGGAGCTGGTGACTCATGACCGCTTACTCTTGCGATGGCTTCAGTAGGCTACCATGCCGACTGGATAGCAAATCTGCCATCGCATCTCTTGTGTCTCTTGTGCTGATTTGGACTCAAAATCCAAGAAATCCAGATCAACCGTTGTGTATAGATGAGGAAATAAAATCCCCTCATACAGAAACGAACTATTCCGCCGGCCAGGAATGCCCAGGCTTCTATGCAACCATGCTCCTAGTGACAAAGATCACAGGAGGGTGGAGACTCATTCTCAACCTCAAACCTCTAAACAGGTTTATCCTCACATCGAGTTTCAAAATGGAAACTGAAAAGTCCACATCCCAATTGCAAAGAGCTTTCGTCGGTTCCTGAGATTCACCTTTCATGACTGGCAATGGGAATTCATGGTTCTCCCATTTGGGATCTCGATGGCTCCTCAGGTCTTCACCAGAGTGGTCCTAGCTATGCAAGCATACCTCCGCAGGAGGCACATAGCAGTCCACACGTACATAGATGACTGGCTGTTAAAATCACAGTCTATCAGCAAGTCTAGAGATAGTTGTCAAACTTCTGACAGATCTAGGCTGGATACTCCACTTTCAGAAATCAGAGCCGACACCATCCCAGAAGTTTGTTTACCTGGGCATGTTCTTCACTCTGGAGATAGGATATGTTTATCCATCTCAGGAGAGAGTAGAAATACTCATCTCAGTAATAGTCAGTGTGCAACAGTCATCATGTACTGGCACAGGTTTACTTGAGAATGCTGGGGCTGATGGTTTCCTTGGAACCAGTCATTCCACAGGCGGCCTTATGCAGGCAACCTATCCAGTCATGTCACAGTGGACCCAGAGTACAGGATCCCTGGAGTCCAATGTGTCAGTGTTGGAACCTCTTATTCGCCACCTCCAATGGTGGGTAAAGAGGGAAAATCTCCTAGCTGGGTTGATGTCTCCTCCCCACCCTCATATATCACTGTACATGGATGCATCAATGTAGAGCTGGGGAGCTTGCCTGGAAGATCACCAAGTATCGGGTCTCTGGAATCTGGAATAGTCACAAGAACACATCAATCTGCTAGAAATGTGAGCAGTAGTCTTAGGCGTGTAACATTTCTTGGAGAAAGTTCAGAGCAAGGTATTTCTGGTTCATTCAGACAACTCAACAGTAGTGACTTACATAAACCGTCATGCCGGAACAAAGTGACCCAGTCTCTGTATGATGACATGGAAACTTGTTGGTGCCTAGCTCATGGGATCACCGTGAAAGCAGCTCATATTCCGGGAAAGCTAAATCTAGCAGACTCATTGGGCTGAAGAATGAACATATGTCTCACGGAATGGCAGCTAAATCAATGTGTGGCGGATCATCTGCTCTACCACTGGGGCAATCCAAACATAGATTTATTCATAACAAAAATGAATGCGAAGATGACGATCGTACATCTCTCCACTGGGAGGGAATGTATGCATACGCATTCTCTCCAGCAATCCTGATTCCCAAAATTCTCTAGAAAATCAAGCAACATGCCAATTGCTTCTGATAGTCCCAAATTGGCCAAGCCGATCATGGTCTACAGATCGCTGGACTTTCTGGTCTGCAATCCGTTTCCTCTGCGTCTAATGGACAATATAATCTTCCAGGGCAAGACTCTGCGCAACAATCCATCAATGTTCCTGTCAAGGAATCTGCAATTAAAGGGTTTTTCTGAGCAGGCAGCCATGTTCATGGCCAAAGCCAGAAGGGGGTCAACCACCTAAGCATATAATTACATTGTATAAAATCAACAGATTTGCAGATTGGTGCTCAAAGAGATGTATTAGTCCAATGGATGCATCTATTCAGGTAGTAGCCGATTTCCTCTGTCACCTGTATGATACCTATAGCCTCAAGCCTAACTCTATTGCTGGATATAAGTCAGCTCTAATGTCTGTTATCCCTTGCTTGGCTAATAAGGGAAGCGATGAAGTATGTAATCTTAATACTTTGATCAATGGCATGGGTAATCTAAGACCAAGGAGCGATTCCTTCTTGGAATTTATCTCTGGTACTTCAAGTGCTAGCTGATAAACCCTTTGTACCACTTAGCTCATTTTCAATGAAATGGTTGATGCTTAAAACTGTATTTCTTATTTCTGCACCCTCGGCTAGGCAGAGAAGTGAAATTCATGCCCTGTCAGCCGATCCAGACCGTTTTGTGGTTACATGGGAAGGCTTAAGGCCTCTACCTAGGATTAATTTTATGGCTAAAAATCAGTCCTTGAAGTATCCTGGTCAGCCTATAATTTTAACTAGGTTTGATCCTAATTAAAGGCTTGGTGCTCGGTCCGCGCATTATCACGTTATAAGCAATGCATGGAAGAATGGCGGTCAGTTCGTTGTGGATATCTTATATTAGGCCTCATGGCAGGGTGTCAAAAGATACCATATCCAGGTGGATTGTAGAGTGTATCCAATACTGCCACAAAACTGCCACAGCCAAACAAGTGTCCATGGTGTAGTATCTTCCACGGCTCTATTTAGTGGAGTGCCAGGGGATGACATTATGTCGGTAGCCCAGTGGCACTGTGAGTCTAGTTTTAACGACCATTATCTCCATGACACAACCAACCCTCTTGACTTATCGTTTTTGAACAAATCTTGGGTGTAAATAGTGTACATACATGTAGTGTATATTTAAGGCCACTACTCGCATTCAGTGCAGTTTATGAGTAGGAGACAACCGCTTCACAGTACCACATCACTCTTCACCAGTGGGGAAGAAGATGACACATCAAAACTAGGTCAGTCCTATGTTTGTGTTGTCTCGTTATTTTGTCACGTTATCCATACTAATATTGTGATGGTTCGTGTTTTATGTGGTTCATTCTTGAGAGTATGCGAAAATGAAGCTACTCGTCCGATGGCCTATACTACATTGACACTAGTATATAGAGAGCGTGTAGGCCATTGAGGTCATCGCTCCGCCTTTCTCAATGGGGTTTGGGGGTGGGGTGGAGCGCATATTACTTAATGGTCATTACTTTCCACATCGGCCTTGTTACCTGATGTCCAAATCATTTCCATGAATTCCAAGCGCAAAAGAACTTGCTCTTCCAGGGATGTAATTTTTTCTCAGCTGGTCGGGTCCTCTTTACTTGGCCTGTTGGGCGGTCACTATAAAGTCGTACAAGTCCAGGAAATCTCTAACTAATCAGACTGTAGTAATTGAGATAAAATATTATGACACAAAATATTCATTTAATATTATGATTTTCTAGCAACAATGAGTCGAAATTATAAAATATTAGCACAAGAAAACATATATTTTTGACATTTTTAATCATCCCCGATCCTACTTAAAATAAATTGTATTCTTTTCTTTGCGAAACGTGCAGTCTTATAAGTAGCCAATTTTTGTAGCAGTAGTCGTTAATTTGTCAAGTTCTCTAGCCTTCAAACAACAATTTGACAGATTCGGATAAATAGGAAAATGTTACATGTAAGTGTGGTCGCTAAATACAGGTAAAATATCATTTTCCCATACGAAGAGCAGTCACGTATCTTATTAGATAAACTTATGCTATAGAATTTTGCTAATGAAAGGCGGATTATCTGCTTAAACAGGATGTCATACCGGTTTTACGTTATATCTTGATATTTGGGTATCAGCAAAATCATATCGATATGACTAATGGTATAGCTGCGATACCCGTATTCGATATAATATGGTATATCGTGATGCCCTAGTGTTACAGAATGGTTTATTTTGTTACTACGGGGGTCGAGGTCGGAAGACGAAAACCAAGGATTTTGAATATGGAAGCCATCAATTCTCGTTTAGTTGCTTTGTGAAACTACAAAACAATAATACAGAATATTGTGCGAGTTCACATTGATTGTACACACGCTTAAATTACGAAAATTGGTACTTTTTTATCAATAATGGCTATGTATCAACAGTATATGCCTACAGCATTGAGACAAATGAATGCGAAATGACCCCAACATAATATACAATGTAGTTGGTTATAACCTATCGATACTAACCACCTTTGGTCTTGGGTCCAAAACAATGACAAACACAGGTAAATAAAACAATGATGAGGGGGATTCCTACAACTCCAAGAGAGCCGCAAAATAATGAATTGTCAAATATAGATCAGAGCAATGAGTTAAAGGGGAGCACAAGAAGGGTCACCATCGTTTGCATAAAATACGCAGTTCTATTGTAGAGCCCACATTTAAGCTACTGTGTAAAGCTTTCCCCCGACATTTGTATATAAATCCGAGTAAAATGGTGTTAAAAAACGCTATGTTACTATAGTTTTCTGCGAGTTAATTAAACCTATGACGTCATAGGTTGAATCCCATCCGACAAGAACCATAATAACGGCACTGAAGACAGGAGTGCACGCATTTGGATGGTGATCTCTCTATCGGTGATAATGCTATCGACATCATTTATATATGTACAGATTGAAGAGATTAAGACGTGTATCACACTATCGCAAATTTATGGAATGTATTTGTTATTTTCACACATTAATTGCCGAACCATAAGATGGCCATTTTCTATGAAGATACCTGCCAATTACATTAACATTACAAAATCTCAGGAAGTTTTGAGGCTAGTATGAAAACATAAGTACCTAAAGATGGACTGGATGTATGTACAAACTATTTAAACTCTCATATTAATAGATGAAACTTTAATAACATTATCTGCCGTAGCCCCAGTGAGAGTGTTGATTCAATAGTGGCAATTATATTGAATTGCCTATACTATCGCGTCATTCATTTATCTCAAGATCAAAACTTCCTGTCAAAATTGGCACCACCAGAGAAATCAGACAAAGCACTGTTAGTATATATTCCTCAACATTTCCGCAAATATAGTTTATATATTCCTAAAACCGCTGAAGAAAATCCCCTTATAAAAGCGCAATTCGCAATTTTATTGCGATAGCGTTGGATGACAACGAAAGAAACGTTCAACTTATGACGTCATACGCCTCATCCGGGAATAGAAATTTAACCCATGTACCACATATTTAAATAACGAAGATATATATTTCTAATTTGAGCACAGATATTACAATTATATTTTTGAAAACGTTGCGGTCTGTAGATTTATTTTATACACAGTAGCATAGAGGGTCTGGTGATTCCCGTTAAAGAATAATGAGACGGGCAATTAACCAGTGACCACATTACCAATCAATCATAGGAGCAATATTTGGTAAATGGAACACGAAGGGTTATGTCTGGCCTATTAAACTTTATTCACTTGGGAAGTTGATATGATAAATACCATGGCCGTCGTGGCCCAATCAAAATGTAGCGTGTTAGGCAGACATATTGGATTTTTTCCCGTGTCGCTAGACGAGCGAGGCACGGGTAGATGCGAGCATGGACTGATTTTTTATTGTTATTCTTAAGACATTATTTAATAACTGGTTCTGCTGACGTGGTCTCCAAATTTGGAGGGAAGTATTCCCAAAGGGTCCTGAGCAGATATGCCAATTTGAGGTCTAAACTCCAACAGCAACAGCTTTTAGCAATGTTTTTCAAAACATACATTTTGCGGATTCTTCAACAAGGACAAATTTGTCCTACACCCGCATCGTTGATTTTTTTTCAGTCGGGCCGTCATACATGTACATGTACGATCAAAAGTGTCCATTTTGGAAACAATGTTGCTGAAAGCTTTTGCGTTTTAGTTTATTACCATAAAATTGGCATACATGTATGTCTTCGGGACCCTACAGACACACATCAACCCAAGTTCGGAAAAGATCGCTCCATTAGAGTTGTTGAAAAGCGCTTAAAAATGTCTGTTTTGAAAACATCCCTATACTATAAAGAAGATGTTTGCTGATAGTGAGGTCACTAGGTCAAGGTCATTCAGACATTGCTATTTAACCTCTGTTCATTAATCCTATTGGAACTAAACTTGGATACATTGTTACCTATGATGTTAGGAAGCAGCGTGATAACATTGAGATCACAAGGTCAAAGGTGAAGGACACTGACAAAAAGGAGACAGGTGAGACATTTAATTCCACAGAATTCTTGTGTTTTGGAAACCCTTTAACTGATTTGTGAGGTGTACTGTCAACCCTTTAACCCACAAATTTAGTTTTTAAAATTTTCTCATAGAAAATGCCCATTTGCAGACCACGAGAAACCTATTTTTGAAAATTTTACCACTAGGATAACTGGCTCGATAACTGAGCCAGTCATTCCAGTGGTAAATTTTCGAAAATAGTCTTCTCGTGGTCTGCAAATGGATATTTCTCAAGGGCACTACAAAAGCCATTTTTGGCTGATATCAGTGTTAAAGGGTTAAATGTCATTTTCAACAGAAAACAGGTGAACACATTGCTGTGAAGAAATGTCGTCTACAGCGCGATATGCAGGCTCGTCACAAGCGGCGCTGGGAACTGGAAGTTGATATCATGAAGCGCTTAAATCATCCCAATGTTGTGTCTGCACGAGATGTACCGGAACCTCTAATTGTAGACAAGGAGGAGCTGCCACTATTAGCCATGGAGTACTGTGCTGGTGGTGATTTGCGTAAGGTAATAGTCCAGTCGTGGGGAGGTGCACAGCCACATCTTGGGGATGCAAAACTAGGCTTGCGCGATTACATGATTAAATCGAAAATCGGGATTGTTTTAAATCGTGAATTTATATGATTAAAAATTAAATAATCAAATAATCGTGAATATTTTCTATTGCATAAAATATTTCAAAACCTAACTTTCGATTACTTTTTTTATGCGATCTCTCATGAAAAATGGCATTTTGCTTAGTGAATGTATGTTCATTTGCAGGGCAAGAGAAGACTCTTTTTTGAAAATTTGTTACTGGAATGCCTGGCTCGACAATCGAGCCAGCCATTTTAGTGATACATTTTCAAAAATAGTCTTCTCTTGCCCTGTAAATGGACTTTTCTAAACACCATTGCAATTTTCGTTATTGATATTCTTTTGTTATGTCTTGGTAATTTGTATCCAAGCTGATTAATCGAGTAATCACAATTATTTTTTACTAATCGACCGCGATCACTCAATGCAATAATCGCATAAGCCTATGCGAAACTGCACATAACTGCGCCTTAGGTCTGAAGCAAGTAATAATCCATAGCAAAACACAAGAACGAGGTAGATATAGCTTCCAGTCCACAAGATACAGCGATGTATTTGACTGCCAAAAAAATGAAATACGACTTGGGTAAATATTATGGCATTAAAATAATATTCGTTTTCTAGGTGCTATCACATGTTGCTGTATTGATTGTATTATCTTTTTCACACCACTAATTAGTCAGAATTTGTTATGCCTCATTTCATTGGAGAATCATACTATTCACAAACAATCAGGAGATCTGTATTGTATATACAAGATATTAATAAAAGCTGCCTCAAAGTTCTTGATTAAATAGATAGGAAACATTATTTTAGATATGACATCCTGTAATATATATAAACTGCTACTAATGACATCCAAAACATGAATTATCTAGATTCTACAGCCATGATAACTGGTTTGCTAACATGTTGTTTTCTCAGGCATTGAATTTGCCAGGTAATTGTTGTGGATTACGTGAGTACAGTGTTCGGTGCATCGTACAAGACATATCATCTGCTATTGAGTATCTGCACAGTAAGCGCATTATCCACCGTGACTTAAAACCAGAGAATATAGTCCTGCAGGATGGAGAGGAACGAGTATGTATAATAGGAACTGTTTATTAATGGAGGAATCCTGTTTTAGTTATTCCCACGCCCATCGATCCATCCCATTTATGGGTTTCCTACGCGGAAGAGTTATCTAAGCCGGTCTCGAAATCTACGATTGCCATATGGATTTGTGAGACTATTAAGCCTTGTTACGAGATAGCCTCACCGGATCAAATTAATCTCTCCCATATTAAAGCTCACGATGTTAGAGGAATGGCTATCTCTTTTGTGCTTTTTGCCGGTTCGTCTTTAGATGAAGTCATGCAGGTGGCAGGATGGAAATCTGAATCCACTTTTACAACTTTTTATCTCAAAGACCGGAGTGCAGCAGCCTCCTTCTTTCGTAACATTACTATTTTAACCAAAAAAGCCGAAGGCCATTTACCAAGCCATTTGCGTTAAGACTGTGCATCTGTAACAAATGGTGAAAGTCTTATTTTGGTTTTTATTTTATTTCTTTAAGTTCAAGTTTTCCTTATTAGCTCACCTGGCCAAAATGGCCAAGTGAGCTTACCGTTAAAACTTGACTAAAGGATGCAGTTTTTTGGTCAAAACACGTGTACTAGAAAGAGGGTTGCGTACTATAATCGAGAACATTCCTTCCGCACATTTTTGGGTCGAAATTTTTTTTAAAAAGTCACAGATTATACCACGGAAATTGAACTAAATGTTACCCTAGCCAATTCGCGCCGCCTGACGACTATGTTTAATGTATACTCCAAAAACACCAAGCGGAAGTGAAATTTTTAAATTGGGGCGCCTAAATATTGCTTATTCTTTAATACATATCACTTATTACATCAAAATTAATCCAGAATTTGACATAAAATGGCGTCGAGAAAAGATACGTGTATAAATCATGTGATTCGCCTCCAATCGCAAAAGATCTTTACTCTAATTAGAGCGGGTACTCGGATATAAATATTCTGGACTCAGAACTCGGAAATTGCTATATATCATCATTGCGCGATAGGAACTGAATGTTCCCGTACCTGTTTGATAGCCAACTCCCGTTAGCGCATAAGATTACACAGCGCCTCCAATCACAAAAGAGCCAGATAACCAACTCCCGTTAGCGCATAAGATCACACAGCGCCTCCAAACGCAAAAGAGCCATTACAATCTGTTTCTATCACGCGATTTCGATGTTTTCATGGAGACATTTTATGCCAAAATTAGATTGATTTTGATGTAATAAACAATCTTTATTGAAGATACACGATATTTAGGCGGTCCTATTTAATAATTTCTCTAACATCATGATAATTTTTAGTCATGCATTAAACATGACCAGATTGATGGTTATTTTTTATACCAATTTTCGATTTTTTAAAGGAACGTTTTTTCTAAATCGAACAGCGTCTTATACTTGAATACAAGAGTTTTTTGGGCGGATTTTGGTCAAATTTGGGACAGCGTCCTATATTCGAGGGCGGCCTTTAGTCGAGAAATTACGGTATGCCATGGCGACCGTCCGGCGTCTGTCCGGCGTCCGTCCATCCATCCGTCAACTTTTTCCTTTAAACGACTTCTCAATAACCACTGGGCCGATTTCAATTATATTTGGCAGGAAGTATCCTTAGGGCATAGGGATCCAAGTTTGTTCAAACAAAGCCGATTTGGCCGGTGGCCATCTTGGATTTTGGCCGATTTTAGGAAATGGCTTTAAAAATCTTCTCCGAAACCGCTTGGTAGATTGATTCAAAACTCATGAAATATCATATAGGGCAAGAACTGAACCAAGTTTGTTCGAAGGGACTTGATTGGTCAAATGGTTTGGCGGCCATCTTGGATGACTTAGTTTTCGTAAAAACAACTTATTCTGCAGACCCGCTGAACGGATCGGGCTGAAATTTTGGTGATATGATTATGGACTAAGGGCCATTAAAGTTTGTTCATGGGAAGTTGATAGGTAAAAAACATGGCCGCCGTGGACCAATCAAATTTTAGCGTGTTTGGCTGCCATATTCAATTTTTTTATTTCATGGATTGTGAAGCCGAAATTGGTTTTCTTAGTTCCGCTTACTTGTCAGTCAGCTATCATATAGCGATAACCCTATCCGTCTTCTGTATGTCCATCCATCCATCTGTTTGTCCGTCACCAACAATGACGGCTCATTTTGTTTTTTCTTGACGGATTGACACCAAACTTGGTCACAATGTTAATGATGGCATCTAATATCTGTGTTGTAAAAATGAAACTCTAAATCAACTCCAGCTCACCCTACCCCTGCTGCTAACTTGGTGATTCAGCCAGATGTGCATGTGTTAAATGGATTGTGTGGTGGTGGGGAATAACCTGCTATAAAGACCACCTACCTGCCTTTAGAGACCATTTTCTTCAAATTGTATTTAAACCTCTAGTAAGCGTCTGACTGAGTTTTTGCAGACGACATATTCCAAAGGTTATATCTCTGAACGTGATAAATATTTTGAAAACAATTGGACTGAAAGTTGTTGGTGGCTAAGCCACCAACAACTTTCAGTCCAATTGTTTTCAAAATATTCAACAAGTCAAGAGCTTTTGAAAATTGAAATTATTGGCTGCACTGGCTTGCAGCAGTGAGACAGTTAAGAAACCAGCTGTTGTTAGCACTGATATCATCTATTTTCACTTAAAGGTCTTGTGAGGACTTGCGGTCAATAACGAGTTTTAATTAATTTTATGGTCTACTACACTATTTAAACACAATAGCGTCACTTTGGAGTGAGAAAAATATGTTAGGCAGCCCAAATAACGAGATTAAGTGACGCGTCAATCTGAATCACATCGCCACTCGCTGTGACGTCACACCGGGAACGGCGCTGTGAGCTGGGTCAATATTTCTCTGTCTGTAGTACAAAGGTAACATATTTTAAAACGTGCGTTTAACAGGATAGACCTCACCTACCATAACAAAAATTATGTCATGTTGAAGCTAAGTCTTCAAGAAATGAAAAATCATGATTTAAAAAAATCTAATATGATATTTACTCATTTTTAATGGTTTCATGGATAGCTATATTCGCATAATAATAGGCCTATAACTACGGTAAACCATGGGCAATGCTGAAAATCGGCAATATTTCAATGCATGTGACAAATACTCTGTAGTCTAGTATGCCTAATTGCGGATCCATTACCATTCTTGAAAGGACTAGGTGTAATATGTAATATCTGGGATGGATGGATGTGAGCATGATGATCGAGGTGGGTGGGAGAGGTTGACGATGGCTATACGTGTACTATTATTCATATCTAAATGTATAGGCTATAGAGTGCAGCTACAACTTTTTCTGAAGATTACGGATGTACAATAAGTGTGTCAGGGTGTCCTATGTGAAATTTCCCGTGATTACTGATTAGAATGTAATTGTTTACCTATAAGCTTTTGGCAATGTGTTTGTATAATAATAATAATAATAATAATAATAATAATGTAGAGGCATGTACGGGCCAACACGTACGTTGGTGTGTGTGGTGGTGGTGGTGGTGGGGGGGGGGGGGGGGGGTGGTGGGGTCACACCTGTGACAACCATATGAACTATATCGTTTTCAAACCAACTTCTTCCATGTATGGAAGTAGCATACACTAATTTCAATGTTATGAAAAAGCAAAACTGTAGCAGATGAACAAATTTTAAATAGGTAGGTGAGCTGACAGATGGTCAGAGGTCGCTAGCGTATCATCTTTACTTACGGTACAGCTCATAAATAAGTTTAAATGCTTCCAAAGCAAAAACACAAATACTTAGTTAGAACCATATGAACATGATACAAGAAACGTTATGTTGAATATTTTGAACACAATTTATACAAATACAAAATATTCAACAGTATATGCTATTTAAGTTGTACTATAAGCGTGCGGACGGCAGTGAAAGCCTCGTTACTCATCTCTAAGTTGTAAACAAACCGTGTACTATCAATAATATGTCAATGTAGGTCATACGCAAATAGATTAGTTTAGATTAGATTTATATTTACCCGCCATTTTAGTTAACTTTAAACACATAACTGGAGTAACTGCTATAATGCAATCATAAATTTATGTGCACTGAGCGGTGTAGGCCTACTTAACTATCATTTAAGTTGTGTACATGCATGCCTATCATCTATGCAAAATCTCTGCAGTCAATCCAGAAAGATAAAATATATATGCATTTGTAGAATTGTATTCCAAGAAGTGTGTGGGTGGATTTGATTAAATATAGCCTAATTCACGTACACGAAATCCGATGTTACTGTCACCTCTAACAGGCCGTTAGAATTGTGATGTCAGGCACCGTGACCATAAGGTCTGTCCTTTAAGTTTAATCAACAAAAATATCATCAACTTCGATATTATTGAACCTTTGTGCATCTCGAACAATGCAGTGTCCCTGTGTGAACAATGAATTGTCAAAGAATATGTGCATAGGTACCTAATACGCGCAGCAGTAGAGAACCTATAGCTATGCTCCTCTAGGTAATAATCTAGACTAATAGGAATTGGTGTCATCCCGGTGTGACGTCACAACTGTAGCGCGATAGCTAGAAACGTTTGGTTGGCAAGGTAGTTGCTATATGCTTATCTCAGCTTTGGCTGGGGCGATTACAAAAGTTTTAAAAGCTTTTTGTTTTTCTAGTAAAGGAGAATCTGTATTATGATTGTCAAGTTAATCGGAGCGATCGGGTATCTAGTCCTCACAACATCCTTAAACATTGTTCAAAACCACTAATGCAAAAAAAAAACAGTCCAGAGATTGTTGTCAATATCTCGAAAACTAAATCATTTGACTGAAAGTCATTGGAAGTGACACCGATAGATGTAAAACTTAAGTAAGATTAGTTTGATATGCCAATGTTCCAGGTGAGCGATACAGGCCCATTGGGCCTCTTGTTTGTTAATCACGGTGTGATTGAGTTAAATGCACTATTATGTTATGTTATTAACATTTGGATAAGATTGATTTGATTTTTATCCTTGTTTGTTAATTCTCAAATCGGCTCCCACCTAATGTTTAAGTGGGGCACTGACCAAATCTGTGGGTTTAGCAAGTAGTGATTGAACGGTAATGGATGTTTTGTGGTGTAATAACAACACCCCCCCCCCCCCCAGAGACCCCCCCCCCTTGCGAGTTGGTCTGTTGTTTTATTGACCACTATAAAAACATACTTACCGTTCAATCACTACGACCCGGCCTCAGCCACCCCGCATGGTAAGATTTGAGAATTGGCCTTTAATATTTGGCACTTAAATTTAGAAAAGTGAATCTGTTTCCTATTTGGGCTCCAGTGCACATGCGCAAGCGCGCTTAGTGACAGGCGTCATTATGGAGTGAGTATAGACTGGTGCCAGTCTATATCAGTCAGTATACTGGAGATGGACTTAACCAGTTAACTGGTTGAGGGTCCATATTAATAGGAATAGGCATGGGGAGGAGTGCATGCAAGCATAAAAATCTTATTCTGATAGCTAAATGCAGATAATTGATTTAGCAAATAGTGATTGAACGGTAAGTGTTTTTATAGTGGTTAATAAAACAACAGACCAACCCGCAAGGGTGGGGGGGGGGGGGTTCTCATTACCAATGATAGTAATAATGATTATGTTAATAGTGATGATGATAATGGCAGTATTAATAGTAATGTTAATACCACGAAAACCTTCATGAATAATGAGTTTTTTAATTCAGAATTTCGTGTTGAAAGGGTTAACCCTAACCACTCTGATGTCAATATTCTATCTTGTACTGTGTCATTCTCAACGAAACTGGTGTTCATTTTTCAACAATTTCGGTGGAAGATGGTGCTGTCTGCGACAGCACCATCCCCCACCAAATTTGTTGAAAAATGAACGTTTCATTTTAAAATTTAATTTGAAGAATTAAAATTTTTAGAACAGAGTGTTACGGGTTAAGCAATAGTTTTAGTTATCCATGTTCAACATGGTACAAGTACAGCCCAGAAATAGCTTATCATGTTTCCAAAACAAAATAAAAATGTATTGTAGAATATTTTGAGCACAATAGGATTTGAGGCCTTAGGCAGCAATGTCTTCCAATCCAATTATGTTCAAAATATTCAACAGTACATTTTTCTTTTGTTTTAAGATGTAAAAAGGATCAAATCCTGGATCCATAGATAGCTTGGAAACTACTGGTTTGATTTTACTCAAAGATTAACACAATAAAGGATGTGACAGTATACTAGGACTCCAAAATGTTTGTCATGATTTGAAATATCTGAAAATTTTTAAATCTGGAAAATGTATAAAAATCTACAATGTGACGAATACGGGAAGGCCAATGTATCAATGTCCAACAAAACACTTCTTAAATCGTGTTCAAAATTGCACTAGCTAACATGTTTGTATCTTTTTCAGCATCTTAGTTTATTGAACTCTACTGTATACTACTACTATTATTGAATATACCCATCCTAAATATAGTGGCATTAACATGTCATAGTACAAATATATTCAAAATTCATATAATTGTCACGCGGAATATCATAACATTTAATCTATAGTGCATATGGTCAGCCTAATAGATCGCATCAGCAATTTTTAATTTCAGATTATATACAAGCTGATTGACCTTGGCTATGCAAAGGAGCTTGACCAGGGCAGTGTATGCACCTCGTTTGTGGGAACCTTACAGTACCTGGTGAGAATAACAACAAACATATTTTATTCATTTTATGAGATTTGCAAATGACTTCAAATTTGGTTACCATAGAGCTTTAACCCTTTCACACTCATATCAGCCAAAAGCGGCTTCTGCAGTGGTCTTGAGAAATGTTCATTTGAAGACCTTACCACTGGAATGACTGGCTCGATAATCGAGCATCATTCCAGTGGTAAATTGTCAAGAATAGTCTCCGCTTGTCTGCAAATGAACATTTTCTATGAGGAAATTGAAATTTTCTTAAAATTTGCTCGAGAAAGTTTCAATTTTCTTATGTCTATTTGCAGACCAAGACAAGATTATTTTCTAAAACTCCTGGTCATGTTATCGATCCAGTCCAAATTTTAAAAATTTTATAGCCTCTTGGTCTGCAAATAGACTTTTGTCATGATGATTGGAGCATGCAGCCGGTTTTGGCAGGTTTGTTAACAAAAAGATGAAGTGGTAGTTAACGTGTCTCAATAGACCTTTCCAGTTTTAGTTATGCCCCACCCATCTGTAGCTAAGCTCCGCCCACACATCGCTCATTTTGGGATCGATCGATCCCTGAACACCCTGACTCAATTTCCAGAAACTATACTGGTAGGCTGTTAAATATTTTGAACAACAGCGCCCAGTCAAATTAGTCTCAAGATATTCAACAGAATGTTTATTAAATGGGCAGACTATTAAGCATTAAAGACAGACTCAAATCATTCATGATGTCATGATTATGACATCAACATACACATCACGTAGTTAATTATGACATCATATGACATCAGATTAGGCTTGCATGATTGTTCAGTTTTCTTAATCGCGATCATTTTGAAAAAATAATCGCGATTTTCGAGTATATCGTACATGTCATTGTGCGTTAGGGTGGGAGAACTTTAACCAAGTTTTATTCAACACAAATAACTATGTAACAGGAAATATTTCGCCTAGTTCAGAAATTAGTATTGATAATATCTGAAAAGTTTACTTCGAATGAGAATTGCTAAAATAACGCTAAAAGAACGAAAATTGGTATCGCTGACCACTAAAACCGCCACCAGTATAATTGCCAGATAGTAATAGGCGTTTGGAAATGCGATTATAACAACTAGAATACTAATTCCGAACACAATACCGATACAATCTGGCAAGACCCAAACATCCCAATGTAAGTGACCAACATAAACTGATCCAAAGGTAAAGCAAAATTGCGATGAAATTTGTTTGAACCCCCGAGAATTAAAATTCAGTAGATCGCTTCTTGTGTTAGCAAGCCAACAACAAAACTCTTAATTGTGATTTGAGGTGCATGTTACGTTCTCGCGAGATCTCATACGCTAACGTGAGTTTGAGACAGGGAAGTTAGATCTCATTGATCTATTACCTTCCTGTTTTCAAACGGGTACCCGAGTACTCGCTGCAAAAATTGGTGTGATACTTCTTAATTTGATTTAACTTGAGCGGATGACTCATATTACTTGATTTATATTTTTTCACGACGACATTTTCTTACATTTTGGATTAATTTTTGATGCAATAAACAGTCTTTATTAAAGGATAGATATTATTTAGGCGGCCCCATTTAATAATTTCACTTGTGCGATATTGTTTTGAGGTATACATTAAACCTAGTCATTAGGCGGCAACAATTTGTAGCAGGAAATTGTTCAATTTTTTGTGCTAGTTTCTCAGTTTAACCATTTTAGAGAATGGATTTCAACTTTTTCATGAAATATACCTAAAATAAGCCCCGCCCCCTTTCTCAGAGATGTTTCTTTAGAAATTGAACAGCTCTTGTTCTAATCGAAGCCTAGGCTTCTAATAGGCGATTGCGTTATTTACATTTTAAAAAACCACTATCTTTGAAATCTCGATTATTCGATTATTTAGTTTTGTAATCGTCCACGATCATATTTTAAAGAATAATCGCGATAATTGTGCAAGTCTACGTCAGATGATCGATGGATAAACCTTGAAAGGTCCATTACCATACTGTACTGATCAATATGTTATAGGATACATGTAAATACGCCATACCATTCGTTTATAGAAACATTCATTGATTTTTGTCAGAATATTGTCCTTTTGAACATCACAATAGGCAGTAGTATCTTCCAGTCAAGTTAATTTCAAAATCAACCGATTTCCTGTATGGCTGTCTTGAAATTGAGAAAAATTCTAAGTGTACTAACATGTAAGACTAGTTGTACGAATGCTTCATATTTATAATTCAATGGTAACCGGTTGAATATTTGAAAACCAACCGGTTGAATATTTGAAAATCACTCGACTTCCAGTGAAATTACCTGTAATTATACCCCCGCTTGCAGGGTATATAGTAATCGCTTTGTCCATTCGTGTGTGCATCTCTGATTTTTTGTCTGGACCATATTTTCAAAGTTTTTTCAAGGGTTTTTCACGTTTAGTCACCAAACTTTTCACTTCAAGAGTATACTTACCTCCCTAATACTCTTTGATATTGCTAAATATCGGCTTGCACTCAATAAACACTCAGAATAAAAACAGTTAGGTGCCCCTACTGGGCAGGGAGTCATGGTGCAGTCCGGCGGATGCCAGCCCCACTACCGCGCATGCGCCGACTAGCACTTCCTCTTTGCTAATTTATTGGCTGAGAGACAACTCATGTTTTCTGTGCTCATAGGCTTTTCTTTAATTTCTGAAAGTTTTGGCTGTGTAGAAGTTCTATTTCTCCTGGATTACTATGGCAGAACGTGTTACTACTCCAGAGGAGCGCCCGGGACCTAACTATCAGGTGACTTCTAGTATATTTTAGCGAGTTTTTCCCGGTGTAATGTATTTCCGGGACTCGCATTTATCATGATAAGCGCCTAAAATAACTAGTTTATTTCAAAATGGCGCTATGAAATACTAATCTCTCTTTGTGTTTATGTCCACAGGTATCTACCTAGGAGTGTTAGGACATCACATCTTCAGAGAGTTTGGTTTTTCTCTCCACCAAGGTTCCATTTCCTACTAACATTGTAAGGTTATCTAACCAAAAATCTTTTCCCAGTGAGTTGGAGGCCTCGGATGAAGGTCTTCTCACTTTGCCCTCTTGATCCACTTCCTTCCCCCTAAGGTGGAGAGAGTTAAGAGGTCATAAGGTTGGTGGAGCGTCCGGTTCATCAGATCAGATGGTTTGTCTATGCTAAAGACTCGGGTACTCTAGTTATGATATGAGGCATTTCAATTATATTTGACAATATTTATAAAATCTTACTGCCATTTATCATTGTTTATCTGATGTTTGTATAGTCTGTATAAACTATCCGGTCTAGTTAGATGTTCTGGATGGGATTACAATTCGTCCTTACACCTGGAGGTTTTGTTCGTATCGATTTAACTTCTTATTTTTGAAGTTATGACATCATAATCAGCCTTGCGCCTGACTATCAGTTATAAGTTTTGTCCAATGCTGGTTTATTATCATTATTAGCTTGGGTCTTATGGCCCCTTCCTCCTTGTTTATTTCGTGTTGTGTTCTAATTCAATATCTGTAATACTCATTGTCTTCGTCCTCTGCTGTGTTTCAGAGGCCTGGTTGTCCTTCATGTGGAAGATTTATCCTTGACAAGTTCTTCCCCCATTTATGCTCCCAGTGCAGCCCATGTGGGCCATTGTTTAAATGTGAGATCTGTAAGAAATGGGGGAGAGCTAATGGCTGAATTTCTCTCATTACAGACCAGGGAGAAGGCTCCAGAGGAGGAGAGGAAGAGTAAGAAAGAGGCTTCTGGTAAGAAGGGTAAGAGGAAGGCCTCGTCCGCTATGGATATGGAGGCCTTCCGTATTGAGATGATGGGAGAGATGAAGAGGACAATTAAAGATTTGGTCCCAGAGCTGCTTCGTGGCATGCTTCCTGGTCCAAGTCTTTCGTTGTCCTCTTCATCTGCTCTGGAGCAGATAATGCCCGCCTCTGAATTGGTGCTATTTAGGGACCTATCAGTTTTCGACCATGATTCAGAGGTGGCCCTAATAGAGGGTGAAATCCATGGTGAAAACACTGGCAGCAGGCTTGCCGCGCCGGTTGTTCGTGGTCATGTGTCGCTGGAACCTGCCTGCCTATCAGGCCAGGATTATCCGCACCCTGCAGGTACCAGTTCCTCCTATGGTACCTCTCCTGGCCAGTCCGGGTTAGCATTCTTTGCTAACCTGGAGTCTAATCTTTCTGGCCAGGAAGAAGAGGATTATCTGCTGGGTTCTCCTTCTGGCACCGTGGCCATGGACATTGACGTGCGTGCGCCCCTCGCGGGGAACACGGGCGACATTGTCCACGGTACTACTCACGCAGGAGTAGCGTTCACGGCGCAGAAGGTAGCCCGGGCTGGATCTGATGGCCAGTTTTACCGCATACCTCGGCTTGCCGATGGTGTAGCAGGTGCTGGCCAGGGCCGTCGTGTGGCAAAATTTTCCCCCCGCAATGCCACGGCGCCTGCTCCTGGTCAAGCCAGTCAGTTTAGCATGCCTGTTCTTTCAGGCTTGCATGCTTTCTCTGGCTTGCCAGGCATATCAGTTCCTCCAGCCACGTACACACCTATGATTGCTCAGGAGGATGACGAAGGCCCTCGTCTTGTAGAGCATTCACAGGTGGCCACGGAGGAAGACTGGTCTGACGCTTGTCAGTGGCTAATTAACGTCAGACCAGATCTTGCCGTGGTTCGTGGCTGGCAGGTAAACCGACTGTTACCGCTATGCCATCTTTGCCGTTAGCTGATCATATTGTTGATATGTTCACCGCGGCGGAGATGTCTATTAGTGCACATGGATGTTTTAGCGAAGGCCCCCCCCCCCCCCCCCCCGCGCGAAGTGGCAAAGCGGTGCCGTATTACAGCTGATCAATATCAGCTATACAGTGTAGTACCGAAGCCAAGCACGGATAAGCGTGCAGCGCTGGGTGAGGATACGCAGCCAGGTTCCCGGTCTGACACGGGAGCACTGTGTTCGAACGTGCTGCGTTCGGCTAACACCGCGTTACGTGATGCGGAAGAGAGTTCGAGGGCGTCCATTGCGGCGCTTTCGCATGTCTCACAGTTGTTACAAGGGGTAGTAACGGCATCCGCATTACGTCAGCCTAGTCCGGTAACTGTCCAGAGAGCCATCCAAGATGGACTTAACTTGGCTTTGGACTGTTTAACCCGGTCTGTAACCAGGAGTGTCCGGGCGAGGCGCACGTTTGCTCTTGATAACTTGTGCCCATCCCAGGATTTGTATAATAGGCTGCTACGTACGCCTATGACAGGTCCTGGTCTCTTTGGAGGTGAGGGATGTAGGCATCTCCAGGAGACGGTTTCCCTGGTCAATAACCAGAGGGCATTACAGGAGCAATTTGAAGTGCTCCGTAGAGAGCGCGTTCGCACGGCTCCCCCTGCGTGTCATCCCCTGCAGGCTCGAGGTGGCGGTGGCCAGGTCAGAGGCCAGCTGCCAGCGCAGCGTCGGCCACGGCCGCGTGCGCTTCAGCCAGCAGCAAGGGGGGGCGCAGGCTCCTCCGGCGCAGCCAGCCAGGCAGCCGCCCGCGCACCGCGGTGCGGGCCGTGGTGCGTGAGGATCTGGTCGTGGTAATCGTACCTGACAGGGTGATTACCACAGTAAGAGCTACTCCAGTGCATCTGCACAAGGAGACAGTGCCACTCTTGCGCTTCTTATGTCCACCTCTCTCCGTAGGTGGGCCAGTGGGAGGCCGATTGGCCAACCACATGCAAGAGTGGGAACGGTTGACTCAGGACCGTTTAGTCTTGCGATGGCTTTCAGTCGGGTATCATCCCGACTGGATAACAGGTCCACCATCGCGACTATCTGGTGCCGGTCTGGACTCAAATTCCAAGAGATCCAGATCAGCTGTGTATAGAGGAGATAAATTCCCTCATACACAAGGAAGCAATTCAACCGGCGCAAAATTGCCCGGGCTTCTATTCAACCGTGTTCTTGGTAACGAAAAGCACTGGAGGGTGGAGACCGATTCTCAACCTCAAGCCATTGAACAAGTTCATAGACACACCCAGTTTCAAGATGGAAACTGTGAGATCGGTGTTGGCAGGGTTGGAGAAGGGAATGTGGACAGCGTCAATAGATTGAAGGATGCTTATTTCCACATTCCAATAGCGAGCGTCACTTCCTGAGATTTGCATTCCAGGGCAGACAGTGGGAATTCAGGGTGTTACCCTTCAGAATTTCTACGGCTCCTCGGGTCTTCACCAGGGTGGTTCTTGCGATGACAGCATAACTCCGCAGGAGAAACATAGCAGTCCACACGTACATAGACGACTGGCTGTTAAAAGCACACAACCAGGAAAGTTTATCAGCTTCTTCTTCTTCTTTTCGATCGCTGGTATCACACTTGGAGAGCCGTTCTCAAGATGAAATCTGTGGTTTTCTGCAGTTCTTCCACAGGCCCATACAGCTCTTCAAGAAAAGAGGTTGACAAAGGCCAGATCTCTTCTCTCAGCAGCTGGTACGTACTGCAACATTGAAGTATGTGCTCTGTGGTCTGTTCTGCTTCTCCACAAGGACAAGCGGGCGATGTCGTAAGGTGGAACCGCCTGTACATGTGTTGGTTTAGTCTGTTGTGTCCAGTTCTGAGACGAAAAATGGTCACTTGCTCTGGCCTCGAGAGATGATGGTAGGCATCTTCTGATTGAGGTGTTCTATAGAGGGACTTAATGATAGTCTTCATCTCTGTAAGGGCAACCATGTTTTCTGTCTGATTCTCTTCTGCACCCACCTTTGCCATCTTGTCTGCTTCCTCATTTCCTTGGACTCCACAGTGTGAGGGGATCCACTGCAGTGCTATCCGAAAGCATTTGATGGTTTGTAGTGCTTCTTCAAGTTGTGGCAGCTTATCTTTGGTGATAGCCTCAAGGACGGAGCGGGCATCAGATAAAAAGACAATCTGTGCAATAGGGTCTGCTGATGGTATTAGCTGCATGAACCAGTGCTTCGACTTCAGCTCTGTAGTTTGTGCAGTGTTTGCCTGTCGGTATTGCAGCTGACTCATGTTGTCCATTTGGATACTGTATGTGCAGTCCGGCACCTCCGCTCCTAATTGCATCTTTGGCTGATCCATCTGTGTAGATCCTTATCCATGTCTCCTGAGGGTACATTTCTTCCAGCATGGCTAGGGTCAGGGCCTTCTTGCTCACATCACTGTGTTCATTTTTTGGTTGTGAGATAAGGTACTGTGGTGCGAATAGCTATGCTCTCTAGTTTGTTTCCCCAGGGTGGAGGATCAAGGGTGTGGTTTGGGTCTTCTATTTGTGCTGGCAACATTTCTTGGTGTTTCCTTTGAAGTGCTTTTGTCTCTTTCACAAAACTTGATCTTTTAAGTCTTCCTGATGACAGCTGTGCTTGCCTGATCTTCATCGGGTGCTTATTGAACGATTTGAACTTTGCAGCTTGGATCAGTGCTTTGCATTCCCTTCCTTTGCTAAGTGGGGGAATGCCTGCTGTCTGCTCCATTTTTTCTATTGGTGTTGATCTCATTCCACCAGTGATGATACGCAGTGCCTGGTTTTGTACTCTGTCGAGGTTCTGTTGATGAGATTTAGCTGCTGTCATCCATGAGCTGGATCCATACTCAAGGTGTGGTCGTACGGCACCTAGGTAGATGGTCTTGAGGATCCTTTCATTGGCACCCCACTTTGTTCCTGCCAGCTTCCTCATGATGTTTAGCTTTCTTCTGGCCTTTGCCTCTGCATTCTGGATGTGCTCCTTCCATGTTAATCTTCTGTCATATGTGACTCCCAGGTATGTCTGCTGGTCCTCGTACTCGAGTGGAGTACCGCCCAGTGTCAGATTGCCAACCTTGGTTTTGGTGGACAGTGAGAATAGCATGGCTGATGATTTTTCTTTGTTGATGGTAATACACCAGCGATTGGCCCAAGCTGTAATTCTGTCCAAGGCGAGCTGCAATCTGTATGTGGCAGTCATTGTGTACTCCTCGGTGCACCAGAGTACGAGGTCATCTGCATTGAGGGCTGCTTGGATCCCATTGGGCAGCTCTGCTACAATGTCATTAATGAAGAGTATGAACAGAGTAGGTGATAATA
The DNA here is from genome assembly GCA_034401795.1 of Chaetoderma sp. LZ-2023a. Classification (NCBI taxonomy): domain Eukaryota; kingdom Metazoa; phylum Mollusca; class Caudofoveata; order Chaetodermatida; family Chaetodermatidae; genus Chaetoderma; species Chaetoderma sp. LZ-2023a. The sequence goes on along the minus strand of CM067372.1, from coordinate 150,806,888 downwards.
CTCTGCCTTGTGGCACCCCTTGTCTCAGCAACACATTCTGTCCAGATTGTCCATCCACCAGCACCCTAGCTTTGCGATTGTGTAGGTATGACTTGGTCCATCGGAACATGTTGCCACCGATGCCTGTGCGCCGGAGCTTCACGAGGAGGCCATCCTTCCACACCTTGTCAAATGCCTTCTGCAGATCGATAAAGGCAGCTAGCATCACCTTCTTGGCTTGAAAAGTGTCCTCTATGACCTGTGCAAGATGTGTTGTTTGATCTTCTGTGCTCCTGTATCTTCTGAAGCCGGCCTGCTCTGAAACTATAATGTTCTCTGACTCCAGGTACCACTGCAACCGCTGGTTGATGATGCGCTCCATGGTCTTGCATATGCAGCTTGTAAGACTGATAGGACGGTAGCTCAGCACTTTCGTCTTGTTCTTTCCTTTTTTCAGAATAGGAGTCATTCTGGCTTCCTTCCAACACTGAGGAACCTCTCCATTGGTCCAACTGAGATTAAAGATGTCTAGCAACTTGCGAATAGATGCATTACCAAGGTGTTGGATCATTTCATTCGTAATGCCATCTGGCCCGGGAGATTTCTTCTTCTTCAATTGGCGGATAGACTTCTTCAGTTCTGCTAAACTAATGTCAACTTTCATTGCATCGTGAGTGTTGGTGTCTGTTCTTTCCTTTTGCTCTTTTCTAACCTCTTTTTGACGCATTCGTGGTATAGAAATGTTGCTTTCTTTTGCATATGCCTTCGCAAAGGCATCTGCAGCCATCTTTCCTGACAGTGTTTGTCCATCTTCTTCAAGAGTAATCTTCTCTCCCCCGACACCCTCATCATTCAGTGCTTTAGTCAGTCTCCATAGCTTTGTGGTGTCTCTCTAAATTAAACCCTGCCGTCTTCCCTCCAGCTTCTTCTTTTGGCCTCCAGCTTGGTCTTTAGATACCTGGCTTTAGTTTGTTGTAGCGTGAAGTGGTTTTCATGACAAGGATTACCCTCTGCATCTTCTCTGGCCTTGTCTAGTTTATCATGTGCTGCTTGCAGTTCTGTTGTCCAGTAGGGGCGGTAGTTTTTCCTGAACCCTCGAGGAATCGCTTCGTTGGCAGCCTTGAGGATACTTGAATTGAATTCCTTGACCACATTGTTGATGTTTCTCCCTTCTACTGCTATATTATGGGTAAGCTCATTGGAACGAATGCCGAACAGACTCCAATTTGCCTTTTTGTAGTTCCACCTTGGATGTTGAGGTGAACTTGTCGAAATACTTCCAGAAAGAGAGAGGACTGGGCGGTGGTCGCTTCCTCCTAACTGCGATCCGACCACTCTACTGAGGTTTCTGTGAATGTCTTCTGTACAAAATGCCTAGTCCGGCATTGTTGTCGAGTGCCATCGGCGCGAGTAGAAGGTAGGCTGATCTGTGGGATCGTTGACAAGTAAAAGGTGCTTTTCATCTTGCCATGCTTCAATGTCTTCTCCTCGTTTATCAAGTGTTCTGTATCCCCAGCTCTGGGACTGGCTATTAAAGTCTCCCGCAATGAGGAAGTGGCAGTCCGGGACCTGGATTGTGTCAAGTGAGAGATTCTTGTCATTAGGGCAGTAATAATTGACAATTTCAATCACAGAGTTGCTGGTTGTTACCTTGATCTTGATATATTCTGCCTCTTCCATAAAGGTTTTGATCTGGCTGGCGTTCACGCTGTTTCGGACCAAGGTCATCACCCCGCCTTTCTTTCTTCCTCTTCGATCACACCGGAAAATCTGGTAACCTCTGATCTTAAATGGTTTTCCTTCTTGCAGGTGTGTCTCTTGAATGCAGCAGATATCAATGTTGTTTTCGTACAGGAACTGTTCGAGCTCTGATTTCTTGTTGGTAACCCCTTCTGCATTCCAGTGCATGATATTGATACTGGGGTTCTCTTTGGGTTTGGTCTTCTCTTTCCGTTGGCCAGTAGCTCTCCATCCTCGTCCCCTGGCTCCACAAGACGAGTTGATGGGACCTCCAGTAGCTGAGGGCGCTGCACCTGCCTGGCGGATCCTCACAGGGCGAGCACCATTTCGGTTGATTCGATATCCAAGTGTAATTTCATTAGCGTTGTGCATAATGCTCTGGTTAGCCCCTCCAATTGTCTGGATTGACACCCAGTGGGTTACACCCCTGCACCACGTTGAGGCCGAGCATATAGTCTTAAACAGGGGAGTTTATCAGCGAATCTGGAGATAGTTTTGAAAACTCTCACAGATTTAGGCTGGATAATGAATTTTCAAAAATCAGAGCTGACTCCATCCCAGAAGTTTGTTTACGTGGAAATGTTCTTCGATCTGGAGATAGGATATGTTTATCCTACTCAGGAGAGGGTACAGATACTCATCTCAGTAATACAGTCAGTGTGCGACAGTCGTCATGTCCTGGCACGGGTTTATCTGAGAATGCTGGGATTGATGGTTTCTCTGGAACCAGTCATTCCTCAGGTGGCCTTACGCAGGCAGCCGATACAGTTATTTCTCATGACACAATGGACCCAAAGAGTACAGGTTCACTGGACTCAAGCGTGTCAGTGTTGGAGCCTCTAATTCATCACCTTCAATGGTGGTTGAAGACAGAGAATCTCCTGGCGGGGGTAATGTTAACCCCTCCTCACCCTCAGTTAACGATGTATACAGATGCATCGATGGAGGGGTGGGGAGCTTGCCTGGAAGAATCCACGATATCAGGGCTTTGGAATCTGGAACAGTCAAAGGAACATATCAATCTACTGGAATTAAGAGCAGTAGTCCTGGGCCTGGAACATTTCTTACAGAAAGTTCAGGGCAAGATTGTTCTTATTTGTTCAGACAACTCAACAGTAGTAACTTACATAAACCGCCAGGGCGGAACGAAGTCACCCAGTCTCTGTATGATGACTTAGAAACTGCTTTGTTGGTGCCTGGATCACAGGATTACCTTGAAGGCAGTTCATATTCTGGGAAGGTTAAATCTGTTAGCAGACTCATTGAGCCGAAGGATGAGTGTTTTACCTACGGAATGGCAACTAAATCAATGTGTGGCGGATCGTCTGTTCGACCACTGGGGGAAACCCAACATAGATTTATTCGCAATGAAGAAGAATGCGAAGATGACGACGTATGTCTCTCCGATTCCAGATCCAAGCGCTTTCGCAACAGATGCGTTAGCTATCAGCTGGGTGGGAATGTATGCATACGCATTCCCTCCAGCAATCCTGATTCCAAAAATTCTTCAGAAAATCAGACAGGAGGGGTGCCAAGTGCTTCTGATCGCCCCAGATTGGCCAAGCCGATCATGGTATACGAATCTGCTGGACCTTCTGGTCTGCAATCCGGTTCCTCTGCCTCTGATGGACAATATTATCTTCCAGGGCAAGAACCTTCACAACAATCCGTAAATGTTCCAATTGACTGCGTGGATGTTGTCAAGGAATCTAGAATTAAGGAGGGCTTTTCTGAGCAAGCAGCCATGTTCATGGCAAAAGCCAGGAGGGGTTCAACCTCCAGAGCATATAATTATAAAATCAACAGATTTGCGAAATGGTGCTCAACAAGATGTATTAATCCAATGGATTCATCTATTCAGGTAGTAGCCAATTTCCTCTGTCACCTGTATGATGCCTATAGCCTCAAGCCTAACTCTTGCTGGCTATAAGTCAGCCTTAATGTCAGTTATCCCTTGCTTGGCTAATAGGGGAAGTGATGAAGTAAATACATTAAATACTTTAATCAAAGGCATGGGCAATCTAAGACCAAGGAATCCCCCAGTGATTCCGTCTTGGAGTTTATCACTAGTGCTTCAGGTGCTAGCTGATAGGCCGTTTGAACCACTAGGCTCCATTTCTATGAAAATGTTGACGCTTAAAACTGTATTTTTAATTGCTGCGGCCTCGGCTAGGCGTAGGAGTGAGATTCATGCCTTGTCAGCCGAGGCAGACCGTTTTGTGGTTACAGGGGAAGGCCTTAGGCTTCTTCTACCCAGGATAAATTTCATGGCGAAAAACCAGTCTGAAATATCTGGGTCAACCGATAATTTTACCAGCTTTGACTAGGTTTGATCCTAATTCAAAACTATGGTGTCCGGTGGGAGCATTAATCCGGTACAAGCAACGTACTCAAGACTGGCGGACGGACCCAACAGCGTTATGGTTGTCATATATTGAGCCCCATGGCAGGGCGTCAAAGGACACCATTTCCAGGTGGATTGTAGAGTGTATTCAGTTTTGCCATAAATCCGCCACACGTAAACAAGTTGACATGGCCAAGGCTCACAGTGTCCGGGGCGTAGTGGCTTCCACTGCCCTATTTAATGGGGTACCTGTGGATGACATTATGTCAGTAGGTCAGTGGCACTGTGAGTCAAGTTTTACCGACCATTATCTCCATGACACCTCGAATCCTCTCGCCTTATCGATTTTGAAAAGCTAATCTAGGTGTACATATTTTGATGAGGTATCCTTATTTTTTTTTCATATTTCACATTTAATCAATGGAAACATCGACTTTTTTGGACTGCATCAATTTTCACCAATGGTGAGATGGTGACAACAGCCAACTTCTAAAGGTCAGTCTTGTGTATGTGTTGTCCATGGTTAATTGTAATGTCACGTGACCCTTCGTTATTAATATGGTAATGGTACATGTTTTATGTGGTTCATTATTGAGAGTATATGAAAATGAAGTTTTTTTCGTTTAATGTTCTATAGTACATGGCACTTGTACATAGAGAGTGTATGGGACATTGAGGTCATTCAGTCTTCCTCCCAAGAAGAGGGGGGGGGGTGAGCGCATATGACATATGGTCTTCTCTCAGCCATCGGTTGTGTTAGCCGATGTTCATATCTATCCCTGGTTGTGTTTTCACACAATTTCAGAAGCTTAAGTGCCTTAAACGCAGAAAAGCGCATAGGGAAGAGCTGGTCTTTTGACCTCGCCTCCCTCCCGCCGAATTCTCTGACGAATTCTGGCAATATCAAAGAGTATTAGGGAGGTAAGTATACTCTTGAAGTGGAATAAACAAAATCACAGATTTTTTTTTTCACGAGAGAGTTGATACTTACCTCTCTAATACGGACCCGGCCTCTCCGCCCCACAGAGGCTCGGTCTTCAGGCTTTCTTAAAGTTGCATAATGTCAGCCAATAAATTTAGTCAGGAAGTTCTAGTCTGCGCATGCGCGAGGTTGGGGCTGGCATCCGCCGGACTGACATCTGACTACCTGCCCACTAGGGGCACCTTACTTTTTTAAATCTGAGTGTTTATTGAGTGTAAGTCGATATTTGGCAATACCAAAGAGTATTAGGGAGGTACATAGATGTAAGTATCAACTCTCTCGTGAAAAAAGAAATCCATGATTTCATTTATTGGATATGAATGCATTATAGCCTAAAGGTGTGTCATGTATCAAAAGTAGGTAAAAAAGTAGGTCAGTCTGACCTACTTTTCGTGGTTCACTGAACATCATAGTTTATTATTGTCTGGACTGAAGTTTCAAGACTTGTTTGTATAAAGTAACTACAGTGTCTTCAAAATGGGTTTTTTTGTATATTGTAACCAAACTTGGTTTATGGATGCATCATCCCCGCGCTGTGTGCCATATACCAAAAGAGGCATGACCTACTTTTCAAGGTTCACTGAACGTTATAGATTATTCTTGTCCCGGCTTCAGTTTCAAGAGCTCTTTGTATACAATAACCAAACTTGGTATATGAATGTATAATGACCTGAAGCTATGTCATGTATCAAAGGTAGGTCAGCGTGACCTACCTTCCACAGAGCTTATTCTTGTGTGGGCTGTAGTTTCAAGAGGTTTTTAGATCACCTGGCCTGAAAGGCCAAGTGAGCTTATGCCATGGCAACCAGCCGTCGTTCGTCAACTTTAAATGTCTTCTCAAGAACTTCTGGGCCGATTTCAATTACATTTGGCAGGAATCATCGGTAGGACATAGGGATCCAAGTTTGTTCAAGCGGCCATCTTGGATTTTGGCCGATTTCTAGAAAACATCTTTAAAAATCTCCGAAACCGCTTAAGGGATTGAAGCAACCCTCATAAAATATGATCTAGGGCAAGAGCTGAACCAAGTTTGTTCAAGGGAACTTGGTTGTTCAAATGGTTCGGCGGCCATCTTGGTTGACCTAGTTTTAGCGAAAATAACTTCTCCAGAACCGCTGAAGTGTTCAGGCTGAAATTTGGCACATAGGATTAGGGACTAAGGGCCATGAAAGTTTGTTCAGAGAAGTTGATCTGTCAAAAAACCTGGCCGCCGTGGGCCATTCAAAATATAGCATGTTTGGTGGCCATATTGGATTTTTTTATTTAATGGATTTTGAGGCTGAAATTGGTTTTATATAGGTTTTTGGATATTCCGATCTCAAATTTGCAATTTTCGAAACTGTCGGATAAACGGTTTGCCGGCCATCTTGGATCATTTTCCTGCCAAAAGCTCCCATACTAAAGCAATGGGAAATTTAAAATGTCTTCGTGAGAGCAATTACGTATAGCAGGAATCATCCTTAGGTTATAGAGATTCCATTTTGTTCAAAGGAAGCTGATCGGCCAATTTGGCTGGCAGCCATTTTGGATTTCGTCCGATTTTTAGAAATATCTTTAAAAATCTCCGAAACCGTTTGAGGGATCAATTCAGACCTCATGAAATATGATCTAGGGCAAGAGCTGACCTAAGTTTGTTCAAGGGAACTTGATAGACCAAATGATTCAGTGGCCATCTTGGATGACCTGATTTTCGCAAAAACAACTTCTACCCCAGTACCGCCGACGCAATCAGGCCGAAATTTGTGATATATGATGAGACACTAAGGGCCATTAAACTTTGTTCAAGAGCAGTTCATCCGTCAAAAAACCTGGCTGTCATGGACCAATCAATATATAGCGTGTTTGGCGGCCATATTGGATTTTTTTATTTGATGGATTTTGAGGCCAAAATTGGTTTTATGTATGTTTTTGCGTATTGTGATATCAAATTTGCCATTGTCGAGGCTGTCGGATAAACGGTTTAGCGGCCATCTTGGATCCTTTACCTGCTAAAATCTCCCACACTAAAGCAATGGGAAATTTAAAATGTATTCTTCTCGCGCCATCTTGGATTTTGGTCGATTTTTAGAAATGTCTTTAAAAATCTTCTCCAAAACCGATTGCGGGATCAATTCAAAACGCATGAAATATCATCTAGGGCAAGAGCTGCACTACGTTTGTTCAAGGGAACTTGATTGGCCAAATGGTTTGGCGGCCAGCTTGGATAACCTATTTTTTGCCAAAACAACTCCAGAACCACTGACTGGATTGGGCCGAAATTTGGGAGATATGATTAGGCACCGAGTGCCATTAAAGTTTTTTCAAGGGAAGGAGCTATGTCAGAAACATGGCTTCAGTGGACCAATCAAAATGTAACGTGTTTGGCGGCCATATTGGACTTGCAAAAATTTCCACAAACTCATTTAAAAGACTACTCCTAAACCACCCACCAACAATTTTGACAAATATGCCTAGTGCTCCAGGTGAGCGACACAGGCCCCTTGGGCCTCTTGTTTTATACAGTAACCAAATTTGGTGTATGGACGCATTATAGGTTATTGTTGTGTCACATATCAAAAGTTGGTCAATATGACCTACTTTTCATGGTTCACTGAGCATGATAGACTTTTTTTTGTCTGGGCTTTAGTTTGAGCCTTTTGTATACAATAACCAATCTTGGTGTCTGGCATGTCTGGATGCATTCTACTGTAGCTGGTATCAATTCATAGTTCACACAACTTAATGATTAACTGCATGTGTTCAGCGAAAAGTGGTATTCAGCGGAAGACGGGAGTATCCTTTATGATGCGCTGCATGGCTAAAACTAGTTTTAAAATATTACATTGGAAAAAATTTAATTTCTGTTTAATGATAGTCATAATAGTTAATACAATAACTTTATTTTTGGCTAGGCTCCTGAGTTATTTGCCAGTCGGACATACTCACGTACTGCGGATTACTGGTCATTCGGCACTGTTGTGTTTGAGTGTATCGTGGGACATCGACCTTTCCTGCCTAGTGCAGCACCTGTTCAATGGTATACATCATCGGCTCACAAACGGAAATATCGGGCTTTTGTAAACTATTAGCAATCTATATTTCCGAAAAAGTTGCTCCCGATCACAGGATGATTCATAATAAAGAAATATTAGTTACCTCTCCGGGATGTAGAAATTGTTTGAGTGAGTGTAGCTTTCATGTCCATCTCGGCCACTTCTTCAGCACTAACTGACCAGAGTGACGTTGCCAGCGACCGTCAGTTAATGCTGAAGAAGTGACCGAGATGGTCACGAAAGCTACACTCAAACAATTTCTACATCCCAGAGAGGTAACTAATATTTCATTATTATATTTATCAATCTGTTAAACAAATTGTAGCTGTTTTAGACACAGTTTTACATAACCCTTTTATGGATAAGCTGGCCTATACAGTGGTCTTGTGGAATGTCCACTGATCACTACAGAGGCCATTGGTGCCCGTCTTATCCATGAAATGGTTAACCCTTTACTGGTCAGATTTGGGCAGGAAAATCAAAAGATTTGCTCATTGAATGTCCATTTGCAGGCCAATGAGAAGACTTTTTACAAATTTACCACTGGAATGACTGGCTCGGTTATTGAGCCAGTCATTCCAGTGGTAAAATTTCGAAAATAGTGTTCTATTGGCTTACAAATGAATATTCCTCAAGCCCGATGCAGACGCCGGTTTTGGCTGGCCTATCCATGAAAGGGGTAAATATGAACATTTGTGTGATGTATGCACTTACAGTGATTCTTAATCTTAATCATGAAGACAAGATACAATCTAGAGTATGAAGTCGATGGCATGCCATCGCATATCCCCACGCTTTCGCCTACTTAGCGTTCCACGCCCCCCCCTCCCCCCCCCCCAAACCCATCCAGGGGACAGAGCATAATGTAACTGTAAATATTGCCTCTATCCACAATCATTTGAGTAACTCAAACAACAAATTTAGTTGAATTCCGCCAACTTGGCTTTGTTGTTCTGGCCCCCACCCCACACCCACACACACCTACCCACACCCATTCCCACGCCCTCACCCAGGAGAGGAATGTCATGTAAATATTGTTGTGCAATCCGCAATCATATGGGTAACAAATAGACCAAATTTTGTTGAATTCCAAAAACTGATCTTTCTCATGGCATAGGATGCTCTGTGGATGGACCTTTCCAGTTTTAGCTATGCCCCGCCCATCTCGATCTCAGCTCCACCCACACCTCACTTGTGTTGGGATCGATCAATTTCCAGAAAACTATACAGGTAAGCTGTTGAATATTTTGAAACTAATTTGACTGGGTGCTGTTGCTGCCATATGTTGCTGACTATGGATAGGCAGCAACAGCGCCCAGTCAAATTAGTTTCAAAATATTCAACAGCATGTATATTAAATAGTAGAGACATACAATTCGTACAACGTGTCTGACTATATTAAGAGTTAAAGACTGGCCAAATAGAATCATTTATGATGTAATGATTATGACGTTATCCTACATGGCGCTTAGCTGATTATTACATCAGATGATAGATGGATACTCTGGAAAGGTGAATTGACCAGCCTGGTAGGCAAGTAGGATTTGGGTTTTAGTTTTAACCGTGCCATAAAATACCACTTGTGCAGCCAGCAACGGCATCATATGCTGGAGAAGATTGTAGGAAAGTGGTGTCATTTTGAAAACAATTTTGATGTAAGCCTTAGGCAGCAGTAGCTTGGAGTAAAACTCTTTTCAAAATTACATAGTTATCATTCAAAGTGGAACTGAGTGAATTTTGTAGGATATTCACTAAAAGTAATTTGATGAATCAAATCTGTTGCAATAATTTTGCAATAATTGACAGAAAACTGTTGAAAATTTTGAAACTATTTTAGCCGAGTGCTGTTTATAGGCATCAACAGCATCCAGTCAAATTAGTTTTAAAATGTTTAACAGCTTACCGTGATTTTAGGATTTTGGGAATTCAGGGTTCTATTAATCCCAACATGCATAAAATCGTCAGTAAAATGTGGGCAGAGCTTAACTAGAAATGGGCAGGGCATAGCTAGTAATGAACCCCTCTATTGATGACCCTGTTAAGTATGGACGGGAACATAATAACTAGGGCTAACCAGCTAGCAAAATTTACTGGTCCCCAAAGCCCTGCTGGCTAGTGTCTCATCCAGACCAACCTACCCATCTGAAATCAGTAACCATAAATTACGTTATTTTGGGAGTTTATTAGCCAAATATTAGCTCTATTAGCCAGCAAATTAACATATTTTGGACAGCAACAACTTCCAGTCAAATTAATTTTAAAACATTCAACAGCTTACCTGTATGGTTACATGAGATTACTTTTCCTGTGACTCAAAGCCAATAAATTAACCTATTTTGGGATTTTATTAGCCAGCCATGAGAATTCATGAATCCATTTCCTCACTCAAACATATGACGTCATAATCAACTACGCGATGTGTATGCTGATGTCATAATCATGACATCATGAATGATTCCATTAAGCCCATCTTTAACGCTTAATAGTCCGACACGCTGTACTAATTGTATGTTTTTGGTATTTAAAAAGTTGAAGAAACATGCTGTTGAATATTTTGAAACTAATATGACTGGGCGCTCTATGGCAGCAACAGCACCTATCCAACAGCTTACCTGTAGTTTTTTGGAAATTGATAGTCGGGGAGTTCAGAGATCGATCGATCCCAACACGTGTGCAGTTTGGGTGGAGCTTAAATAGTGATGGGCGGGGCATAGCTAAAACTGGAAAGGCCCATTATTAGCTCACCTGGCCTGAAAGGCCAAGGGAGTTTATGCCATAGTGTCCGTCTGTTGTCCATCAACTTTTCCTTTAAACATGTTAAACGACCTCTTCTCAAGAACCTATGTGCTGATTTCAACTATATTTGGCAGTAGGCATCCTTAGGGCATAGAGATTCAAGTTTGTTCAAAGGAAGCCGATCGGCCAATTTGGTCGGTAGCCATCTTGGATTTTGGTAAATTTTTAGAAATGTGTTTTAAAATCTTCTCCAATACCACTTTGGGATCGATTCAACCTCATGAAATTTCATCTAGGCCAAGAGCTGAAGCAAGTTTGTTTAAGGGAGTTTGATTGGACAAATAGTTTGGCGGCCATCTTGGATGACTTAGTTATCGCAAAAACAACTTTCACTTCAAGAGTATACTTACCTCCCTAATACTCTTTGATATTGCTAAATATCGGCTTTCACTCAATAAAACACTCAGATTTAAAAAGAAAGGTGCCCCTTATGGGCAGGTAGTCAGAAGTCAGTCAGGCGGATGCCAGCCCCACCACCGCGCATGCGCCGACTAGTACTTCCTCTGCTAATTTATTGGCAGAGGGGTCACACATGTTTCTTGCTTAAGGCTTTTCTGAGCTGTTTTATCGTTTAATTAATATATTAGAAGTGTTTTATCAACCTGGAGTGATGGCAGATCGGATTAGTTCGCCGGAGGAGCGCCCAGGACCTAGCCATCAGGTGACTTCTAGTATATTTTAGCGAGTTTATCCTGTTGTAATGTGTTTCTGGGACTCACGTTTATCATGATAAGCACCTAAAATAATTAGTTTATTTCAAAATGGCGCTATGAAATGCTAATCTCTCTTTGTGTTTATGTCCACAGGTATCTACCTTCGGTTGTTTAGGACATCACATTATCAGAGAGTTGGTTTTTCTCTCCACCAAGGTTCCATTTCCTACTAACATTGTTAGGTTTTCTAACCAAAAATTATGCCCAGTGAGTTGGAGGCCTCGGATGAAGGTCTTCTCACTTTTCCCTCTTGGTCCGCTTCCTTCCCCCTAAGGTTGAGAGAGTTAAGAGGTCATAATGTTGGTGGAGCGTCCGGTTCATCAGATCAGATGGTTTGTCTATGCTAAAGACTCAGGTACTCTAGTTATGATATGAGGCTTCAATTATATTTGAAAATATTTATAGAATCTTACTGCCATTTATCATTGTTTATCTGATGTTTGTATAGTCTGTATAAACTATCCTGTCTAGTTAGGATGTTCTGGATATGATTACAATTCGTCCTTACACCTGGAGGTTTTGTTTCGGATCGATTTAACTTCTTATTCTTGAAGTTATGACGTCATAATCAGCCTTGCGCCTTACTGTCAGTTATAAGTTTTGTCCAACGCTGATTTATTATTATTAGCTTGGGTCTTTATGGCCCCTTCCTCCTTGTTTATTTCGTGTTGAGTTTTAATCTGTAATACTCATTGTCTTCGTCCTCTGGTGTGTTTCAGAGGCCTGGTTGTCCTTCATGTGGTAGGATGGACAAGTTCTTCCCCCATTTATGCTTCCAGTGCAGCCCGTGTGGGCCATTGCTTAAATGTGAGATCTGTAAAAAGTGTGTGTGTGTGGGGGGGGTGGAGCTAATGTCTGAATTTCTGTCATTGCAGACCAGGGAGAAGGCTTCAGATGAGGAGAGGAAACTTAAGAAGGAGGCTTCTGGTAAGAAGGGTAAGAGGAAAGCCTCGTCCGCTATGGATATGGAGGCCTTCCGTATTGAGATGATTGGAGAGATGAAGAGGACAATTAAAGATTTGGTCCCAGAGTTGCTTCGTGGCATGCTTCCTGGTCCAAATCTTTCGTTGTCCTCTTCATCTGCTCCGGAGCAGATAATGCCCGCCTCTGAATTGGTGCTATTTAGGGACCTATCAGTTTTCGACCATGATTCAGAGGTGGCCCTAATAGAGGGTGAAATCCTCGGTAAGAACACTGGCAGCAGGCTTGCCGCGCCGGTTGTTCGTGGTCAGGTGTCACTGGAACCTGCCTGCTTATCAGGCCAGGATTATCCACACCCTGCAGGTACCAGTTCCTCCTATGGTACCTCTCCTGGCCAGTCGAGGTTAGCATTCTTTGCTAACCTGGAGTCTAATCTTTCTGGCCAGGAAGAAGAGGATTATCTGCTGGGTTTTCCTTCTGGCGCCGTGGCCATGGACATTGACGTACGTGCACCCCTCGCGGGGAACACGGGCGACATTGTCCACAGTACTACTCACGCAGGAGTAGCGTTCACGGCGCAGACGGTAGCCCGGGCTGGATCTGATGGCCAGTTTTACCGCATACCTCGGCTTGCCGGTGGTGTAGCAGGTGCTGGCCAGGGGCCATGGCGTGGCGAAATTTTCCCCGCGCAATACCACGTCGCCTGCTCCTGGTCAAGCCAGTCAGTTTGGCATGCCTGTTCTTTCAGGCCCGCATGCTTTCTCTGGCTTGCCAGGCATATCAGTTCCACCAGCCACATACACACCTGTGATTGCTCAGGAGGATGACGAAGGCCCTCGTCTTGTAGAGCATTCACAGGTGACCACGGAGAAAGACTGGTCTGACGCTTGTCAGTGGCTAATCAATGTCAGGCCAGATCTTGCCGTGGATCAGTCGGCCAGTCAACGGGACCAGCGGCCGTGGCTGGCAGGAAAGCTGACTGTTACCGCTATGCCATCGTTGCCGTTAGCTGATCATATTGTTGATATGTTCACTGTGGCGGAGACGTCCATTAAGGCACATGGACGTTTTATCGAAGCCCCCCCCCCCCCGCGAAGTGGCAAAGCGGTGCCGTATTACAGCTGATCAATATCAGCTATACGGTGTAGTACCGAAGCCAAGCACGGATGACCGTGCTGCGCTGGATGAAGATATGCGGCCAGGTTCCCGGTCTGAAACGGGAGCACTGTGTTCGAATGTTTTGCGTTCGGCTAACACCGCGTTATGTGATGCGGAAGAGAGTTCGAGGGCATCTATTAACTTGGCTTTGGACTGTTTAACCCGGTCTGTAACCAGGAGTGTCTGGGCGAGGCGCACGTTTGCTCTTGACAACTTGTGCCTGTCCCAGGATTTGTATAATAGGCTGCTGCGTACGCCTATGACAGGTCCTGGTCTTTTTGGAGGAAAGGGATGTAAGCATCTCCAGGAGACGGTTACCCTGGTCAATAACCAGAGGGCATTACATGAGCAATTTGAAGTGCTCCGTAGAGAGCGCGTTCGCGCAGGTCCCCATGCGTATCATCCCGTGCAGGCTCGAGGTGGCGGTGACCAGGTCAGAGGCCAGCCACCGGCGCAGCATCGGCAATGGCTGTGTGCGCTTCAACCAGCAGCGAGGGCAGCCAGGCAGCCGCCCGCGCACCATGGTGCACGCGGTGTGCGGGCCGTAGTGTGCGAGGATCTGGTCGTGGTAATCGTACCTGACAGGGTGATTACCACAGTAAGAGCTACTCCAGTGCATCTGCACAAGGAGACAGTGCCACTCTTGCGCTTCTTATGTCCACCTCTCTCCCTAGGTGGGCCAGTGGGAGGCCGATTGGCCAACCACATGCAAGAGTGGGAACGGTTGACTCAGGACCGTTTAGTCTTGCGATGGCTTTCAGTCGGGTATCATCCCGACTGGATAACAGGTCCACCATCGCGACTATCTGGTGCCGGTCTGGACTCAAATTCCAAGAGATCCAGATCAGCTGTTGTGTATAGAGGAGATAAATTCCCTCATACACAAGGAAGCAATTCAACCGGCGCAAAATTGCCCGGGCTTCTATTCAACCGTGTTCTTGGTAACGAAAAGCACTGGAGGGTGGAGACCAATTCTCAACCTCAAGCCATTGAACAAGTTCATAGACACACCCAGTTTCAAGATGGAAACTGTGAGATCGGTGTTGGCAGGGTTGGAGAAGTGAAAGTGGACAGCTTCAATAGATTTGAAGGATGCTTATTTCCACATTCCAATAGCGAGGAGTTTTCGTCTCTTCCTGAGATTTGCATTCCATGGCAGACAGTGGGAATTCAGGGTGTTACCCTTCGGAATTTCTACGGCTCCTCGGGTCTTCACCAGGGTGGTTCTTGCGATAACAGCATACCTCCGCAGGAGAAACATAGCAGTCCACACGTACATAGACGACTGGCTGTTAAAAGCACACAACCAGGAAAGTTTATCAGCAAATCTGGAGATAGTTTTGAAAACTCTCACAGATTTAGGCTGGATAATAAAAAAAATCAGAGCTGACTCCATCCCAGAAGTTTGTTTACCTGGGAATGTTCTTCGATCTGGAGATAGGATATGTTTATCCTACTCAGGAGAGGGTACATGTACTCATCTCATGAATACAGTCAGTGTGCAACAGTCGTCATGTCCTGGCACGGGTTTATTTGAGAATGCTGGGATTGATGGTTTCTTTGGAACCAGTCATTCCTCAGGCGGCCTTACGCAGGCAGCCGATCCAGTTATTTCTCATGACACAATGGACCCAGAGTACAGGTTCACTGGACTCGAGCGTGTCAGTGTTGGAGCCTCTAGTTCATCAGCTTCAATGGTGGTTGAAGACAGAGAATCTCCTGGCGGGGGTAATGTTAACCCCTCCTCACCCTCAGTTAACGATGTATACAGATGCATCGATGGAGGGGTGGGGAGCTTGCCTGGAAGAATCCAGGAGATCAGGGCTTTGGAATCTGGAACAGTCAAAGGAACATATCAATCTACTGGAATTACGAGCAGTAGTCCTGGGCCTGGAACATTTCTTACAGAAAGTTCAGGGCAAAAGTGTTCTAATTCGATCAGACAACTCAACAGTAGTGACTTACATAAACCGCCAGGGCGGAACGAAGTCGCCCAGTCTCTGTATGATGACTTGGAAACTGCTTTGTTGGTGCCCGGATCACAGGATTACCTTGAAGGCAGTTCATATTCCGAGAAGGTTAAATCTGTTAGCAGACTCATTGAGCCGAAGGATGAGTGTTTTACCTTCGGAATGGCAACTAAATCAATGTGTGGCGGATCGTCTGTTCGACCACTGGGGGAAACCCAACAGATTTATTCGCAACGATGAAGAATGTGAAGATGATGACGTACGTCTCTCCGATTCCAGATCCAAGCGCTTTCGCAACAGATGCGTTAGCTATCAGCTGGGTGGGAATGTATGCATACGCATTCCCTCCAGCAATCGTGATTCCAAAAATTCTTCAGAAAATCAGACAGGAGGAGTGCCAAGTGCTTCTGATCACCCCAAATTGGCCACGCCAATCATGGTATACGGATCTGCTGGACCTTCTGGTCTGCAATCCGGTTCCTCTGCCTCTGATGGACAATATTGTCTTCCAGGGCAAGAAGCTTCACAACAATCCGTCGATGTTCCAATTGACTGCGTGGATGTTGTCAAGGAATCTAGAATTAAGGAGGGCTTTTCTGAGCAAGCAGCCATGTTCATGGCTAAAGCCAGGAGGGGGTCAACCTCCAGAGCATATAATTATAAAATCAACAGATTTGCAGAATGGTGCTCAAAAAGATGTATTAATCCAATGGATTCATCTATTCAGGTAGTAGCCGATTTCCTCTGACACCTGTATGATGCCTATAGCCTCAAGCCTAACTCTATTGCTGGCTATAAGTCAGCTTTAATGACAGTTATCCCTTGCTTGGCTAGTAGGGGAAGTGATGAGGTAGATACATTAAATACTTTAATCAAAGGCATGGGCAATCTAAGACCAAGGAATCCCCCAGTGATTCCGTCTTGGAGTTTATCACTAGTGCTTCAGGTGCTAGCTGATAGGCCGTTTGAACCATTAAGCTCCATTTCTATGAAAATGTTGACGCTTAAAACTTTTTTTAATTGCTGCGGCCTCGGTTAGGCGTAGGAGTGAGATTCATGCCTTGTCAGCCGAGGCAGACCGTTTTGTGGTTACAGGGGAAGGCCTTAGGCTTCTACCCAGGATAAATTTCATGGCGAAAAACCAGTCTTTGAAATATCCGGGTCAACCGATAATTTTACCAGCGTTGACTAGGTTTGATCCTAATTCAAAACTATGGTGTCCAGTCCGAGCATTAATCGGGTACAAACAACGTACTCAAGATTGGCGGACGGACCCAACAGCGTTATGGTTGTCATATATTGAGCCCCATGGCAGGGCATCAAAGGACACCATTTCCAGGTGGATTGTAGAGTGTATTCAATTTTAACATAAATCCGCCACAGGTAAACAAGTTGACATGGCCAAGGCTCACAGTGTCCGGGGTGTAGTGGCTTCCACTGCCCTATTTAATGGGGGTACCTGTGGATGACATTATGTCAGTAGCTCAGTGGCACTGTAAGTCAAGTTTTACCGACCATTATCTCCGTGACACCTCGAATCGATTTTGAAAAGCTAATCTAGGTGTACATATTTTGATGAGGTATCCTCATTTTTTATATATTTCACATTTAATCAATGGAAACATCTATTTTATGGGCTGCATCAGTCTTCACCAATGGGGAGATGATGACAGCGCCAATCTTGTGTTGTGTGTTGTCCATGGTTTTTTGTAATGTCATGTGACCATTCGTTATTAATATGGTGATGGTACATGTTTTATGTCGTTCATTGTTGAGAGTATACGAAAATGTAGCCTTTTTCGTTTAATGTCCTATAGCACATGGCACTTTTACGTAGAGAGCGTATGGGACATTGAGGTGATTCAGTCTTCCTCCCAAGAGGAGGGGGGGGGGGGGGGGGGGGGGGGGAGCGCTTATGACTTTTGGTCATCTCTCAGCCATCGGTATGTGTTAGCCAATGTTTTTTCCTATCCATTCCTGATTGTGTTTCCACACAATTTCAGAAGTTTAGAAAGTGTTTAATCACAGGAAAGCGCATAGGAAAGAGCTGGTCTTTTGACCTCGCCTCCCTCCCGCCGAATTCACTGACGAATTCTGGCAATATCAAAGAGTATTAGGGAGGTAAGTATACTCTTGAAGTGAAATAAACGAAATCACGTATTTTTTTTTTCACGAGAGAGTTGATACTTACCTCCCTAATACGGACCCGGCCTCTCCGCCCCACTGAGGCTCGGTCTTCAGGCTCTTATTATGTTGCACGTGTGTCAGCCAATAAATTAGTCAGAGGAAGTACTAGTCGGCGCATGCGCGGTGGTTGGGCTGGCATCCACCTGACTGACTTAGGACTACCTGCCCATAAGGGGCACCTTTCTTTTTAAATCTGAGTGTTTTATTAAGTGAAAGCCGATATTTAGCAATATCAAAGAGTATTAGGGAGGTAAGTATCAACTCTCGTGAAAAAAGAGATGCGTGATTTCGTTTATTCCAGAACAACTGAATGGATTGGGCGGAAATTTGGGAGATAGGATGTGGGACTAAGGGCCATTAAAGTTTGTCAAGGGAAGGTGATGCGTAAAAAAAGCATGGCTGCCATAGACCAAACAAAATGTAGTTTGTTTGGTGGCCATGTTAGATTTTTTTATTTATATAAGTTTTGGCGTATTCTGATTCCAAATTTGCTGTTATTGAAACTGTTAAATAAACGGTTTGTCAGCCATCTTGGATCTTTTCCCTGACAACAGCTCCCATACTAAAGCAATGGCAAATTTTAAATGTCTGCTCAAAAACCACAGCCGATTTCAAGTATATTGGGCAGAATTATCCTTATGGCGTAGAGATAAAGGTTTGTTCAAGCGAAGATGGTCGGCCAATTGGGGCAGCGGCCATCTTAGATTTTGTCCTATTTTTAGAAATCTATTTAAAACTCTTCTCTGAAACCGCTTAGGCGATCGATTCAAACTTATACAACTGCATCTAGAGCAACAGCTGAACCCAGTTTGTTCAAGGGAACTTGATTGGTCAAATGTTTGCGGTGGCCATCTTGGTTTTAATGAAAACGACTTCTCCAGAACCACTGACCAGATCGGGTCGAAATTTAGGAGATATGATGAAGGACTAAGAGCCATTAAAGGTTGTTCAAGTGAAGTTGATGCGTAAACAAACATGGCCGCTGTGTTTTTGTTACAATCCTGGTTAACTTCTTATTGTTCTACTTAGAGCCGATTATTTGTAGTTGAAATGCATATGTTGCAAGTGGGCGATACAGGCCTTTTGTGCCTCTTATTCTCAAAAACGAATGGGGTTAGATATGTCCCTGAAACTTATCATGTGACTGACGGACACCTGAAAGGTTGTGTAATCTTTCTGTTTTAGGCATCGCGATGTTTGTCGTAAAACATCTGAAGATATTCGAGCGTATCAGGATGCAGGTGGAGATGTGATATTTTCAAAGAAGCTTCCAGCTCCTAATCATTTGAGCAGGTAGGTCAACCTCTCCCAAGCAGTGAAATTGTTGAAGATCTAGGTTAAATATATACGTAGCTAAAAAGTATCTTTCCTACCTATTTGCCTATTTTTTTATCACCTGCGAAGCAGAAAGCGGGTCATATGGATCACTAATTCATGCGAGGTTGGCGGCGGCCATCATTTGAGCACTTGGATACTGTTTTTAAATCAACTTATTTTTTCAACAATGGCTCATCCGATCTCAATGAAACTTTACAGAAGTGATCTATACTATACAGGAATGTGATCTGCATAAGAATAGATTTAATTTTGGGTCATTTTAACTATTTTTTCAGGGTTTTGTACTTGGACTTTTTTCATGTATTTTGCCTGTGGGCTTTTGGTTAAGGTTTTCCAATCAACTTAATTTTTAACGGTGGCTCATCCGATCTCAATGAAACTTTACTTATGTGATCTATACTATACAGGGATGTGAGCTGCATAACAATATATTTCATTTTGGGCCATTTTAACTATTTTTTCACGGCTTTGGACTTTGTGAACTTGTTTCATGTTTTTTGTTATACCGTAGTTTTTTATGCACCACTCATTTTCAATGGGTCACCCGATATCAACACCATTTTATATACAATGCAGGGTTACTATCTGCCTCATTACTAGTTTAATTTTTTTTTTAAATTCAAGATCAGACTATCTGCCGTTTGGTAAAGTTTTCCATGTTTCATTGGTTAAACTTTGTTAGTGCCTTACTGAATATATGTATTATGAACCATGCCAAATTTGCTTTGACAATCTACACTATCCATGCCTTTACAGACGAGAGATGGTACGCTTCAGCGTTCTTGTTTGTTTATCTATCAGTTATTATAACGCACGCATGCACACACACACACCCGCACACCGCTATGCTATATTTATACGTATGTCCCAAATATTTTGTCGCCGCAACTACTTCTACAAGCTGAGAGAGAATTGTTTAAAACTTGACAGGATAATTGTACACCACCTAAAAATCTTGTCGCTGCAACTTCATTTACAGTTTGAGAGAGAATTATCTGAGACTTGTCAGGATCATTGGGCGTCCTAAAGATGAGCTAAATGTTAAAATTATGTTCATTGGTCCTTCTCGTTTGTTCTTAGGTACATCTGTACGTCCTGAAAATCTTCTCGCTGTAACTCGTACAGTTTGGAGAGAATTGTTTGAAACTTGACAGGCTGATTCTACCCCACCCAAAGATGTGCCTAATGTTAAAAGTTTATGCATCAGTCATGCGTGACTGATTGGTATTCATTTTTACCGTATAAATGGTATTAGGAAACACTGATCTTGTGGATGTACTCATGTTTTGGGGGTGGGGTGGGGGTGTGTGTTTGCTATGTTTGCGTACAGCTGAGTTTCTCTTGTTTATGTAATCGACTGGTTACGCCAACTTATGTTTCAGGAGGTTTACAGTATAGTGCAGAAATCACTTAACATGTTCGCAGAATGTCAATTTCAAGGTATCTTATACAGGTAAGTGGTTATAGTTGGCCGGCCAACCTGCTGAAATGTGCTTAGAAAAGGTTTTGATGGCATTTTTTGTTTAGAAGTGGTCACCTAGGCTGAATGTCTTCGGAAAAGGGTCCTCTACAACATAGGGGTGAATGACAATCTCAATTTTGCATTTTTCTGGACATAATGGTCAGTCTTGACCACAGGGGGTCAAAAGTGACGCAAATTTTTTTTTTCTTTTCGGAGATCGTGGAGGGCTTTCAAGAAACGTAAAGCTCCAACTTAGTTATCTACGGATAACGTTATAATCGGTCATCATATATCAAAATCTATATGATAATACATGTAAATTACAAACATAAAATTGCGTTTTACTCAAAACTTTGTTTGCCTTTATTATATATGCAGTAACATAACAAAAATCTTTTTATGTAATTCAGAACACATCAATTATTATTTGATAATGAATGTTGCAGCCTGCCAACAATAAATATGTTAAATTCTACTATTAAATAGTATTAAGTAATATATATATTATATATATCACATGCATAATTATATTCCACAACAATACTACATCTATACTGAAACATAATGAAATATACTAAATTAGCTTGCTGTTTTACAGTGCCACATCTAGGCGTAAGGCATTGTAATTTTACCTCATGGTGATTACTACAATGAATTAATTCAGTTTTAGCTATGCCCCACCCATATCTAGCTAAGCGCCGCTCATCTCTAGCCAAGCCACGCCCATCTCTAGTTACACCCTGTCCAGAAAAACTACGGTAAACACTTGGATATTTCGAACCTATTTTGACTTGGCATTGTTACTGCCGATGGCAGCAACAGCGACCAATCAAATTAGTTTCATAACATTAAACAGAATGTTTATCAAAATGCAAAACCATTCCGTCATGAATTAAACGTTCAAGAAGAGTTAGCCTTGTCAGCATCTTTAATTCCTTAGCTTGCTGAGAGACAAGGATATTATCATAATATTAATTACATATTTGATTATAATGTCAGCCTGCATATAACATAATTGATAATGGCATTCTATACTTGATTGATAGACTGGATTTCACTATTATGCATCATTATGTAAGCCATCTGTTACGTCTTTACATAATGTGCTTGGATGCATAATGGTCAGGCAAATACAGGTCTTACATAACTTTGGCAAGTGTCTTTAAAACATAATATTACATTGTCATTTACATCCCTATCCCTACAGATTAAAAATAATATTACGGTAAAGGTATGGACAAATTACAATTGGACCGAAGGTGAGATTTTCCAATCCAATTATGGTCAAAATACTTTGTTGCTTCTGTTTTGGTACATGTGCATTAGTTTATTACTGAGGTGTACTCGTCCATCATCCAATTAGTATTGCACGATTATTCACTTTTCATAATCTCGATCATTTAAAAAAAAAATTCGCGATCATACGATTAATCATGAACTATATTAATTACGTCAATGCTGCTTAAAGGACGTTATTATGCTACTGCAGATTGTAAGATTATGGGTTAGGCACTTGGGTATACATACATGGACAGAATACGCCAGTTACTGATTGCCAAAAAATTAATGTATCAAGATTTTTCTAGACGGAAAACGGAAGGTACCTTATTTCGCTTAATTGTAGCCTATGCTCTAATAGAAGCCCACCCCCTAACTTTGACATATGAGCTCCAATGATTTCTAAGCAGTTTCAAAATGGCAAAACTCTGTATTAGAAGCCCACCCCCTAACTCAGCAGATTGTATAGGAAAATTTTTTTTAAAGAACAAATTTGTAAGAATAGCGTGTATAATAATAACAATCGTGTCACAGGGTGTGTCTACTTCAGACCGATCTCGGCCCTGATACATTTCCGCCCCTCTAGAAGTCAATACAGGCCTCGTATTTGTAAATCTCGACCACCTATTAGATTAATACTAATAGTAGTATGTTCAAGATATAATAAAGTTTATTCCACCCTTTTGGAGTCAAAATGCGCTTAAAACAGTCTTGGCGTGATTAAATACCTTCCTTATTATAAATATATTTTAAGACCAAATTTATGTACCAAACAAGTACGGGAGAAATTTGCATCAATTTTGTAACGCCAATCAACATTAAATGATCCAAATTGAATTATTACTAACAACAATATAACCGCCTTCTTAAGTTGGCGAGCCAGCGGCTCTGCGATGGGAGGCGGCGTGTTCTCTCGAGATATACGCTAATGGGAGTTTATCAAACGGGTACCCGTTATTCAGATCAGTATAATACTCAAAACGCACCGGAGGGTGGAGACCGATTCTCAACCTCAAGCCACTGAACAAGTTCATCGAGACGCCCAGTTTCAAGATGGAAACGGTGCGCTCTGTGTTGGCGGGGTTGGAGAGGGGGATGTGGACGGCGTCGATAGATTTGAAGGACGCTTATTTCCACATCCCCATCCACGGGAGTTTCTGTCGCTTCCTGAGATTTGCATTCCAGGGCAGACAGTGGGAATTCAGGGTGTTGCCCTTCGGAATTTCCACGGCTCCTCGGGTTTTCACCCGTGTGGTTCTTGCGATCACAGCATACCTCCGCAGGAGAAGCATAGCAGTCCACACGTACATAGACGACTGGCTGTTGAAAGCGCACACCCGGGAAAGTTTGTCCGCCAATCTGGAGATTGTTTTGAAAATTCTCACAGACTTGGGCTGGATAATCAATTTTCCAAAATCAGAGCTGACTCCATCCCAGAAGTTTGTTTACCTGGGGATGTTCTTCGATCTAGAGACGGGATATGTTTATCCTACTCAGGAGAGAGTTCAAAAACTCATCTCGTTGATTCAGTCAGTGTGCGACAGTCGTCATGTCCTGGCACGGGTTTACTTGAGAATGCTGGGGTTGATGGTTTCGTTGGAACCAGTCATTCCTCAGGCGCCTTACGCAGGCGGCCGATCCAGTTGTTTCTCATGACACAATGGACCCAGAGTACAGGTTCGCTGGACTCGAATGTGTCAGTGTTGGCGCCTCTGATTCACCACCTGCAATGGTGGTTGAATACAGAGAATCTCTTGCCGGGGGTTTTGCTAACCCCTCCCCACCCTCAGGTGACTGTGTATACAGATGCATCGATGGAGGGCTGGGGAGCTTGCCTGGAAGAATCCACGATATCAGGGCTTTGGAATCTGGAACAGTCAAAGGAACATATAAATCTACTGGAGCTAAGAGCAGTAGTCCTGGGCCTGGAACATTTCTTACAGAAAGTTCAGGGCAAGATTGTTCTTATTCGTTCAGACAACTCAACAGTTGTGACTTACATAAACCGCCAGGGCGGAACGAAGTCGCCCAGTCTCTGTATGATGACATGGAAACTGCTTTGTTGGTGTCTGGATCACCAGATTACCTTGAAAGCAGTTCATATTCCGGGAAGGTTAAACCTGCTAGCAGACTCATTGAGCCGAAGGATGAGTGTTTTACCCACGGAATGGCAACTAAATCAATGTGTGGCGGATCGTGTGTTCGACCATTGGGGGAAACCCAACATCGATTTGTTCGCAACGAAGGAGAATGCGAAGATGACGACGTACGTCTCTCCGATTCCGGATCCAAGCGCTTTCGCAACAGATGCGTTAGCTATCAGCTGGGGGAGAATGTATGCATACGCATTCCCTCCAGCAATCCTGATTCCAAAAATTCTTCAGAAAATCAGACAAGAGGAATGCCAAGTGCTTCTGATCGCCCCGGATTGGCCAAGCCGATCATGGTATACGGATCTGCTGGACCTTCTGGTCTGCAATCCGGTTCCTCTGCCTCTGATGGACGATATTATCTTCCAGGGCAAGGCCCTTCACAACAATCCGTCAATGTTCAGATTGACTGCGTGGATGTTGTCAAGGAATCTAGAATTAAGGAGGGCTTTTCTGAGCAAGCAGCCATGTTTATGGCCAAAGCCAGGAGGGGGTCAACCTCCAGAGCATATAATTATAAAATCAACAGATTTGCAGAATGGTGCTCAAAAAGATGTATTGATCCGATGGATTCATCTATTCAAGTAGTAGCTGATTTCCTCTGTCACCTCTATGATGCCTATAGCCTCAAGCCTAACTCTATTGCTGGTTATAAGTCAGCATTAATGTCTGTTATTCCTTGCTTGGCTAAGAGGGGAAGTGATGAAGTAAATACATTGAATGTATTAATTAAAGGCATGGGCAATCTAAGACCAAGGAATCCACCTGTGATTCCGTCTTGGAGTTTATCGCTAGTGCTTCAAGTACTAGGTGATAAGCCTTTTGAACCACTTAGTTCCATTTCTATGAAACTATTAACACTGAAGACTGTGTTTTTAATTGCTGCGGCCTCGGCTAGGCGTAGGAGTGAAATTCATGCCTTATCAGCCGAGGATGACCGTTTTGTGGTTTCAGGGGAAGGCCTTAAGCTGCTACCTAGGATTAATTTCTTGGCTAAAAATCAGTCGTTGAAATATCCAGGTCAACCTATTATTTTGCCTGCTTTAACTAGATATGATCCTAATTCTAAAGCATGGTGTCCCGTCCGGGCGCTGCGCCGGTACAAACAACGTACGGCGGCATGGCGCACCGACCAGTCAGCGTTATGGTTGTCATATATTGAACCCCATGGGAGGGCTTCTAAGGACACCATTTCCAGGTGGATTGTGGAATGCATTCAGTTTTGCCATAAATCCGCTACCGGGAAGCAGGTTGACGTGGCCAAGGCTCACAGTGTCCGCGGCGTAGTGACATCCACGGCCCTATTTAATGGGGTCCCGGTGGATGATATTATGTCGGTGGCTCAGTGGCACTGTGAGTCAAGTTTTACAGACCATTATCTCCGTGACACCTCTAATCCTCTCGCCTTGTCGGTTTTGAAAAAATAAATCGGTTTATATTTTTTGAGGAGGTTTTTCCTCATTACTTATATATTTCACAATTAATTTATGGAAACACCCACTTTTTGGGCCTGCATCAGTCTTTGCCAAGGGGAAGATGATGTCAGCAGCCATTTTCAACAAGGTCAGTCTTGTTCATGTGTTGTCCGTTGTTGATTGTATTGTCACGATTACCCGTTATTAATATGGTGATGGTTTGTGTATTTGTGTGGTTCATTGTTGAGAGTTACGAAAATGGAGCTTTTTCGTCTCTGTCCTGTAGTACATGGCACTTGTACGTAGAGAGCGTATAGGACATTGAGGTCAGTCGACTCTTCCTCCCAGGAAGGAGGGGGGGGGAGCGCATATGACATTCGGTCATCTCTCATACATCGGTGGTGTTATCCGATGGTTAGTCAAATCCTGACTGTTTTTTCTTACAGTTTCAGAAGTTTAAGTGCCTTAAACGCAGAAAAGCGTATAGGGATGAGCTGGTCTTTTGACCTCGCCTCCCTCCCGCCAGATTCACTTTCGAATTCTGGCAATATCAAAAGTATTAGGGAGGTAAGTATACTCTTGAAGTGAAATAAACGAAATCTAGGATTTCTTTTTTCACGAGAGAGTTGATACTTACCTCCCTAGATATGGACCCGGCCTCTCCACCCCACAGAGGCTCGGTCTTCAGGCTCTTAATAGTTGCATGTGTGTCAGCCAATAATCTAGTCAGAGGAAGTGCTAGTCTGCGCATGCGCGGTGGTGGGGCTGGCATCCGCCAGACTACGCTCTGACTCCCTGCCCAGTAGGGGCACCTAACTGTTTTAAATCTGAGTGTTTATTGAGTGAAAGCCAATATTTAGCAATATCAAAAGTATTAGGGAGGTAAGTATCAACTCTCTCGTGAAAAAAGAAATCCTAGATTTCGTTTAGTTCCTATCGCGCAATGATAATATATAGAAATTCCTGAGTTCCGAGCCCCCGATTCCAGAATATTTATATCCGAGTACTCCCTCTAAAATAAACTCTTCAATTGGAGGCCAATCACGTGATTTGTATTTTTTCGCGACGCCATTTTATATCAAATTGTGGATTAATTTTGATGTAATAAACGACCTTTGTTAAAGGATACGCAATATTTAGGCGCTTAAATCAAATAATTTCACTTCCCCGGTGATGTTTTGAGGTATACATTAAACATAGGCGTAGGCGGTGAGAATTTTTACAGGAGAAAATGCGTTGAATTTCCATGGTATCAGTTTTAGAACTTTTTTGGGAAAACCGTTAGCGCATAATTATTCAGAGAATGGGGAACGCGGAATAAGTGTGTGTGATTACAACAACAATGACAAATTGTGACAAAGTGAACAATCTTTATTCATCTAAAACTAATCATGAGTCAATACAAACAAATCAGTTATTTACTTAGTTTATTTAATCATTCACACATTCGGCTGATAGTCGGATGTTTGTTTCCATGATTACGCGAGCAGAGTTTCACAAGCGTAAAAGTGTCTTGACAAAAATGTCAACATGGCGATTACACGATTATTTCATTTTATAATCGTCCACGATCATTTTGAATTATATAATCGCGATTAATCGAATAATCGAAAAATCGTGCAATCCTACATCCAATATAAAACAATATGTTTTCATATTTCATCATGTTACTCAGAATCTGAACCATTTATAAATTGCCCCGATGGGTTGCAACAATCTTCAGCATTACAACCACAAGCAGTAGGACACATCTGCCACGACACATAGCATTTACAGTTTGCTCGACTGCATATTGTTTTACACCCACATGCAATTATTTCTATGCACACTTGAGGAATTGGGGGAATACGAGTCCAAACAATCTGTAGCCCACTTGAAGCATCTGTCCATCCACCACATGATGACGGTGTCTCCATGTTCACAGTTGGCGTGCTTGCATGTAGCCAGATCTTTGCCTGGTAGTTTGACTGTTTCCAATGCAGCTCTAGCGCATCCTTCGTTGGTGGTAACATTTCCAAGTCTTTCTTCCCCTTAGCAAATACATCACGTCTACCTTTATCATCCCCACCTTCCACATTTGACACGCTATATAAGCGACACACAAACTCCTCTTCTCCTACAAACCCTTTATCACGATCGACTTCTTCAAGTAGGTGGAAATTGTCAACATACAGCTTCCAACAGGTTTTTTTCCCAAATCTTGCGAAAGATGAGGTTGAATCACATCCCGTAAAAGCATGAAATCCAAGCAGGTTGTTTATACATGGAGGTGTTAATTCTCTACAAATGAGATGGATAGGGTAGCATTTTCGATCTTTTGCTGTTCCACTTATCATCCATAATTCTACTTGTTTTGATGCAAAAAATGGATCAGTATAAGGAAAACATCTATATCACGACACACTACTTGAATTCAGCTGTACCATTCATCTGCTGCGTGTAGACTGTGGAGGATCAAACGAGTATCCGCTTCTTCATGGTTTGCTGACAAGTGTTGAACATCTCCTTTTTTACTAGAATAAGCCTTTTGTTCATCTTCAAAACTGCCAGATGTTACTAGTTCCTGGTAATCAGGGAGAATCTTGCTCATCTCGGCCATATATTCACTGAGAAATCTTGCCAGGTTAGCTTTGTTTTCGCCAAGACAAATGAATTGCTGCCAAGAGGTAATTGAGGTAATGGGGAATCACCCCTGTCAATGGTTTTTCGTATTGGCTTCCTTTTAGAATGTGCTCTTTTGTCACATGTTGGTTCTTTGATGGATGATCTGCAATATCGGTCAAAAACAGCATCCACTTTATCAACGGATTTGTAAAAAATATCCAGACACACGGGAATAGAATATGTCTCCATAATCTCCAAATGTTCTACAAGTTGTAGGTTTCCCAAGGGACTGGATTAATGCATGTCCATCAATGATCATGCACGACTGTCCATCAAAGGGCCACGCTGCCACAGCATCATCTGAGTGGAATGGAATGTGTTTTTGCCATCTAGCGTGGCTTCCAGTACATCAATATTGTCACAAGAAGCGAGGATTAACCTTCCTGGTGTGTAAGGCACAATCCCAGTTGGTACATAAATGCAACCATTTTTATCAAACTGTCTGAGAATATTTGTAGCAATTCATGTGTCTATCCACCTGATGGTGTCCATTCCAATTGTGTGTCCTGCTGAATGAAAAAGATCGACTAGCATCTCAGATCGCGTTGCCTGATGAAGGGATAACCCCAGGCCAACATGTTTTGGTGTAAGCTTTCTATTGTCAGACACGGCACATACAATATCTTGTGCCAAACTACACACTTATCTTTGTTGAATCACCCTGATTAATGCTGTCATTACACTCACCAGCACCATCACTTTCAAGTAGTTGTGTTCCACCCAACAAAACACTTAGGAACAAGTAGAGACTATCTGGAATAACCGCTTGGACGTGCTCCTGGTCAATTTCCTTCCAAGCTGCAGTGTGGCCAGGTGTGTCTTGCAAATCAATTCGTAATTTTAATGCAGTGTGAACGAGTTCCTGCAAGTTCTCACCATATTGTTGAAGGTTTGAAGATGCTGACAATGATGATCGTAAGAGTCTTTACAGTAATGAAATCTGATGCGTCACTTGGATACATCAGAAGAAATGACTTGGAGTTTAATGGTCGCGCAAAACTAGCCTTTGAACCAAGACATTGATGAACATCAGCATAGAATGTCTGTCTTCTTGAAACATACTTATCCGGTGGAATAACATTTAACTTTTCACAGATCAGTTGGTACTGCTTCCAGACATCTCCCATATCATAAACATGTCCCAGTGACAATCCGTTCTGTAGTTCTATGTTAAGACTGGCTAACGCTTGGTCCATACATTTGTCTGATGATTGACATAGAGCTTGGACTGTACTAAGCATTTCAAATGGTACTTACCTTCAGCTGCCACTAGGTCAACAACATTAACTGTTCTAACCCTAATTATTTCATCATAGTTAGCTAATGACATAATCTGTTCTAATAATGCAAATGTTGCCACACTGTGAATATTCAGAACTGAGTTTCCTTGGCAGAACATGCAGCGGTTAGAATCAAATGATATTGCTTTTCTGTTTGTTCGAATACTAGAAGATGTATCTCCAGATGTTTCACCTCTATACGAACTAGTACTCGCGATATTCTTCTGCCGTAAGCGTTTCAGAAGACCTTCAGATGTGAATGAGCTATAGCATGTTTTGTGCCACTTGATCATTACCGTGTTCCATTTATCTTCATCAATATTACTAAGATTATTGATGAGTATTGTTGACGTGGTATCTCTTAGTTGTCGTCTTTCTTTGGCAACCTGGGAAATCCAACATTTGCCTTCAGACGAACCACACCTCAAGGGCTCATGATTTTCTAACTGACAAAAAATACAGAGGTTTAAATCTAAATCATCTCTAATTCTCTTCTTCCTTAGGACACGTACAGGATTGAGATCTGGACTTGCCATTTTCAATTCTCGTTGTAATTAAGCAACTAAAGATCATTCAAGTAACATCTTATTACAGGAAGTATTGCACATAACATTACAATATGCTGATTACACACGATCAAATTATACTTGACATAAACTATACGTCTAACAGACAGTAACAGTATGGTGAACAACTAGTGAATATATAGTAGCTAAATATATAGTGCACACAATAAACCGAATAATACAAACGATGGAATGTTATTGATGTAAAGATTATAATAGTGAAGATAATTTAAGTAAGCATAATGTAAACATGTTTTGGAAAATGACCTGCTACACAATAGTTGCTTTGACAGTATTGACGATATCTATAATAGTTATAAGATATATGATCAACTCTTCTTGGTCTAAGTCTCTTAATATACTGCTAACACTTTAAACTGGATCATAGTCACACATGTCTTAATATACTGCTAACACTTTAAACTGGATCATAGTCACACATGTCATAATATACTGCTAACACTTTAAACTGTATCATAGTCACACATGTCTTAATATACTGCTATGGCTTTAAACTGGATCATAGTCACACATGTCTTAATATACTGCTAACACTTTAAACTGTATCATAGTCACATACGAGGTAGATGACAAAGTCTTCTTAGGAGATAGTCAAATATGATGATCGTACTAGATCTCTCAATATCCTGCTAACACATTAAACTGCAACGTAGTCACATCGGGTATGTACAACTCGTGGCAAAACTGGCTAGTCAGGAAGCTTGTTCTCATGATTTCCGTTTGAAGAGAAATCGTCTATGAAAATAAGTGTGTGGAGTATGGAGCAGTCTGCAGGCAGTCCACGTCAATTAAAAGGTTGAAACATCCAAACCAAATCTGTGAATCAAATAACAATACATATATTTTAATAAATAATAATAATATATTAAATTATTGGATACAATATTTAAATATTTGCGTAAACCAACCTAAAATAATAAAACCGAGAAAATCGCATTTATTTGTTAACAATTTCCATCTACATGTATTATGATGTAATTTTCTGAGTATATTCCGCGATTATGACATTGAAACTAATCCAATTATTATAGTTCTTGTATTTTCTGAAAGACATAACATCGGGGATTATCTTGCGGAAGAAAATTAAAATTCAAAAATTTCATAATTAATTATGGCATAACTGACCCGATTTAGTCCATCTTTAACACTTAATAGCCCAACACATTGTACGAATTGTATGTCTTTACCATTTAATAAACATTCTGTTGAATACGCAACAGCAACCAGGCAAATTAGTTTCAAAATAGTTAACATCAATCGATCCCTGAACTCACTGACTATCAATTTCCAGAAAACTATACAGATAAGTATAGTTTTCTGGAAATTGATAGTCATTGAGTTCAGAGATCGATTGATCCCAACAGATGTGGGTGGAGCTTAGCTAGAGATGGGCGGAGCATGGCTAAAACTTGGAAGGTCCATTCCATGTTTGCATTACATCAATGTGCATTGTACTATGTGTTTCCGCGTTATGCAGAACCCTGCAGGCATTCTTTGAGCAGTGGCTGAGGTTGATGGTGCGCTGGGATCCTAAAGTGCGTGGTGGAGGAGTGAATGACACGAACAGGCCAAAATGTTTTGCATTGCTGGAGAGCATACTTAGTATGAAGGTATGGTCAGGATAGTGGCTTAAGGCACTTATGATTGGCGTGTGTGTTCCGGTGGTAGCGTACAGCTCACAAATAAGTTATCATGTTTCAAATACAAAAACAGAAACATGTTAGCAAGATGTTTTGTGTAATATTTTTAACATTATTGCCTTAGGCAGCAATGTCTTCCAATCCAATTATGTTAACAATATTCCACAGTATGCTTTTGGGGTTCTTTGGAAACCATTAGGTTATTTCTGAACTGGGCTGTAGTTTGCCTGAACTGTTGCATTCAAACATTTTTAATAAATCTGTCTGTTTGGGGGGTTTTCGCGGTTGTAGTACAGAAACTACTGATCAGTCCTACTTTGGTCTAATTTTAACTCAAGAAAGATGTTTGATGGCCATATTGAATTTTTTGGCGCTACTTTTAGAAATGCATTTAAATGTCTCTGGAACTGATTTGCGGATTGATTTGAAACTGAAGAAACTTCATCTAGGCCGAGGGCTGATGCAACTTTGTTCCATAGAGCCTGATTGATTTCTTTATTTGGCGACCATCTTGGATGACCTAGTTTTCACATAAACTACTTCACCAGAACCGCTGGATGGATCGGGACAAAATTTTAGAAATCTAATAATTTATTCACTTATTTCATTCGTCAAAAAACCTGACTGCCATAGACCAATTAAAATTTTGCGTTTGATCACCATCTTAGATTTTCATTCTTGGAAAATGTCAAAGAAATTATTTCAAAGGCTGCTCATTAACCATTGTTACGTATGTGCTGTAACATTACAGATATAAATTGTTATTTTTAAAACAAAATAAACCCAACGCTGCCAATGTCAAAATATTTTACAGATTTCAGACATTGTGTTCAAAATGGACCTTTCCATTTTTAGCTATGCCCCATCCATCACTAGGTAAGCTCCACCCACACCTCGCCGTGTTTGGATTGATCAATCCCAGAATGCCCTAGCTATCAATTTCCTGAAAACTATACAGGGAAGCTGTTGAATATTTTGTAACTAATTTGACTGGGTGCTGTTGCTGCCTATCAGCAACAGCGCCCAGTCAAATTAGTTTCAAAATATACAACAGAATATTTATTAAATAGTAAAAGCATACAATTTGTACAACAATGCATAGACCATCTTCAAATATGCGTTCGTGACGTACTTATCGACATCATTCATGACGTCATTCATAATGATGTCATTCTACACATCACGCAATTCATTATGATGTCATATGATGGGTGGGTACTCTGGAAAGGTGAATTGTACTAACCTACATGTTTCTGATTTTATCAGCCGTATGCAGTTGAATATGTTGCTGCCTAAGGTAATAATAAATCAAATAAAAGGCTTCATTTTCTTTTCTGTGTATTTTCACATCTGTTGAATGTATTGACCAATGAGATTCTTTCGTTTATTGGCTGCAGATTGTGCATGTGCTGCATGTACCAACCAATCAACTTCTTTCTTATCCGGTGATGGAAGATCACACTTTGTTGAAGCTGCAGGAAATCATTGCTCATGAGAAAAAGATACTTGTCGAAGATCAAGTCATCTTATTGGCCAGTGGTAGTTCCCCTGACCCACAACAAAATGCTGTTGTACAGTGCTGGTCAAAACCGGTATGTAAATATGAAGAAATAGTAGTAATATTACGAATAATCATTCAATTTTATTTTATTGACCACCTAACGTAAAAATCATTAACTTATCAATTCTTGTAAATCACGATTTTGAATGGGCTTAAGCAAATATAATACAAGATTTATTATAAGATGTTGAATCGAATGGTTGTATTGATATTATTAGATCACCTAGCCTGAAAGGCCAAGTGAGCTTATGGCGTGGTGACTGTCCGTCATGTGTCCGTCCATCATCCGGCGTCTGTCACCCTTTCCGTTGAAAGACTTCTGAGGAACAACTGGGCCGATATGAATTATCTTGGGCAGGAAGCATCCTTAGGGCATAGGGATCCAAGTTTGTTCAAATGAAGCTGATCAGCCAATTTGGGTGGTGGCCATCTTGGATTTTGGCCAATTTTAGGAAATGTCTTTAAAAATATTCTCCGAAACTGCTTGGGGAATCAATTCAAAACTCATGAAACAGCATCTAGGGAAAGAGGTGAGCCAAGTTTGTTCAAGAAGATTTGATTGAACAACTTGTTCGGCGGCCATCTTGGATGAGCTAATAGTCCCGAAAACGACTTCTCCAGCGGCGCTGAAGAGATTGGGCGAAAATTTGGTAGATATGATTAGGGACTAAGGGCCATTAAAGTTTGTTCAAGGGAAGTTGATCCATAAAAAACATGGCCACCGTGGGCCAATCAAAATGTAGCATATTGGGCGGCCATATTGGATTTTTTTATGTGATGGATTTTGAGGCCAAAATTGGTTCTATATAATTTTTTTGGTATTCTGAGCTCAAATTTATCATTTTCGAACCTGTCGGATAAACGGTTTGACGGCCATCTTGGATTATTTTCCCGCCAATGGTGCCCATACTAGCAATGCGAAAGTTAAAATGTCTTCTTGAGAACTACTAGGCTGAATTCAATTATATTTGGCAGGAAGCATCCTTATGGCATAGGGATCCAAGTTTGTTCAAATGAAGCCAATTGGCCAATTTGGTCGACGGCCATCTTGAATGACTTGTTTTTCCCGAAAACGACTTCTCCAGAACCGCTGAAGGGATCAGGCCGAAATTTGGGAGATATGATTAGGGACTAAGGGCCATTAAAGTTTGTTTAAGGGAAGTTGATCCGTAAAAGAACATGGCCGCCATGGGCCAATCAAAATGTGGTGTGTTTGGCAGCCATATTGGATTTTTTTATTTGATGGATTTCTCATCATGAGAACATACTTACCTTCGGATTTTTTTATTTGATGGATTTCTCATCATGAGAACATACTTACCTCCCTAACACTCTTGATATACTAGTATATCGGCTCTAAATTCAATAATATTCAGAATTATAAAACGTTATGTGTCCGTACTGGGCAGGCGGAATGTACATAGTCATGCACATGTCAGACCCCACCTCTGTGCATGCGCATACTGGTACTTCCATTTTCTAATATATTGGCTTTGAAGCAATTTGAGAAACAATTTCAAGCTCTTATTATAGGAATTTTCAATACCTTTTGTCATCCATTTTCATTGTGGCTGATTCTAATGCACCCGAGGAGTCTGCCTCATCATCCAATAAGGTGATATTGTTCCATATATTATTTTAGACTTGTAACAATGTACAGTACAGATCATAGTTAGCTTTACTTAAACGCATCCTAAAGCTCGTTTAAAATGCGTCTATATGGCGTCATTTTCTCGTAGTGATCTACTTAGACATAGCGCGTTTGGTAAAATCTCAAGATGCAGCTTGAATTTTATGTTGACAGGTTGAAATTTTGACACTACGGGTTGGACATTTTGAATGACGGGTATAACTTTTTGCCCTACGCGTTTGGTAGCATTTGAAAATTGTATGATAAATTAAACGCGCCATCAGTTCCAAACGGCGGAATTTGACGAGTCCTATGGCTAGAAGAAAATGGGTACTCGGTTCCTAGTCTAGGCATACCCGGTTATTAGTACAGGTTTCCTCCGTACATGTATCTCGCGTGCTTTGTAAACTTTGAGCGATTCGTACAGCAGATTTTAACTTATTTACATCAATTTATGGCTGGATTTATCAGAAGATGTATTTAATTTAGTGTTGCTTCGTGGGATTCGTCTAAATTCTGCGTTTTTATAGTGAAAATCTCGATATATCTAATGCTGAATGGACAATCGTCTTGAACTGGAACACCATTCCATTCTGATGACATCATCGCGTATATATTTAACCTCATTATCTTTGATTGGCAGAGATATTGTTGGAAAAGCCATCAATGGCAAATCTGATTGATTGAACTAATGTCATGACGCTTTGACAGTTGTGTACTATGAGACGACAGTAAAAAAGCAACATTTAACCTAAACAAGGATTTCTAGACTTTGGCTGTGATCTGGATAAAAACCAAGTTGGATCCAGATTGTGTACAAATTTCAATCTATGGATATATCAAAAACAAACTGGTCAGATTTTGCTCAAATTTTAACAAAGGTGGTTGTGTGATCATACATTAAGATTTAACAACCTTGGATGCGATCAAAAGAAGTTTTTAGGCTGTGGGTTACAATCTCTGATAACTTGGATCTATCTGATGATGGAAAGTAAGTGATAACTAGATTGTTTGGTCCATGACATGTCATAGCAATCGACCACATTCACTACTTTGACCTCTTTAGCCTACCCCACCCCAGGGGAGGAGCCAAATGTAATACCAGAAATGTGGCTGCAATGCAACCATGAATCTCGACTTCATGACAGCAATGAACTATGAAGATTGACTTCAAACATAAAATAAATTTAGAAGGCTTATCAACAAGAGGGCCAATGGCCTGTAACGCTATCCTGGACGGTGTATGCCAAATTTGGATATAATCCACCAAGCGGTTATGGAGAATATGCATTTTGGCAATTTATGTTCAGCCAACTAGGGTTGCAATCTGTCAAGCGGTTAGTTAATGTGGAGTAGCGTTTCGACAATTTCTGCTAAATTTTTCATAAAGTCAATTCTGTATGCATGTTCAGAAGCTGAAAGCATTAGGGTCCTTCCAACCAAATTAGTTTGAAATCCGCCAAGCTGTTAATGTATCTATGAGACACGGCATCATACAATGATGTTCTGGCCAAAAGGTCAAAATCACTGATACGCATGACAACCATCTGCTGTCCGCCGTCCATCCGTCAACTTATGTTTTTAAACATAAGTTGACAGATGGACGGCGGACAGCAAATGGTTACCATGCGTATCAGTGATTTTGACCCTTTGGCCAGAACATCATTGTGTGATGCCGTGTCATTATAAGGAGATGTGTCCAAGTTTGGGACCGGTATGATCAACCAAACATGAGATATGAACAGAAAAATTGAGTCAAACGCAAATTAGACACCGGCGGGCGATGTGCAGGGTATCACAATAGCTCGTTTTACTTCATAGTTGAGATCAAAATGGCCTCTTGCACTCCATAGTAACACCTACAACATTTGTTTGAATTCCATCCACCGGTTTCAGAGGAGTTGCATTACACAGAGACAGGCGTGGATCGCTGTGAAAAATCTGGATGTCGTACGGGGAAATGATCTGTGAGAGCAGGGGTTAAAATTAACATGAGCTCGAGGTTAGCAGAAATTGACCAGGGCTAGTACAACTTGTAACTGACCAACCCAATGGTAACAATTTAACGTGTCAACCCTTTAATGGTCAAGGTGGTCAAAAAATTCCTCTGCTACGAGCAGAGCAAGACGACTATTTTTGGAAATTTACCAGTAGAATGACTGGCTCGATAATTGAGGCAGTCATTTCAGTGGTAAAATTTAAAAAATAGTCTTCCCTTGGTCTGCAAAGAAGATTTGAAGGGCTATAGTAGAATCTAGTAATCACAAGGCCTATCTAAATGTAGTGGCTCATCTGGCTTAATTTAAAACTATTGAGAGGGTGTCAAATGATGTGCGAGAGTGAGGGCAGGACTATGGGAAATCGAGATAAATCTGGAAGACCCCAATCTCTGACTACATAAAATAAATGTTGTCAGCCAATCCGCAATCATATGGATAACTCACATTCTAAATTTGGTTGAATTCCACCCAACTGTTTGGGAGGAGATAGCATGATGGATGGATGGAGATAAATGTATCCTAATTTTTTCAAAACATGGAGATAAAGAACGGACTCGAGGAGATTTTAAAGGTAGGTAGGTAATTAATTCAACGTCATCATACTAAAATTTAATCTTCTTACGGATTGAGAAATTAGGCTACCACCATCATTTAACATGCCACATTGTTTTCAGGACCTGTCGGTGAAAGGGTTAAATATAGCAAAAGCTGCAATTGGCATGAGGATAAAACAGAAATTTAGATTTTCTAATGGATGGATCCACTTTTAGCTATGCCCCAGCCATCTCTAGATAGGCTCCGTCGATGCTTTGCGACCGTGTGTTGGGATCAGTATGTACTCTGGATCCTGAATTCCAAATTTCATGGTAACTATAGATACAGCTAAACTGTTGTATATTTTGAAACTAATTTCAAGTAAATTGACGGGAATCTGTTGTTAAATATTCAACAGAATGTTTACTAAATAGTAAAGACATACAATTCGTACAACTGATTCTTAAAGGTTTAAAGGATTTAGCTACGTCAGCCTACATATGATGTAATTCATTATGACATCATATACTTAACCCTTTAACACTCATGCAGGGTTTTGCGGAGGCAGGGTCCTTGCACCATTTAGCACTCTAAAATTCACAACATCCAATCATTACGTTCACACATGGTTCATTGGCCCAATGGATTTTAGGACATAGATATCTTCCATGTCTGTACTTGATCCAACATTTGTCAAAATGACCCATGATTTATTGAGGAAGTGGGACAGTTCGCTCCACTAAGCAACCGGATCGGCAGAACCCTGTTCATATCATCCAAAACCGGCTTCTGCAGTGGTGTTGAGGAATATTTATTTGCAGACCAAGAAAAGGCTATTTTTGAAAATTTATCGCTGGAATGACTGTCTCGATAACCGAGCCAGTCATTCCAGTCGTAAATTTTCATAAATAGTCTCTTGTTCTGCAAATGGATATTTTCCTATCGGTCATTGGTGGTCTGACTTGAGTCAGTCTTTCACTCGCCTGACATGTGCGATTCACTGTCCTCGGCAGCCACTCACCTGGAAACACCAACCCTCCACCGGAAAACTTTGAAGTCTAGATGCTCTCCGAGAGCAGCTGAGGCGTTTCCAGGTATAAATAGGCCTAAGGGGTGTTTTGTTGTCTATGAAATTTAGATATTTTTTACTAATTTTCCATAGGATTTTTTCTTTCAAACTTCACATCACCTGAGTTGTAACCACCATGCATGCCACCCAGAAAAATTAATGAATAATCCAGCATGCTTATCAGGTACCACTGTACCACCATGCATGTCACCCAACAAAATGAATGAATAAACCGGCATGATTATAATCATGCTGGTTTATTATAACAAATATTATCGGTGAGGTACGTGGTGGTATAGTGAATATCTAGTGAATATCACTATGCGCAGTGTACGCTGTACTCGGACAGAGTGAGATTATAGTAGCTAATTTATTATTGTGGCGTGAGACTGAGTGGTGGTAGTAAACACCTGACCGGGCAGTGCACCAGTATCTTGTCAAAATACATGTAGCATTCTATCAGTATTTGTGTTGGTACACTTTTTAATAATTTATTACATAATGTACATGTACCAACACAGATAGAATGCTATTTTGTCATGCTACTGTTTCTACTTCGAATAATACTTACCAGATGTACTATTATGATAATGTCTATTATCTAGTCTAGCTCAAAATAAACAATTAAAACTCTGCACTCTCCTGGTCCTGCCCATACTGTGTCCGGGAATACCATAGCCGCAGGTACCGAGTCAATTCCCAATCACAATCAGATTCGTCTATTTTGCTGACTTTGATAGTCACGTTTTTCTAAGCTGGTCAAATTTACAAATTTGAACGGAATTACTGCGTTGTTGGCGTGTTCTCTTTCGGCATCATGGAGGAAAAAGGAAAATCATCTCAGGGGCAGGTTGTATCAATCTAGAATTTATACATTCGTACCGTAATGAATGATTGAAATTTCCTTAAATTGGCACATTGTTTTAAAATTGTAGCCATTGTTGGAGTCGGCCCGGTACCCTTAACTGTTTAAGCTTTATGCGGGTACTCGGGTAATTTCTCTTGCGACTCGGTTCCTTTCAAGATGGATGCGCTCTAAGCCAAGATGGCGGCGCTCATGAATTATGTTTGCCTTCAGCTTGGCGTATCTATGCACTCTGTTGGTGCCGATCTTTAGTCTTCACTTCATTGATGAAGGTGTTTGTAGCGATTGGTACGTCTTTCTTGGTTATTTTAACGGTTAGTTTATTAATTTTCACTCAAAAAAGTTTCAAATATTTCCTGCCTAAAGACTTGATTATCTTTAATTTAAGAGAAAGTTAATGTTTCTAACGTAATTCTTTTTTATAATCAAGTCAATTGTGCGTATTGCTCATCATCGTTTGTCATGTGCAGCGTTTTAATTCTTCTCTGTGTTCGCAGAAAGCCAAGAACCAGGACACGTGCCAGAAATGCAACAGGTTCATGAAGCGGAAGTATTCAGGCCATCATTGTGTGGCTTACACTAAGTGCAAGGTGGGAAGTCCCTGTGATGTGTGCGCCAAGTGGTCGTCGGAAATGGTGGCGGAATTCGATCGAGATCGTCGTGCGCCTTTGGAGAGGATCGCGAGGAACAAGGTGGCCAAGCTGGATCAGGCGTCGATGAGAGGACTGGAAGGTCGTCTGAATGAACGTATGGATTCAGCACTTGGCGTATGGGCGGCCCAGTTCAAGGCAATGTTTGAGTCATTGCAGTCCACGATTCCGATGATGCAGGCTGGTGCAGGGCAACCTTTAGGTGGTCTGGCTAGCTCTGCGGAGGGACGAGCACCTGTCCCTTCTCTGACCTTGGCTCAAGAGTCGACGGCGGAGGAGGAAAATCTTCTAATGGAAGATTCCGGCATGCCGG
Source organism: Chaetoderma sp. LZ-2023a (assembly GCA_034401795.1). Taxonomy (NCBI): domain Eukaryota; kingdom Metazoa; phylum Mollusca; class Caudofoveata; order Chaetodermatida; family Chaetodermatidae; genus Chaetoderma; species Chaetoderma sp. LZ-2023a. The sequence continues at coordinate 150,766,630 of CM067372.1, read as the reverse complement.
ATATCTCGATGACGGCTATGCCTAGTACATCCCAGGGATCTCCCTCGGGATTTGTACGGGTTTGCCAAGCGGGTGGTGGTGTCGACGTTCCGTCGGGCATTTTCTACCCAGATTTCGTGCAACACGTGTTGTCGGTGGAACCGTGTTTTACGGGGTTTTTTTGCAGCACAATTTTGCTGGAGTCGATGGACTGCGGTGAATCCGTGTCCGGCGATTCGTTGGACACCGGTGCCGCTAGTAGTCGGGCTATGGACGCGCCTCATGTTGGCAGAAGTGCGGGCCATAGCTCTCAGCATGGATTATCGGTGACCTACTCATCCAAGGGTGAGAAGGAGGATGAAAACGGTAGTCCATTGATGGACGAATCCGCTTTCTGCACCGAAGCTGAATGGGTGCAGGTCCTTGGTTGGATGTCCGACCGTCTTGGGTTGGCATCGGATCTACGATCTCAGCGCAATCCGGCGATGGAACAGATGTCAGAGCGGGCGGCTAGCGCTCTGTCAAGTGGCTCTTCGGCCGTGCCGACACTCCCCTTGGACACGCAGACTTCCGACATGTTGGAGGTTGCGGCATATCGTCTGATTCAGCCAGAGTATGCATTGCCTAAAGCCCCGAAGGGGATAAGGATTAGGGTCCATTTTCCTGAGCAGGCCTGCCATCAGTATGCCCGGGTTCCACGGCTTTCTGTCGGGGAGCGAGAGGCACTGAATAGGCCGTTGGCTGGAAAATCTAAGGGGCGTTCTCGTCCTTTAGTTTCCCAAGCCAATAAAGATCCATTCAATGAGTTGACTCTCATTGAAGATACGGCGAGGGCAGCCATGGCTTCGCTCTCGCACGGATTACCGTCCTGCAGGGTATGCTGACCTGCGCGGCGGAAGGTGGGCAAGTGCCAGAGGCTGCTCCCGGAGTTGTTCGGGGCACCATGCGCTTGTCCCAAGATTGCCTGGCCAGGGTGATCACCAGATCGTTGGCAGAGCGACGGAAAATGGTTCTCGATTGTGTAGAACCAGGACCTGAGATGAGGGCTGCGTTGTCTTCTGCACCTTTCATTGGTCCAGGCTTGTTCGGCGGCTCGGCACGACAAGCCTTATCCAAGGTCACGTCAATGGTTGCGGAACAAGAAGTAGTTGGCAAGTCATGGAAGTCGACGAAAAGGACTCAGGCGCAACAGTCCTACAAGCAGCATCGGCAAGAGCAGCAGAGGCAGCGCCAGAGATCGCCCTTCCGTCCTTCTGGCCGTGATGCCCATCGGGCATCCGGATCTCAAGGACCTGGCCGTTCGTCCTCATACAAGTCCTCTAATAAGAGGCCGTATGAGGATGACAGGAAGGGTGGTGGTTCGGGCCACGGCGGTTACCGTAAGGATAGCCGTGGTGGCGGTTCCGGACCGTCATATTCCAAGAAGCCGCGGGGCGGCCGTGGAGGCCGGTCCTGACGGATTTCCGGTGGAATCAGTTCTGGTGACGTCAGGGACGAAGGGAGTCGAGAATCTTCACCCAAGCGATTTAGCGTCTTATCGTGCAAACTTGACCGCCAGCTGTGTGCAGATTCCTATCGTCGGAGGCAGACTTCAACTGTTCTCAAGCCAATGGCAACCGGTCGTGCGAGATTGTTTAGTCTGTCAGTGGTTAAGAAACGGCTACGAATGGGACTGGCTCATCCGTCAATCGTTAGTTCCGTTAACATCGACTCCAGTGTGGACTCCCATTCCAAGGGAATCCGATCGTCTAGATGCCATTTGCTCAGAAATAGAATCTCTTCAGCAGAAGAATGCGATTCATCTAGTCCGCAATCAGTCATCCCTAGGCTTCTATTGGATGATGTTCCTCGTTCCGAAACGTACCGGAGGATGGAGACCAATTCTCAATCTCAAACCGGTGAACAAGTTTATTCTTTCTCCCAAATTTCAGATGGAGACTGTAGCAGCGGTGATGACAGGGCTGAGAAAAGGCATGTGGGCAGTGCCGATAGATCTGATGGATGCTTATTTTCATATTCCAATGTCAATTCCTTTTCAGAAATACCTTCGCTTTGCATTCCAAGACAATGTTTGGGAATTCAATGCGCTTCCATTCGGCCTGACCACAGCACCGAGGGTCTTCACCAAAGTGGTTCTCGCCATGACTTCTTATCTTCGCAGGAGAAACATAGCTGTTCATACTTACATAGACGACTGGCTGCTGAAGGCGGGGAATCCAGTCACTCTGCGCAACAATCTACAGGTAGTCCTAGCCTTACTAAAGGATCTAGGATGGATTGTGAATCTAGAGAAATCAGAATTGACTCCATCCCAGGAGTTTGTTTACCTGGGAATATTTTTCAATCTCAGAACAGAATCTCCTGCGAGATGTTCCTCTACAACCTCCTCAACCACAGATGTCCATCTTCACAGATGTATTGACAACGGGTTTGGGAGCGGTATTGGACGATCAGTCAGTGTCAGGGGTATGGGATCGGATCAATGCGCAGAAACATATCAATGTTCTCGAATTATTAGCAGTGACAGGAGCACTTCGAAAGTTCAAGAGCTTAATCCGAGACAAAATTGTCCTAGTGAGGACAGACAACTCAACAGTGGTGTCTTATTTAAATCGCCAAGGCGGGACGAGATCACCGGAGTTGTGCATGATGATTTGGAACCTTCTGCTGTGGTGCCAAGAGAGGAATGTTATTCTTCGGGCAGCACACATTCCAGGAAGACTGAACATCTTAGCGGATGCTCAGTCGAAGGACGGTTTGTCGTCCGACGGAATGGCAGCTCAACCAATCGGTAGCAGAGGTTCTATTCAAACATTGGGGCAAGCCAAATGTGGACCTGTTTGCGATGAAATAAAACGCAAAGATGGTCACATACGTGTCACCGATTCCGGACCCGCTAGCTCTAGCGGTAGATGCACTGGCGATAAGTTGGAATTGAATGTACGCATATGCGTATCCTCCAACGATACTCATCCCAAAAGGTCTGGCAAAGATAAGAGAGGGTATGTGCCAAGTACTACTGATCGCCCCTTATTGGCCAGGCCGATCATGGTTTATGGATCTGCTGGACCTTCTGGTCTACAATCCAATCCCTCTTCCAGACAGAAGAGATCTAATCTCTCAGAACAGGGGTCTGTACTTCCACGACAGACCAGAAATGTTCAAATTGACTGCATGGATGTTATCAAGCAGCGTGCAATTAAGGGTGGCTTTTCTGAGCAAGCAGCGAAGTTTGGCGCTTCAGCCAGAAGTGGTTCAACCACTAAAACATATAATTATAAAATCAACAAATTTGCAGAGTGGTGTAAGGGAAGAGATATTGGTCCCTTTTCTGCATCTGTTCAACACGTAGCAGATTTTATCTGTCATTTATACGAAGTTGACAAACTTGTACCTTCAACCCTAGCAGCATATAAGTCTGCATTAGCTTCAGTCATTCCCAGTCGGGCCATTGGAGGAGTGGAAAATGACACTTTAAATGAAGTTATTAAAGGAATGAGCAATCTGCGACCTAGACAGCCAATTCCTATCCCAGCATGGAATCTATCTCTTGTTCTACAGGTTTTAGGGCATGCTCCCTTTGAACCGATTAGATCTATAGACATTAAACTGTTAACTATTAAATCAGTTTTCTTGGTTGCAGCAGCGTCGGCGAGAAGAAGAAGTGAAATTCATGCGCTTTCTGCCGAACAAGACAGTTTTGTCGTCACGGGTGAAGGTTTAATACTACTTCCACGTCTTTGTTTCCTGGCAAAGAATCAGTCACTTAAATATCCAGGACAGCCGATCAATTTGCCAAGTTTAGTTAAATATGACCCAAGCTCTTCTACTTGGTGTCCTGCCAGATGTCTGAAAATGTATAAGAAATGTACTGAGGAGTGGAGAGATGACCCGAAATCTCTGTGGTTATGTCTCAAAGTTCATCATTTGCGCGCCTCGAAAGATACCATTTCTCATTAGATAGTCGATGCTATTCAGATGTCGCACAAAATCGCTACAGGAAAGCAGATTGATCGTGCGAATGCCCATCAGGTCCGAGCACTAGCAGCAGCATCGGCCCTTTATAAGGGTGTCTCATTAGAGGAGGTGATGTCTGTAGCACAATGGCATGCCGAGTCGTCATTCACTGTTTTCTACCTTCGCGACATCTCCAGCGCACTTAATCCGGTAGCCGTCGCCAATTTATCGAATCTGAACTAAGCCACATCCAACCACTATTTCGCACACATCACAAGTTCTTCCACTTGCACTGAACAATGGCCATGCACATGACCTGAGAACGACCGTGGATTGGGCCGAGCTCCTGTGATGAACAAGAAAAGACCAAGCACTCAAAATGGTGTTTACATTAATTAAGTGACTATAAATAATTTACTTACAGTCGAAATACCAGACTGTTTATGTAAATAGTCTGGTGTAAGAGTATACTTATCCTCTGAAACAGACATTAGACTCATTCCAATTTGAAAAATTAATCGATATACTGATATTTTTTCAAAATTAGAAGTTGTAGTAGCTTCTTTGCACTCTACTGGACTGCCCTAGCTGAGACTTGGGCTGACACGGGTCTGGTGGGTGTTGCATCCCCTTTTTCGACAGCCCTCTGGATTTTGTGCGGACAAAAGAGGGGGGGTGGGGTGAGCGCGGTCTAGACCATGGAAGTTTAGCACTCTATGAGTCAGATGGCAGAACCCAAGCGTATGCCAGGGTTCTAGTCTCTTCACAACCTTCTCTGTTGGATGGTAGATGAGTGCTGGTTCAAGCCTCACCTCCCACCGGTATTTCCTGGCTGTTGAAATCCGGAGTTTATCATAATAGTACATCTGGTAAGTATTATTCGAAGTAGAATCAAAAAAGCATCCGCTTTTGTTTCTATGAGAATTCTTAATACTTACCAGATGTACTATGGCCCTGTCTCAGCCGCCCCGCTGAGGTGAGGCTGAGCTGCTTTCGCTGTTTGTCAAGGCAAATATAAGACGAATCTGACTGTGATTGGGAATTGACTCGGTACCTGGTGATATGGTAATTCCCGGACACAGTATGGGCAGGACCAGGAGAGTGCGGAGTTTTAATTGTTTATTTTGAGCAAGACTAGATAATAGACATTATCCTAATAGTACATCTGGTAAGTATTAAGAATTCTAGTAGAAACAAAAGCGGATGCTATTTTGATTCAGCCCTCGGCTGCTTGTCAGCAGTACGCTCGTGGTGATGCTAGCATTCTCAGAGGCCACTGGGCTGGCCGGGTTCAGAAACCTCGCCGACTGCGCCAGCAGCAGCGTGTTGCTGTATGTCAGCCAGCGCTCCAAGAGCAGCCAGCCAGGCAGCAGCCCACGCATCGAGGTGTGCGTGGTAACCGGGCCTGATGGCCTAATAGAATTTTTGGTACCACTCTGGTGTTGTCACACGTACCAGAGACACACCCACTTCTAAAATTTATGTGCACCCCGCAAACCCTAGGTGCACCAGTGGGAGGTAGATTGACTTTCCACATTCAGGAGTGGGAGCGGTTAATTCAGGACTGCTTAGTCTTGCCATTGCTTTCGCTCGGATACAGTCCAGAGTGGATAATAGATCTGCCATTGCATCTGTCTCTGGTCCCGGTCTGGACTCAAAATTCAAGAGATCCAGACAAGCGGTTGTGCATAGAAGAAGAGATAGAATCTCTAATTCTAAAAGAAGTGCTTCAACCGGCACAAGATTTGTGACAAAGCGCACTGGATGGTGGAGACCAATTCTCAACCTCAAACCTCTAAACTCTAAATTTATAGACACACAGAGCTTCAAAATGGAAACTATAAAATCGGTGTTGTTGGGGTTAGAGAAGGGGAAACAGACTAGTAGACGTACAAAAGGATGCTCTTAGGACAATTAGCGGAGTGACACGGAGTGCCCATATCAAAGCTTTGTGTATAGAAACTGGTATAGAAACACTTTCCTACCGACGAGAAATTCACAGATTAGTCATGTTTTACAAAATTGTCAATGGGATGACGAGCGAGGCCTTGACTGATTATCTCCCTCCGCTGATACTAGCACATAATCCCTACAATATCCAACGCTCGAATTCTTTCACCCCAGTTAGATGTCGAACGGAACTCTATCGCGAGTCGTTTTTCCCAGCAACAATACCTGCCTGGAACACCCTTCCAGCACCTGTTACTATGTCTAATACCCTACCAGAATTCAAGACCAAACTAAGAGCAATGTCCCGTATTCCCAGTCCGCCTATGTGGTATTACGTCGGCTCGAGAGTAGCTAATATATGTTTAAGTAGGCTTCATGATGGCTGTAGTGGATTAAATAGACATCTATTCGATAACTTCCTCTCTGACTCTGCCAGCTGCTCCTGCGGCCATCCTGATGAATCTGTTAAACATCACCTTTTTTACCATCCACTTTTTAACGAGCAAAGAACCATCTTTGAAAATGAGCTTGCCTCCAACCAAATCTCCTCAACAACCCTAACCACCCAGCAACTTCTATATGGCCGCACTGACGTTGATGTAGAGTTAAACATCACGGTTTCTACCATTCTATGTCAATATATTACTGACAGCTGGCGGTTTAAATGACCTACAGTAATTACAAACACCACTCATGGATTGTGTCGACAAATCTATAGCCGCGGATGTTTCTGGATGGCCATGCAGTGTGGACCAGGACAGGTGACTACAGCGCATCGAGCTCCTCCTTTCTCCTTATACCGCCTTGTGATTCATCAAACCATGCTTTTCTCCTTCTCGCGAAGATTTTATTCTGTCATCATTAGGCTACCTACAACATCTCTCGTCCTTCTCCTCTTCCTCCTCCTCCTTCTTGTTCTTGTTCTTATTATTATTAATGATATTGTTGTTATTACTGTTGTGACAGTTGGCAATATTGTTATTCGCCTCTTGATTTATTTAATGTAATATATTTGTATGTAAGTGGGAGACACGCTAATACGACATGTCTTATTGTGCTCCCACATAGACTAAAATAAACTTTGTTTAAATCAGAGAGGAGGACGTGGACAGCCTCGATAGATCTGAAAGATGCTTATTTACACATTCCCATTGCAAGGAGTTTTCGTCGTTTCCTGAGATTTTCTTTCCAGGGACGCCAATGGGAATTCAAAGGTCTCCCATTTGGAATTTCGACGCCTCCAAGGGTCTTTACTCGAGTGGTCCTAGCTATCACAGCATACCTCCGCAGGAAAAATATAGCAGTCTACACTTATATACCGTATTTATTCTAATTATACCACCTGGCGGGTAGCGGTCACCAAAGGGGGCAGATTAATTAGGGTGGAAAAAGTTTGAAAAAATACGACGAAATTAGAACGGTTTTCTCAGTCACCTTGAATCAGTATATAATTATAGTATTCCATGCAATTTCTGCTAAATTTGTTCAGATATTCATAAAAACTACTCGGTTCACATTAGATTTATTCAGAGGCTTTATTTGGGACATAAAGGTGACATTTAGTGAAGCTAGGAACAAACGATTTATCCGTTGTTAAATTGGATGGAGGCGCGTTTGTGATGTGTTCACTGATACATCGGAAAATATGCCATAGCTGTATCTCGGCGCATAATTCACGTTAGCAGCTCTATCACTGAACAGCAAGATACTTATCAGAAACAATTTAGGCATTGGTCGAATTGACTGGAGGCGCGTTTGTGATGCGTTCAGCGATACATTAGAAAATTTATAGCCGTATCTTAATGCCAATTCAACAACAGCATTAGATGCTGTGTCATTGAACGACAGGATAAGCTGATGAAAAAAGATCTTTTTGTGCATGTATTCACGAAAATGACCAAAATGTTGCTGCATGTTTTATATTTCCTGGATGTTTTTCTTCTTTGAAGACTATATGACAGCGGAAGATTTAATATATCTTACTATTGGTAATTAGGGTTTTTTCACCGTTCTCAAAAACATGGCGGTGGTATAATTGGGAGGGGCGGGAAAATTAGAATAAATACGATAGACGACTGGGTGCTAAAAGCACACAATCCAGAAAGTTTGACAGCAAATCTGGAGATAGTTTTGAAAACACAGATTTAGGCTAGATAATCAACTTTCAAAAATCAGTTAGCAGACTCATTGAGCCGAAGGATGAGCATTCTGCCTACGGAATGGCAACTAAATCAGTGTGTGGCGGATCATCTGTTCAATCATTGGGGAAACCCCAACATAGATTTATTCGCGATGAAGAAGAATGCGAAGATAACGACGTATGTCTCTCCGATTCCAGATCTAAGCACTATCGCAATAATCGCTAGCTATCAGTTGGAAGGGAATGTATGCATAAGCATACCCTCCAACAATCCTGATTCCAAGGATTCTCCATAAAATCAAGCAGGCGGAATGCCAAGTGCTTCTGATCACCCCAAATTGGCCACGCCGATCATGGTTTACGGATCGGCTGGACCTTCTGGTTTGCAATCCGGTGCCTCTGCCTCTGATGGAAAATATCTTCCATGGCAAGACCCTTCACAACAACCTGTCAACGTTCCAATTGACTGCATGGATGTTGTAAAAAATCCGCAATTAAGGAGGGCTTTTCTGAGCAAGCAGCAAATTTCATGGCCAGAGCCAGAAGGGGGTCAACCTCCAGAGCATATAATTATAAAATCAACAGATTTGCAGAATTGTGCTCAAAGAGATGTATCAAACCAATGGATGCATCTATTCAGGTAGTCGCTGATTTTATCTATCACCTGTATGATGCCTATAGTCTTCAGCCTAATTCAATTGCTGGATTTAAATCAGCATTAATGACTGTTATCCCTTGCTTGGCAAAGAGAGGAAGTGATGAAGTGTGTGTTCTAAATACTCTTATCAAGGGTATGGTCAATCTTAGACCGAGAAATCCTCCACTGACACCGTCATGGAGTCTTTCTCTGGTTCTGCAGGTTTTGAGTGATAAACCTTTTGAACCACTCAGTGCTATTTTTATAAAATTATTAACACTTAAAACTGTATTTTTAACTGCAGCAGCCTCAGCCAGATGCAGAAGTCTGCTGAGGCTGACCGTTATATAGTTACAGGTGAAGGCCTTAAGCTTCTACCGAGATTGAATTTCTTGGCTAAGAATCAATCATTGAAATATCCGGGTCAACCTATAATTTTACCTGCCGTAACCAGATATGTGTCCTGTCCGTGCCTTAAATTAGTACAAGCAAAGGACTCAGGTTTGGCGGACAGACCCATGCTCCCTATGGTTGTCATATATTGAACGCCCTACCATGGGGTTCAATATATGACAACCATAGGGAGCATGGGTCTGTCAAGAGACACTATTTCCAGATGGATAGTAGAATGCATTCAATTCTGTCATAAGACAGCCACTGGAAAACAAGTAGATAGAGCCAAGGCTCATAGTGTCCTTGTTGTGGTAACTTCCACGGCATTATTTAATGGTGGTTCTGTTGAAGACATGTCAGTAGCCCAGTGGCACTGTGAATCAAGTTTTACCGACGATTATCTGTGACACTTCCAACCCGCTCGCCGTCTCAATCCTCAGAAAATAATGCAGAGGTATTTATTTGTAATTAGTTTTCCTCCTCTGCTATTTGCAAATATCACATTTGTTAGTTGGGGATCCCTATTATTTCTGGTTACATTCTCTTCATCTGTATGGGGAAGAGGTGATTTCCGTGCCCAAGACATCTGAGGTCAGTATATGTGACCATTTTGTTTTTTGTCTTGTTGATTGTGTCATGTCACCTAATAGGGTGATGGTTAATGCGTCTTAATTGTGGTTCTTTCAGTTTTATTTTTTATTGAAAATGAAGCGATTCTTCCTTTTCCAATGTCTAGTAATACTTGTTTTCAAGTATTAGAGAACGTGTTACTCATTTAGAGCAGCGTTTTTTCCTGACCTTCCTCAGAAAGAGGTTGGGGGGGTGGGGGGGCTGAGCGCATTTGCCTTTTGATCAATCTCTGTTCATCGGTCGATTATCCGATGCATAATTCTATTCCTGGTTGTGTTTCAGACACAATTTCAGATGTTTTAAATTTCTTGAAAATTCAGAACTAGTCTCTTCGAGGGTGAACTGGTTTTAACGCCCTTGCCTCCCTCCCACCAAATTTACTTTCAAATTCTGGCTTTTATCAAGAGTGTTAGGGAGGTAAGTATGTTCTCATGATGTGAAATAAGAAAATTTATTTAATTTCTTTCACGAGTGAGATGACGTACTTACCTCCCTAGCAGGATCCCAGCCTCTCCCACCCCACAGAGGCCTGGTCCTTTGGTTATTTGAATAGTTGCTTCTATGTCAGCCAATATTACTAGAAAACAGAAGTACCAGTATGCGCATGCGCAGAGTTGGGGTCTGACATGTGCATGACTGTGTACATTCCACCTGCCCAGTAGGGGCACCTAACCTTTATAATTCTGAATATTATTGAATTTAGAGCCGATATACTAGTATATCAAGAGTGTTAGGGAGGTAAGTATGTCATCTCACTCGTGAAAAGGAAATTTGATAAATGTTCTTTTTTTTTAGGCCGATTGGTTTTATATATGTTTTTGAGTATTCTGATCTCAAATTTGCAATTTTCGAAACTGTCTGATAAACGGGTTGGGGCCATCTTGGATAATTTTCCCTCAATAAGCCCCTATAGTAAAGCAATGAGAAATTTAAAATGTGCTCTCGAGAACTACTGGGACAATTTCAATATTGTTTGGCAAGAAACATCCTTAAAGCATGGAGATTTAAGTTTTTTCAGCCGATCGACCAATTTGGCTGGTGGCCATCATGGATTTTGGTCGCTTTTTAAAAATGTCTTTAAAAATCTTCACCGAAACTGTTTGAGCGATTGATTCAAAACTCATACAATATCATTTAGAGCACGAGCTGAACCAGGTTTGTTCAAGGGAACTTGATTTGCCGAATAGTTGGGCAGCCATCTTGAATGGCCTGGTTTTCATGAAAGCAACTTCGTCTCCAGAGCCACTGAACGGATTGGGCCGAAATTTGGGAGATATGATATTGATGACTATTAAAGTTTGTTCAAGAGAGGTTGATACATAAAGAAACATGGTCTCTGTTTTCTTGTTACAAGTCTGCTGCACTTATATTAGAGTTCTACTTATTGTTAATGACTATTCTAGTTGAAATGCCTGTGTTCCAGGTGAGTGATACAGGCGCCTTGGGCCTCTTGTTGGAAAGAAGTTTGTAATTCTATTTTAATTAGCTTTATCCTTATAATTTTTTGTGGGCTCTGCTAGAAATGGATTGAGCCTCGGCATAATGATCCAAATACATTTTGTAGCATGCAGGAAAACAAAAGATCAGTAGTATACCAGCCTTTCTAATACTAATTTCAATAATTCTAATAGATACTGTAGGCTAACAACAGCAAAGAAATCGGTCAGTTTCATGGTTTGCAGATAATCTATTATATCACTTATGTTATTTATTTAGTTGATAAAGTATTTGATCATATTTAGTAATGTTTAACCCTTAGCACTCTGATGTCAAAATTCTAATTTTTATTGATTCGACAGCGAACAATCTAGTGTACATTTTTCAACAATTTTGGTGGACGATGTTGCTGTCTACGACAGCACCATCTTCCACCAATTTTCTTGAAAAATGAACACCAGTTCATCTTTTAATTTAATTTTGAAAATTTAAAAGTTTGACATCAGAGTGGTAAGAGTTAACCCTTTAGTGAAAAGGATTGTTCAGAACAATCAAAATTATGTCAAAAATTTTAATTTTCGTCAGTATATCGATGGGCTCTGTTTGTCTGTCTGTCTGTTTGTTTGTCGGCTCATTTAACCCTTATGTGAATACGTTTCTTCATGTAAATGTTCCCTGGGGAGTAAGGTTTTTTCAATAATTTTCATAAATTTGACATATTTCAGCAGAATAAATAGTTACTTTGAAATGCCTATTTATGCCTAAAAAGAACCTCAATCAGGACTATACCGACCATAGACAGCCCATGCATTAGTAATAGGATTTCTGATAACACTATACACTATACCATCACCGTGATGTGGGTGGGGTCACTGGAATTCTGCACAATTGGCCCATATGGGGGTGGGTTGGGATGTACTTTCTTAAAATAGCACCTATGCATATACTGATGACGTGATACATGGCAGACATTAGGCCCATTATTGTGCACGTCTAATAGCTAAAGGGAGACAACTGTTTATGTCAAAACTTTGCTAGTAATGATATTTTAGTGTGTGGCTGACCTCAGCCAGTGTAGTCCTGAGTGAACAGGCCGGCTATGGCCACTGTAGGCATGAAAGTGTTAAGTATTTATCTCAGGATTGGTTCACCCGAATGGGACTAAACTTGGACACATGCTTCCTTAAATCAAGTGGATGGAGCACAATGATATTGAAGTCAAGTTCAAGCAAGGTCACTGTGACCTTGGTATAAAACTGCTTTTCACGGTTAACTTTTGCATTTAGCTCAACATATCGTCTTATATCTCGGCAAGACTTCACCCTGTTGAGACTGAACTTGGACACATGATTACATATATCAACCGGAGGGAACACAGTGATATTGAGGTCAAAGGTCAAGGCCAGCAGGACATTGGTATAATACTCTGTTTCCAGTTGTTTTTGGTTTTGTTCAACTTATCATTTTATATCTAACGATTGCTTCAGCCGATTGTGACTAAACTTGGACACATGGTTACATATATCAACCAGATGCAGTACAAGCCTATTGATGTCAAACGTCAGGTTCATTGCGTCCTGATATAAAACTATTCTTTCGGTTAAATTTTTGGTCTAGCTCAACACGTCTTATATCTCAGGATTGGTTCACCCTACTTGAATTTAACATGGTCACGTGTTTACTTATATCAACTACAATGATATTGTGGTCAGAGTTCAAGGTCATTGTAGCATTTGTATAAAATGCAGACTAACAGTTTGGTTCTGCTCAGCTCGCCTGGCCTTTATTTCAGAATTGTCCAAATTATTGGAGCTAAGTATCGTCATATAGTTACCTCAACTAAGAGGAACAGCATAGACATTCAGATTTTTTATGTCACGGTCATTGTGAGCTTGATACAAAGCTTGATTTGCATTTGGAAATTTAAAATGCTTAGAGTTTCACCAATATCCCATCAGTGTAACACTGATTTCTCATTGTGTAGTAAATGTCCATTTGCAGGTTAAGAGAAAAGAATTTTTTTAAATTATACCTCTGGTTTTAGCATTCGGTTATCGAGCCAGTCATTCCAGTGGTAAAATTTCAAAAATACTCTTCTCTTAATCTGCAAATTAAGATTTCTCAAGATAACTGCAGAAACTGTTTTAGTCAGCTTGACCATTAAATGGTTAGCCGTTGAAACATCCATCCCCTGTATTTCAGAGTAAAGATGATTGGGTTGTGTTTCTCTACCACAAACCTAAAGTTGATGACAATGATGGTCAGGAGGCAGGATCCATGGGTGACGCGGATGGTTATCCTGAGCCTGGAGTTGATCCACGATGCTACAAACCATTACCACCTGTTGTAGAGGGACTCGTCCGGGAACCAACAACTTTACTTGGCTATCAGGTACGACAGCCATTAACCCTTTAATAGTCATACCCGCCTCTGTTATGGTCTTGTGGAATGTCCATTTGTAGGCCAAGAGAATACAGTTTTTAAAAATAAAACTATAATTTACTGCCTCGATAACCGAGCCAGTCATTCTAGTGATAATTTTTTTTTTAAATTGTATTCTTTTGGCCTGTAAATGGACATTCAATCAGCAGATGTGTAATTTTCTTGTTCAAATTTGACCATTAAAGGGTAATAAAATGCAGATGTATTTACTACATGAGTGCTATTTTGTTCAATTGTATGCATATTATTTTTGAAAACACTTTGACTGGTATTGCTAACTGAAATGACTTGAAGTCAAATGTTTGGTAAATTTTTCAGCAATGCCCATATTTAGATTCAACCAACCGTATGTGAATTCAGATTACGCAGTCAGATTGATATGAGTGATTCTATGGACAAATTATTAACCCTTTGCATGTATCACTCAAGCTGGCGACAAACTGTGAACATTTGTCAAGACCCCTGTATTTCAGAGTGAGGATGATTGGGTTGTGTTTCTTTACCACAAACCTAAAGTTTGTCCGTTTATAAAAGAAGTTATGACTGTTTAAATTTTTCTAGTCATTGAATCAGTGTTCCCATAACCTTGAAAATCCTTGAAAAAATATTGCATTGTCAAAGTCATTGAATTTAGTCAGAATTTAACATTTCCTTGAAGAACGAATGAATTTGTCATTGTCTAACTTCCACGGCTATGGCAGATCAAGCAAAACAATCATGAAGGTTGGAACGGAGAGGTACCTTTAAAAAAATTTCCTTGAAAATTCATTTTGTTGACCTTAAAAATCCTTGAAAAGACCTTGAATTCAATTTTAAAAAGTTTGAGAACCCTGTGAATGTCCATTTGCATATTTCTTGGTTATATGATAAGATATTTGATCATAGATAGTGCTATATTTAACACTGTAAAGGAGAATTAAACTCATCTCGTGATATCTATACAGATGATCTAATAGGCCACTTATAAATTATGCATGGAATTTTAAGCTTTTTATCATCCAGTCAAAGAAAGATATTACGGTTTTAGTAGGTAAATTTGGGTACATTTCTACAGCTAATGATGGCTTTCATGATTTGCATTTCAACCAATCAGAAACAACCTAATGTGTCTGCCTCAGTATATGCACTCGGTTATAGAGGTGCCATCTATGCATTGACAATGTGGTGTAAAAGCAACCATATAGGTAAGCTGTTGAATATTTTGTCAGCAACAACTTCTAGTCAAATTAGTTTCAAAATAATCAACAAGATGCTTATTACACATTACAGAATGTAAAGCATTGGCACTTACATGACATCACACACTATCGTTAGAGAAAACAAAATGGTGGAGATCACTGTTCAACATTTACACGATATTACAAAGCAGATAATTGTGATACAGATAAGGGAATGTGACCAGATATGAATGATATGGAATCTATAAACCCTAATCTATCAGTGAGATTAGCATACCTTTAATGTTTAAAATTTGCAGATCAAGAGAAAACTATTTTTGAAATTTTACCACTGAAATGACTGGCTCGATTATCGAGCCAGACATTTCAGTGGAAAAATTTCAAAAATAGTCTTGATATGCTCAACTGGCTACAAATGACCATTCCTCAAAACCACTGTAAAAACTGTCAAGGGTTAATAACGGAAATATGGGCGTGTCTTTTTTGTCAAACAGGAGCAAAGGAGAGCTTGGGGTGAAGCTGTTTATTTCTGCCAGGAGCAAGAACGGGACCTCAGCCGATTGTTTCTCAGTCAGAGAGCCGCTATGTAAATATATTAAATTTGCTTGTTTTAATGAGATGGCCATGTTGGCGTTTGACTTCTTAATGCTCAAATTTATTCAAGAAAAGTTCAATTATCTCATAGATGTTCATTTGCAGACCATGAGAAGATTATTTTTAGCTCGATTTCACGAAGTAAAACCAGCTATTGTGATACCCTCTGCGTCATCAGGCTACCGTGGTAGCGCCACTGACATCTACGTCATCCAAATTGTATTTTGGTCAACTTATCAGTTCACTTCTCATGTTCGGTTAATCATATTGGACTCAAGCTTGGACATCTGCTTCCATATAATGACAGGGCATCACACAAAACGTCAAAGGGCAAGGTCAATGTGAGCTTGGTAAAAACCTTGTTTTTAGCTCGTGTGGCCTGAAAGGCCAAGTGAGCTTATGCCATGGCGACCATCCGCCGTCTGTCCCTCCGTCGTCCATCCATCATCTGTCCATCAACTTTTACTTTAAACGACTTCTCAAGAACCATTGGGCTGATTTCAATTATATTTGGCAGGAAGCATCCTTAGGGTATAGGGATTCAAGTTGGTTTAAATCAAGCCGATCTGGCTAGTGGCCATGTTTTATTTTGGCTGATTTTTAGGTCACCTGGCTTGAAAGGCCATGTGAGCTTATGCCATGACGACCAGCCGTCGTGTGTCCGTCAACTTTTCCTTTAAACAACTTCTTCTCAAGAGCCACTGGAATGATTTCAATTATATTTGGCAGGAAGCATTCTTAGGATATAGGGATCCAAGTTTATTCAAATGAAGTTGATTGGTTAATTTAGCCTGCAGCCATCTTGGATTTCGGCTGATTGTAGGAAACATCATTAAAAATCTTCTCCGATATCGCTTGGGTAATCGATTCAAAACTTATGAAACATCATCTAGGAAAAGAGGTAAGCCAAGTTTGTTCAAGAGAACTTGATTGACCAAATGGTTTGGCGACCATTTTGGATGACCTAGTTCTCCCAAAAACGACTTCTCCAGATCAAAATGTAGCATGTTTGGTGGCCATATTGGGGTTTTTTATTTGATGGATTTTGAGGCCAAAATTGGTTTTATATATGTTTTTGGGTATTCCGATTTCATATTTGCCATTTTCGAAACTGTCAGATAAACGGTTTGGCGACCATCTTGGATCATTTTCCTGCCAAAAACTCCCATACGAAAGCAATGGGAAATTTTTAATGTCTTCTTGAGAACCACAGCGCCGATTTAAATTATATTCGGCAGGAACATTCTTTAGGTCATAGAGATTCAATTTGTTAAAAGGAACCCGATCGGTCAATTTGGCCGGCAACCATCTTCAATTTTGGTCACTTTAAAAATATCTTTACAAATCTTCTCCAAAACTGCTTGGGGTATCGATTCAAAACTTATGAAATATGATCTAGGGGAAGAGCTGAACCAAGTTTGTTCAAGGGAACTTGATTGGCCAAATAGTTTGGTTGCCATCTTGGATGACCTAGTTTTTGTGGAAACGACTTCCCCAGAACCGCTGAACAGATCGGGGTTAAATTTGGCAGTTACATGTAGGATTAGGGCTGAAACACCATTAAAATTTATCCATGGAAAGTTGATATGTCAAAAAAACATGTCCGCCATGAATCAATCAACATTTAGCATTTTTGGCGGACATCTTGTATTTTCTGCAAATTTCTCAGAAAATCATAAAAAGGCCACTTATTAACAACTGGACCAATTTTAATAAAACTTGGCTAAAACTTCTTTACAGAAATTTGATTAATAAATTTGGCGGGTGGTCATTTTCTTAGTTTGGTCTATTTAAACATTGGCAGGTTAATGATCCAAAGCTAAAATGTGTGTCTCGAGCCGAGTCCTTAAAATATTTTTCTATTGGGCTGCAAATAGACATTTTTCAAAATTAATGGAGAAGGCATTTTTCGTTGGCTTGAATGTCAGACTCATGCAGATTTGATCATGTGTATGAGTAAATACAGTACAGCTCAGAAATAACAAGTTTCCAAAACAAAATAAAACATACTATAAGTTGAATTTTTTTAACGTAACGGAAGAGTCCAGTTTTAGCCACACCCATCTCTAGTTACGCTCCACCCACACTTCAGATGCATTGTAATCAATCGATCCCGGTACTCCCTGACTATCAATTTCCAGAAAACTATACAGGTAAGATGTCAAATTAGTTTCAAAATATTCAACAGCATGTTTATTAAATAGTAAAGACATACAATTCATACAACAACACTTAGTCAGTCATTAATTAAGCATTTGTGAGGAGCTTATATAAACGTCATTGATTATAACGTCATCCTGCATGTCGTGTAGTTGATTATGACATGATTGATGGATAGACTGGAAAGGTCCATTGGGTTGGAAGACTGTCAACCAATTCAATTATGTTAAAAATACTTGTATTAAACAACATTTCTTACTACCTACAATATGTCTGTTTTCTTTTAAAAACATGTTAAGTTTCTTTTTCACTACTGTATGAGTGTGGCTGCATACTGAATATGTCTTGGTCTTGAGAACTGATCATTTGCGGACAAAGAGAAAACTATTTTTGAAGATTTACCACTGTAATGACTAGCTCAATAACCGAGCCAGTTATTCCAGTCGTAAACTTTCAAAAATAATCTCATGGTCTGCAAATGAACATTTTCTATGAGAAAATTGAAATTTTCTTGTACAAATTTGAGGGCTAAAAGGATAAATAGTTAATATATAGATAAGATTTCATGTCAGTATCATCAATTTCACTTTTTAAATCATTTTACAGGTTGAGCTTGATTCGTCTACACACAGACTTTCTAAAGGTCAAAGGTCAGATGGTGCAGAATACTGCTGAATTGCAGGCAAAAACAAGTTACTTTATGGAAAGTCTTCAGCATGACATGCAGCACTATAACGATCAAGCATCTAATGGTGGAATAAGTGAGTGAGAAACTTATATTTATGCTGCGTGAAATATCAGTTAAACCTCTAATACATGTATGTCGCTGAATGGGCATGTGACAGATAGACTGGTCTTAAAATGGTGTTGCTTTAACCTGGGGTTGTTGTTTTTTTAATTTAGCATTTTATGAATTTTTTGCTTTTTCATTAAAATATAATTTAATATTTTAACACTAATAAAATAACATTACAATGAACATTTTTGCATCATCGCTGCTTGGAAGCATGGGTTTAGTAATACATTGTGTGGGATGCGTGAATGTCCTATATGACTACAATAGTTGAACATAAAATGAGACTAACCCCTTTAACACGCATACATGTCATATCAGCCAAAGACGGCTTCTGCAGTGGTCTTGACAAATGTCCATTTGCAGACCAAGATAAGATTAATTTTGAAAATTTACCACTGAAACACTAGCTTGATAACCGAGCCAGTCATTCCAGCAGTAAAGTTTCAAAGATAATTTTCTCTTGGTCTGCAAATGGACATTTTCTATGAGCAAATTTAAATTTTCTATGAGCAAATTTGAGGTTTACGGGATTAATGTTTCAATGAATGCAATGGAATATAAACTTGTGTATTTAATCAATTATATTTTATAATATACAACTGGTATCCATTGTTTTTTCAGCCTCTGATTCAATGTTTGTCAAGTGGCAGACGATGGTTGATGAAATCGCAATGTTTTCCGAAGTGGTATGATTTCTTTTTTAAAATATTTTCAATTATTTATTGTTTTTCTAGAACTTGATCATGTCGAGCCTATCAAAGTTTTGCTCATATTCTGCTTAGATAATCCAAAGAATCCCAGTTTGATGCTAACTGCTTACCACTTTAATCCTTAAAATTTATTAAAGAAAACTTTTATTTTCTCAAAGTAAATATCCATTTGCAGACCAAGAGAAGACGGTTTTTGAAAATTTTTCACTGGAATGACTGGCTCGGTTATCGAGCCAGTCATTGCAGTGGTACATTTTCAAAATTAGTCTTCTTGGTCTACAAATGGACATTTCTCAAGACGACTATAATAGCACTTTTTGGCCGACGAGTGTTGAATGGTTAAAGCGGAAATTTGCGAGACATGGTCTATGGTTAATTGCTGTAAATGTTTCCTCCAGAAATGAGGTCACACTGGCCTAGTTCTATTTTCCTGATAGTAGGTTCAGAGACACAGTGCTGATCGAATGTTCTAATGTGAAATATGATATTGGTCGGAGCCGATATGTCACTAAATTATCTGACATCTTAATCAATTACATCACTAGTTAGCTGAGGTCACAATTAAATCTGACATCATAATCAATTACATCACTATTTAACTCACGTCACAATCGAAACGATGTAAGTATGTTACAAAAATTAAAAAGTCTCAGTCAATAAAGTGTACTCCCAGTCAAATTAATTTTAAAATATTCAACAACAGACCTGTATAGTTACTTTGAAATTTAGTTTCTCGGAATGCAGGTGTCAATGTTTCAAATCGATATCACCACAAAACATGGGTGGGAGCTGCGGAACTTAGCTAGATATGGGCAGTGCATAGCTAGAAATGGATGTCTCTATTATTACACACACACACACCCTCCCTTCCCCCCCCCCCCCTCGGTCTGGAGAGATCAGCATGTCCGTCCATCTGTCTGTCGCATCCGTCTTGTCAACCCAACTCCTAGAGGCCTCAATGGATTAACTTAAAATTTCGTCCACATTAAAAGTATCATGTGCAGATGTGCATGTGATTTTTTTCGCGGCCAAAAAATGGTTCATTACAGAGTTATCCCCCTTTAAATATCTTAAAGCCGATACATAAACTGCATTGCCAATCATTTCTTGTCAATGCAACTCCTACAGTTTTGCTCCATTTCTTTTGAAACTTGGCAAGTGTTATCATTACCATGTGAAGGTGTGCATGTGCTATCCCTATACCTGTAGTTCCATCCGTCTGTCCAAAATGTATGTATGTACATCTGTCAGGCGACCCATCTCTGGCAATCATTTCTTGTCAGTGCAACTCCTAGAGGTCTCAGTGGATTAACATAAAATTTTGTCCACATTATCAGTATCATGTGCAGATGTGCATGTGGGTTTTTTTCGCGGCTATAAAATTATTCATTACAGAGTTATCACCCTTGAAATATCTTAAAGCCGATACATAAACTGCATTGCCAATCATTTCTTGTCAATGCAACCCCTAAAGTTTAGCTGCAATTCTTTTGAAATTTGGTAAGTATTATCATTGCGACATAAAGATGTGCATGTGCTATCCGGATACTTGTATGTCCATCCGTCTGTCCCAAATGTATGTTCATCTGTCAGTCCATCCTTGTCAATGTGGTAAATCTAGTCATTACCATCTGAAGATGTGTATGTGCTTTTTTCGCGGTCACAAAATTATTAATTACAGAGTTATCCCCCTTTAAATACCTTTAAGCCGATACATAAACTGCAGTACCAATCATTTCTTGTCAACACAACTACAATTTAGCTGTGATTCTTTTGAAACTTGGTATGGATTCTCATTGCTACTTGAAGATGTGCATGTGCTATCCGTATGCCTGTACATCCATGCGTCTGTATAGAATGTATGTATGTCAGTCTGTTGATCCGTCCATCTCTGACAATCATTTCAAGATGTCAACACAACTCCTACAGTTTGGCTACAATTCCAGAAGACTGTTTGATTGACATTAAGGGAGTCTACTCCATCCAGAAACCTGAGCTAGAGTAGAGAGTTGTGGTTCTTGTATTAGAAGGCATTAAATGCAAGATTAGAAATCTTTCTGGCTCTAAATATAAGTAGATTTATTTAGCAAGTAGTGATTGAACGATAAGTATGTTTATCTGGTTAATAAAACGACAGACAAACCCTGGAGGGTGTTGTGACAATTATCTCCCCTGAAATACTTAAAATTCATCAAAATTGTCTTGTTCGTGCTAGATCTTGAAGAATTTTGAACCTATGCTCTCAATTTCTTTGTCACTGAATATATTACTTGAGGAAGCAGTGCTATGATTCCATTTTGAAGAAATTCATCCGTATTTTCCTGAGGTATCTCCCTTGAAAAACTTTAAATTCACCAAAATTCTCTTGTCTGGGCATAATAGTTGAATGAAATTGAACCTGCTCTTACAAATCTATCTTTCTTTAAGTCCAGATGCAGTGTCACTATTTCATTTTTCATTGATTAGTTTTTCTAAAATATTGACCTTTCCCATTAATGTTACATGTATGTCCACTCTTGATGTGTGTTTAACTGAAATGTTTGAATCCGGGGGTATATGCCGTCTTCTGATGGCTCTTGTTCATGTTCACTGAAGGGGTGAGACCTCACCAGAACCACAATGTGTTTCGCCCATTACTATCTAATCTCTGCCCACCTTTTTACATGTGTTGGAATCGATTTATATACTTTAAAACCTGAATTCCCAGAATTGAAATTTCAAGATAATTATGCCCATAAGATGTTGAATATTTTTAAAAGCTTCCAGTCAAATTAGTATCAAGATATTCAACAGAGTGTTTATTAAATTCATCAAAGACATGCAACGCGTAAACTAGTGACAAACATTTTGATTTTCCTGACGGACCAATACGTCATTATGATTGTCACGTCGGCTAATTTGTGACATAATTGATTATAACATCAAATACGTGATTGACAGACTGGATCTCTTAATTAGTGTTGCACTAACACCAAGACTTGACACATTCTCACGTAGTCTTGCTCGATTATTGATTTGAGTGATTACTCAATTAATCAGCCTGAGTACAAATTACCCAGACATAACAACAAAGCATATCAATGATGAAAGCTGCAATGGTGTTAGGAAAAGTCCATTTGGAGGCCAACAGAAGACTATTTTTGAAAATGTATCACTGGAATGCCTGGCTTGATTCTCGAGCCATTCATTCCAGTGATGCGTTTTCAAAAATAGTCTTCTCTTCGCCTGCAAAGGGTCATACATTCACTGAGCAAAATGTAAATTTTTGTGTCCGATCTCGTTAAAATGTAATTAAAAGTTTGGAATTGAAATATGATATGCGGTAGAAATTATTCATGATTATTCGATTATTTGATTTTTAATCATATGAATTCACAATTTAAATAATAATCATTATTTTCGATTTAATCACGTAACCGTGCAAGCCTATTCTCGTGAATACATCGTATTAGTGGACATATGTTTTGCGATATATATTCTTGGAAATTTACTTTACATAAACGTCACAATGTATTAAAATTATTGGTTTGATGTTATGTACTCATAATACGCAGATTGACTTTACTACAACGTGTTTTGTTCATACAATGTAGATACAGCGTGTCGAAGACATGGAGAGGCAGTCACATGTCAGACAAGCGTCTATTGTGGAATTGCAGAAGAGTCCATTCAGTCGCTCAAAACAAATGGGTATGCTGGGTGACATGTGAGTAAATAATATATATATATATTATATATACTGGTCATGGAAGTTCTGGAATATAATTATCCCCACGTTTTTCAAAGAAAAGTGGGTATTCTGCTATTTAGCTTGTGTGTACTATTTTCAAGAGGAATAGACAATATTCAATATATTTTTTGTGTTTTTGTGTATCTTTTATAACCATTTAATGGTCAGGCCAACCAAGATCGGCATCTGTAGTGGCTTTGAGAAGTGTCTATCTCTGATAATGCTTTAGGGATCGATTCCAAACTCATGAAAAATCATGTAGACAACAGCTGAACAAAGTTTGTTTAAGGAAACTTTGTTGGCCAATTGCTTCTTCGGCCATCTTGGATGACCTAGTTTTCGCGAAAATAATTTATTTTCCAGAACTGCATAATGGACGGGTGGAAATTTGCTAAGATTGTTCAAGAGAAGGTAGTAAGGAAAAAGCATTGCCACTGTGTACGAATCAAAATATAGCGTGTTTGGAAGCCAAATTGGATTTTTTTTATTTGATAACTTTTGAAGCCAAAACTGGTTTTAGATAGGTTTTTATGTATAGTGATTTCAACGTTTCCACTTTCGAAACTGTCGGATAAATGTGTTGGCAGCCATCTTGGATTTTTTCTCGCCCAAAACTCCCATATTAAAGCAATGCAAAATTTCTAATGTTCCCTCTTGACCAATTTTAAAACAAACTTGGTATGATGCATCCGTGACCTTATTGCAGTTCTGCACAAACCTTAGGGTTCTACTTATAGGCGATTGCCTTTCTAGTTAAAATGCCTATGTCCCAGGTAAGAGAGGCCCCCCCCCCCCGCCTTAGACCTCTTGTTATGTTTTGTAAACACGTTAAGTTGTCTCTGAGCTGTGGTATAGTTAGAAATCCGTTGCAGTGCTAATGATCTTTACGTAAATTATACTGATATTTTTTAATTTGAATTTATGGAGTATAATTGACCTTTCCAGTTTATCCATCATATAACGTCATAATTAGCAGTGATGTGCATGCTGATGTCATAATCATGACATCATGAATGATTCGAAATAGTCTTTAACGCTTAATAGTTTGACACGTTGTATGAATTGTATGTCTGTTATTTAATAAACATGATGTTGAATATTTTGAACTAATTTAACTGGGCGCTGTTTCAAAATATTCAGCAGCTTACGTGCATAGTTTCCTGGAAATTCAGAGATTGATCGATCCCAACACGAGCGTGGTGTGGGTGGAGCTTAGATAGAGATGGGTGTGGCATAGCTAGAATTTGAACGGTCCGTTGTCTGGATGAAATGTTGGTTTTGGGTTTGTTTGCAGAGCTACCGAGGCACAGAACTTGTATCTAGAACTAAGACAGACACCTAAAGGTAAGGGAATATTGTAGCATTACATGGGTACTGATTAGTATGGAACAAGATAGGCTTGTGCGATTATTGCTTTGAGTGATCACAATCGATTATTTTAGAAAAATTGTGTAATAATCATGATTATTCGATTAATCTGTCTGTTTACAAATTAACCAGATATAACAAGAAAGGCATATCAACCATTAAAGCTGCAGTGGTGTTTAGAAATGTCCATTTGCAGTCCAAGAGATGATTTTTGAAAATGCATCACAGGAATGACTGGCTGGCTTGAGCATCGAGCCATGACTGTCTCGAGCATCAAGCCAGGCATTCCAGTGATACATTTTCAAAAATAGTCCTCTTAGCCTGCAAATGGACTCGCTGGGCGAGAAGAAGAAAAGAAGAAGATGACTGATCGCAATAGAGTAGGTAGGTTTTGAAATATTTATGTAGTAGAAACTATTCAGGCTTATTCGATTATTTAATTTTTAATCATATAATTTCACGATTTAAAAAGCAATCGCGATATTCGATTTGATCACATAGTCACGCAAGCCTACACTGAGACCTACAGCATGATCTATTCAGAAATGTGAAAGGTCAAGGTCATAGATGATACCACTAAACATAACCTCTACCTGCGGGTATCATTAGCCATATAGCCTCTATCTGAATAACTGGGTCAGTATATCATTAACCCTTTCACGGACAAATTCCCAGTATCTCAATCTCCCAGCAAACAAACAAGAAAGCTGTTGAATAATTTGAAATTAATATAACTGGAAGCAATTGCTGCCTAGCAAGGGCTTCCAGTCATATTAATTTCAAAATATTCAACAAAATGTGCTATGCATCATAAATAATTTACTTCTTCACTGATTTGTCTTTGAAAGGTTTATCTCAGCTATAGTAATCACCCTTCTGTCTGTCTGCTCACTGTAAACATTTTCTAGTAATTTCTTTTCTACACTTACTTATGAACAGATTATAAGGAACTTTACCAAAATGATCTGTACCATACACTGATGCAATCTGCATCATTACTGGTATAGATTTTAGGTAATTTTCTCTCTTTTCATTTTTGGACTTTTTTTCATAGTTTTTGTCTCGACGGAGTAGTAGAAAGAGAAACATACGTATCATACATTCCGTCCTCGTCGTCTGCAGTGTCATTGGCATCGTCGGCATCACCGCAGTTAAAGGTCTAATTATCATTATTATTCAACAATGCCGTGTCAGATTTCAATGAATCCTTACATTGTGGACATAAAATATTGTGTCATGTGTTTATGGTTAGGTAATTAATTAATTTTCAACAATGGCTAGTCGGATTTCAATGAAACTTTATCGATGTGTTCTATGTCACAGTTAACACAAGCACGCATAACTGAAGGCATAATACAAGTTTCAAAAACTTTATTTTGGCCAAATTACATAAAGCAGCAGCATCTGTTTTTTTGTCCTTAACTACCTGCAACTTGCAAAGCATCCACTGTCATGATGATTAAGGTTGTCTGATAGACTTTGCCTCCTGAAGCAATGCTTGGACACTAATCCTGAAGATATCGTATTGTTGGACACCCACATGACAGTGGATGTGTCCAAGGAGCAATAGATTAGTCTTGGAACAATAAGGCAGTTATATAATACTATTGTTGTATTATGATATAATATGTATATTATGTTACACTTTTGAGGATAAGTCTGACGTGCTCGTGTTCGGTTCATCTTTGCGACCAATAACGATTGCAATAACACTACTTATCCAGCTTTGCGCATGATTAACATTTGCTTGTTAGCTCAACACTGCTAGTGTTAACTGCATTGGCGTATACGATTGCTAGTGTTGACTGCATTAGCGTATATGATTGTTAGTGTTGACTGCATTGGCGTATACGATTGCCTGTATTCGCGTCACCTTAGCGACCAAGAACGAATGACATAGCACTATTATCCAGCTTTGTGCATGAATGGCATTTGCTATAACACTAGTTATTCAGCTTTATGCATGATTGACATTTGCTATAGCACTAGTTATTCAGCTTTATGCATGATTGACATTTGCTATAACACTAGTTATTCAGCTTTATGCATGATTGACATTTGCTATAACACTAGTTATTCAGCTTTGTGCATGATTGACATTTGCTATAACACTAGTTATTCAGCTTTGTGCATGATTGACATTTGCTATAACACTAGTTATTCAGCTTTATGCATGATTGACATTTGCTATAGCACTAGTTATTCAGATTTATGCATGATTGACATTTGCTATAGCACTAGTTATTCAGCTTTATGCATGATTGACATTTGCTATAGCACTAGTTATTCAGCTTTGTGCATGATTGACATTTGCTATAACACTAGTTATTCAGCTTTGTGCATGATTGACATTTGCTATAACGCTAGTTATTCAGCTTTGTGCATGATTGACCTTTGCTATAACACTAGTTATTCAGCATTATGCATGAATGGTATTGTCTTGTCGGCTCAACACTGCTAGTGTTGAATGCATCGACGTAGACAACATTATTATCTGCTTTATCCATTGTGTTCCAGTTGATGGCAGGGCAGTGGTGGCCAAGTTGGATTTTCTTGAAAATATTATTTTCTTTGTATTTGGACGCAATGAAAAACCTTAAACTGTTGTACATGAACTCTGACCAAGAATGAAACTTCTGATTCTGTTTGCTATGCGTGACTTATGCCGATGCAAAGTAAATTGCCCTACGTCACCCTAAGGAATTTTATAGTAATGTATTGATTGGATGCTATATATAGCCATGCGCTTATGGCATAGTGGTGTGCTGATCGAGCAGGTATTCAGAGTCCTAATAAGGCAATAGTGTGTATAGAGTTATTCATAAGCATCAGTTAATTGGAACATTGGTTTAGCTCGACCAGTTGCAATGCATCAGCATATGGCTAAGTGCACAACCCCTTGCCTTGCAAGGGAGGTAACTCTGTATACTTTACTGACTGGCTGAGTTATATGTGCATCTGCTAACTATGTTTAATAGATATAACTATTAAACAACAACCATAAGTTTTCTCATTTTTTCAGGTTCTTTGTAATATTGCTACATGTAGCTCACCTGGCCTGAAACGCCAAGTGAGCTTATACCGTGGCGACCATCCGGCATCCGTCCATCAACGTTTTCTTTAAACGACTTCTCAAGAGCCACTGGGCTGATTTCAATTATATTTGAATGAAGCATTAGTGAAGCATCTCTAAGACATAGAGATCCAAGTTTGTTCAAAAGAAGGCGCTCGGCCAATTTGGCCAGCGGACATCTTGGATTTTTACCAATTTTTAGACATTCAACTCTCATAAAATATGATCTATGGCAAGAGTTGAACCAAATTTGTCCCAAGGGAACTTGGATTGGCCAAATAGTTTGGTGGCCATCTTGGATGATCTAGTTTTCGCAAAAATGACTTTCCAGTACCAGTAAACTTATCGGGCCAAAATTTGGGCGATATGATTAGGGCCTCTTTAACCCTCATATCAGCCAAAAACAGCTTCTACAGTGATCTTGACAAATACCAAGAGAAGACTATTTTTGAAAATTTACCACTGGAATGACTGGCTCGATAACCGAGCCAGTCATTCTAGTGATAAACTTTCAAAAATAGTCTTCTCTTGGTTTGCAAATTGACATTTTCTTTGGAAAAAATTGACATTTTCTTGAACAAACTCGAGGCTTAAAGGGTTAAGTTTGGCTTTGTTGACCACTATCCTTCAACAATGAGTCTTCGGATTTCAGTGAGACGTCACACTTTTGTTCTATTCACTCATGCGAAAGCCGACCACTGCAGTGGACCTATGGGTTGTCCATTTGCCGGCCAAACGAAGCACAAATGTGTTTAAGTTTTCCACCTGATTGCCTGGCTCGATAATCATTCCAGTATTAAATCTTCGAAAATATTTTTGCTTCTCACTGGCTTAACCTTTAAAGGGTTAAAGGGATGCTAATCTCATCTCAAGTGTTGTATTGCACCGATAGATTATGGTTTATAGATTCCATATCATTCATATCCTTTCACATTTCTGTTTCTGTATCACAATTATGTGTTTTGTAATATCGCGTAAGTCTGAACAGTGATCGCCACCATTTTGTCTCCTCAGGTGATAGTGCCAATGCATTACATTCTTTATTATGTAATGCTCATCCCATTGAATGTTTTGGAACTAATTTGACTGGAAGTTGTTGCTACCTGTATGATTGCTTTTATGCCACATTGTCAAACTATAGCTGACACCCTCTATGACTGAGCGTATGTAGGTTTTTTCTGATTGGTTGAAAAGTAAATCATGACAGCCATCATAGGCTGTAGAAATGTATCAACATTTAGCTAGTAAAGCCTGGATATCTGTTGTCAGGGCGATAAAAGGCTAAAATGCCAGGGATGGATTATGGATGGGAAATTCTATCACATGTATGGTTAGTATTTAAGATAATGTTAGATTTCCTTTAATTAGCAAATTCGACATTGGAAATTTATTAGATTATATACATGTAGTAATATTTGACATTTGCTCGAATTCAGAAATCAAAACTTATTTCACATCAAGAGTATACTTACCTCCCTAATACTTTTGATATTGCTAAATATTGGCTTTCACTCAATAAAACACTCAGATTAAAAACAGTTAGGTGCCCCTACTGGGCAGGTAGTCAGAGGTAGTCCGGCGGATGCCAGCCCCACCACCGCGCATGCGCCGACTACTACTTCCTCTTTGCTAATTTATTGGCAAAGGATTCACATGCGCTTGCAGTTATCTACAAGTTTTCTACGCGTTTGAGCCTATTTTCACGTCTGTTGAGTTCAATTCTATTGAGGAAAGATGTCAAAGAGAACGAATTCACCAGAGGAGGGGACTGGAGCTCTTTATCAGGTGTTTTCAATGATATTCTAGCGAGTTTTTTCCCTGGTGTAATGTGTTTCCGGGACTCGCGCTTACCGTGATAGCGCCTGTTTGAGTTGGGTTTTTCCAACATGGTGCTTTATAAGACTAAATTCTCTTTGTGTTTATGTCCACAGGTATCAGTTTGGATTATTGGTGGACTTCTCAGCACAGGAGGGTTTGTTTCTCTCCACCACGGTTCCATTTCCTACTAATACTGTTAGGTTATCTAACCAAAAAGTCTATGTTCAGTGAGTTGGAGGCTTACTATAAAGGTCTTCTCACTTTGCCCTCTTGATCCAATTCCTTCCCCCAAGGTGGAGAGAGTGAAGAGGCGTAGTCTTGGTGGAGTGCTCCAGTGCATCACGGTGGATGGTTTGTCTATACATGGTGTCAGGTATCTAATTAATGATATGAGGTAATATGAATTATTTGAAAAAATAATGACTGGGGTTTTTTTACCATTGTTATCATTCTGTATCTGATGATGTGTAGTCTGAATATCCTTTTGCGGATGTTCTAGTGATGAATACAATTCGTCCTTGCACTTGGATGATTGTTGCGGACCGATTAATTTCTGTTAAGGGATTGATGACGTCATAATCGGCCTTGCTCTTTATTAACATTTAAAGTTTTGTCCACCGCTGGTTTCTTCTTGATTAGTGATCTTTATGATCCTGTCCCTCTCTTTTAGTTTGGTTTTGAGTTTTCTAGCCGTAACTATCTTGCTCATTGTCCTCGTCCTTTGTCCTGTTTCAGAGACCTGGTTGCCCGTCCTGTGGTCGGTTTTTAAAGGACCGTTTTGCACCGCATTTGTGTTTTAACTGCAGTCCCTGTGGACCGTTGCTAAAATGCGATGTCTGTAAGCAGTGGGGGGGTGAGCTAATGGCTGATTTTTTGTCGTTACAGGCAAGGGAGAAGGTGATGGAAGAGGAGAGGATGGCGAAGAAGGAGGGTGGTAAGAAAGGTAAGAGGAAGGCCTCATCCGCAGTGGATATGGAGGCCTTCCGGTCCGAAATGTTGGGAGAGATGCAGAGGACAATAAAGGATTTGGTCCCAGAGTTGCTTCGCAGCATGCTTCCTGGGCCAGGTCCTTTGTTGTCCTCAGCATCTGCTTCGGAGCAGGTGATCCCCGCCTCTGAATCCGAGTTCTATAGGTCCGTTCCGTTGTTCGAGGGGGATTCAGAGGTGGCCCCGTTGATGGGGGCGGTCCACAACCCTGGCAGCAGGCTTGGTGCCGCGCCGAGGGGCCGTGGACAACGGTTGTTGCTGGGACCTGCGGTCTGCTCATCAGACCCTGGGTATCCGCGCGCCGCGGGTGTCAAAGCCTCCTATGGCACCTTCCCTGGCCAGTCCGGGTTAGCTCTCTTTGCTGACCCGGAGCCTAACCTTTCTGGCCAGGAGGAAGAGGATTTCCTGCTAGGGTCGCCGTCTGGGGACGTGGCCATGGAGTACGACGTCTGTGCACCCCTCGCGGGGAATACAGGCGACGTGTTCCATGGTTCTACTGACGCAGGAGTAGAATTCACGGTCCAGAAGGTGACCCTGGGCGGTGCTGATGGCCACGGTTACCGCATACCTCGTCTTGCCGAGAGTATCGCTGGTGCTGGCCAGGGCCGTGGTGGGGCGGTGTCTACCCCGCGCTCTACCACGGCGCCTGCTCCTGGTCAAGCCAGGGAGTTTAGCATGCCTGTTCTTTCGGGCCCGCATGTTTTCCCTGGCTTGCCAGGGGTATCAGCATATCCGCCGTCTAGTACAACTGCGTGCGCTCAGGAGGAAGACGAAGGCCCTCGTCTAGTAGAGCGCTCGCAGTTAGCCACGGAGGAGGATTGGTCGGACGCTTGCCAGTGGCTGGTAAGTGTTCGGCCAGATCTGCCCGTGGAGCAGTCGGCGAGCCAGCGTAACCATAGGCCGTGGTTAGCTGGTAAGCTGACTGCCACCGCTATGCCATCTCTGCCGCTGGCTGAGCATGTCGTTGACATGTTCGAGGCGGCAGAGACGTCCATTAAGGCGAATGGGCGTCTCGCGAAGGCCCCTCGCGAGGTGGCTAGGCGTTGCCGCATCGTGCCCCTGGATTACCAGCGGTACGGTGTGGTGCCTAAGCCCAGCGTAGATGATCGCGCGGCTTTGGGCGAAGATGCGCGGCCAGGCTCCCGTTCTGACACGGGTGTCCTGTGCGCGAACGCGTTGCGTTCTGCTAATACCGCGCTGCGTGATGCGGAGGAGAGTGGGAGAGCGTCGATTGCTGCTCTGTCCCACGTCTCCCAGCTGTTACAGGGGGTGGTAACAGCATCCGCTTCACGCCAGCCAAGCCCGGTCACAGTCCAGAGAGCCATCCAGGATGGTATCAACCTGGCTCTGGACTGTTTGACGCGGGCGGTGACCAGGAGTGTCCGGGCGAGGCGCACGTTTGCCCTTGACAATCTGTGCCCGTCCCAGGAGCTGTATAATAGGCTGCTGCGAACTCCTATGACAGGTCCTGGTCTCTTTGGAGGTGAGGGATGTAGGCACCTCCAGGAGACGGTGACTCTGGTCAACAACCAGAGGGCGCTGCGTGAGCAGTTTGAGGTGCTCCGGCGGGAACGCGTTCGCGCAGCACCCCCTGCGTATCGTCCCCTGCAGGCTCGAGGTGGTGCTGGCCAGGTCAGAGGCCAGCCACCAGCGCAGCGTCGGTCTAGGCCGCGTGCGATTCGGCCAGCAGCGAGGGGGCCGCAGGCTCCCCAGGCGCAGGCAGCCACCCGCGCACCGTGGTGCGCGTGGCGCGCGGGGATCTGGTCGCGGTAATCGGGCCTGATGGGCCGGTTACCGCGGTGGGAACCACTCAGGTGTTTCAGGCCGAGAAGACAGTGCCACTCTCGCACTCCTTATGTCCACCTCTCTCCCTAGGTGGACCGGTGGGCGGCCATTTGGCCAGCCACTTGCCAGAGTGGAAGCGGTTGACTCAGGACCGTTTAGTCTTGCGATGGCTTTCAGTCGGGTATCGTCCCGAGTGGATGACAGGCCCGCCATCGCGACTGTCTCTCGTGCCGATCTGGACTCCGATTCCGAGGGATCCAGATCAAAGGTTGTGTATAGAGGAGGAAATAAATTCCCTCATACAAAAGGAAGCCATTCAGCCGGCGCAGAGGTGCCCGGGCTTCTATTCAACCGTGTTCTTAGTAACGAAAAACACCGGAGGGTGGAGGCCGATTCTCAACCTCAAGCCATTGAACAAGTTCATAGAGACGCCCAGTTTCAAGATGGAGACTGTGCACTCGGTGTTGGCGGGGTTAGAGCGAGGAATGTGGACAGCGTCAATAGATTTGAAGGATGCTTATTTCCACATTCCCATAGAGAGGAGTTTCCGTCGCTTCCTGAGATTTGCATTCCAGGGCAGACAGTGGGAATTCAGGGTATTACCCTTCGGAATTTCCACGGCTCCTCGGGTCTTCACCCGTGTGGTTCTCGCGATCACTGCATACCTCCGCAGGAGAAGCATAGCAGTCCACACGTACATAGACGACTGGCTGTTGAAAGCACACACCCGGGAAACGTTATCGGCCAATCTGGAGATTGTTTTGAAAACTCTCACGGACTTGGGCTGGATAGTCAATTTCCAAAAATCAGAGCTAACTCCATCCCAGACGTTTGTTTACCTGGGCATGTTCTTCGATCTGGAGAGGGGATATGTTTATCCCACTCAGGAGAGGGTTCAAAGACTCATCTCAGTAATACAGTCGGTGTGCGACAGTCGTCATGTCCTGGCACGGGTTTACTTGAGAATGCTGGGGTTGATGGTTTCATTGGAACCAGTCATTCCGCAGGCCGCCTTGCGCAGGCGCCCGATCCAGTTGTTTCTCATGACACAGTGGACCCAGAGTTCAGGTTCGCTGGACTCGAACGTGTCAGTGTTGGCGCCTCTGATTCACCACCTGCAATGGTGGTTGAATACAGAGAATCTCTTGCCGGGGGGTTTGCTAACCCCTCCCCACCCTCAGGTGACTGTGTATACAGATGCATCGATGGAGGGGTGGGGAGCTTGTCTGGAAGAGTCCACAATATCAGGGCTTTGGGATCTGGATCAGTCCAAGGAACATATCAATCTACTAGAGCTAAGAGCAGTAGTCCTGGGCCTGGAACATTTCTTACAGAAAGTTCCGGGCAAGATTGTTCTAATTCGTTCAGACAACTCAACAGTAGTGACTTACATAAACCGCCAGGGCGGAACGAAGTCGCCCAGTCTCTGTATGATGACATGGAAACTGCTTTGTTGGTGCCTAGATCATGGGATCACCTTGAAGGCAGTTCATATTCCGGGAAGGCTAAATCTGCTAGCAGACTCATTGAGCCGAAGGATGAGTGTTTTACCCACAGAATGGCAACTAAATCAATGTGTGGCGGATCGTCTGTTCGACCATTGGGGTAAACCCAACATCGATTTGTTCGCAACGAAGAAGAATGCGAAGATGACGACGTACGTCTCTCCGATTCCAGACCCAAGCGCTTTTGCAACAGATGCGTTAGCTATCAGCTGGGGGGGGGGGGGGGGGGGGGGGGGGGGGGGGGGGGGGGGGGGGGGGGGGGGGGGGGAATGTATGCATACGCATTCCCTCCAGCAATCCTGATTCCAAAGGTGCTTCAGAAAATCAGGCAGCAGGAGTGCCAAGTGCTTCTGATCGCCCCAGATTGGCCAAGCCGATCGTGGTATACGGATCTGCTGGACCTTCTGGTCTGCAATCCGGTTCCTCTGCCTCTGATGGACGACCTTATCTTCCAGGGCAAGGTCCTTCACGACAATCCGTCGATGTTCAGATTGACTGCGTGGATGTTGTCAAGGAATCTAGAATTAAGGAGGGCTTTTCTGAGCAAGCGGCCATGTTTATGGCCAAAGCCAGGAGGGGGTCAACCTCCAGAGCATATAATTATAAAATCAACAGATTTGCAGAGTGGTGCTCAAAAAGATGTATTGATCCAATGGACTCATCTATTCAGGTAGTGGCTGATTTCCTCTGTCACCTATATGATGCCTATAGCCTCAAGCCTAACTCTATTGCTGGTTACAAATCAGCATTAATGACTTATCCCTTGCTTGGCTAATAGGGGGAGTGATGAAGTAAGTACATTAAATGTATTAATTAAAGGCATGGGCAATCTAAGACCAAGGAATCCTCCACTGATTCCGTCTTGGAGTTTATCTCTGGTGCTTCAGGTACTAGGGGATAAGCCTTTTGAACCACTTAGTTCCATTTCTATGAAAATGTTAACGCTTAAAACTGTATTTTTAATTGCTGCGGCCTCGGCAAGGCGTAGGAGTGAGATTCACGCCTTATCAGCCGAGGATGACCGTTTTGTGGTTACAAGGGAAGGCCTTAAGCTTCTACCTAGGATTAATTTCTTGGCTAAGAATCAGTCATTGAAATATCCAGGTCAACCTTATTTTTTTGCCATCTTTAACTAGATATGATCCTAATTCTAAAGCATGGTGCCCCGTCCGGGCGCTGCTCCGGTACAAACAGCGTACTTCGGAGTGGCGTACCGACCTATCAGCGTTATGGTTGTCATATATTGAACCCCCATGGCAGGGTGTCTAAGGACACCATTTCTAGGTGGATTGTGGAGTGTATTCAGTTTTGTCACAAATCCGCCACCGGGAGACAGGTTGATGTGGCCAAGGCTCACAGTGTCCGCGGTGTCGTGGCATCCACTGCCCTGTTTAGTGGGGTCCCTGTGGATGACATTATGTCTGTGGCTCAGTGGCACTGTGAGTCAAGTTTTACAGACCATTACCTCCGTGACACCTCTAACCCTCTCGCCTTGTCGATTTTGAAACATTAATCGTTTTTACATTTTGTGAGAAGTGCTTCCGCATTGCTTATATTCTTCGCAATTTAGCGATGGTAACAACCACTTGTCAGGACTGCATCAGGCTTCTCTACTGGGGTCATGATGACAGCTTCCAAGTTCAACAAGGTCAGTCTTGTTCATGTGTTGTTCATTGTTACTTGTATTGTCACGTTACCCATTATTATTAATATGGTGATGGTTTATGTGGGAGGTGGTTCATCATAGAGAGTATACGAAAATGGAGCCTTTTAGTCTCTGTCCTATAGTACTTGGCACTAGTACGTAGAGAGCGTATAGGACATTGAGGTCATCTAGTCTTCCTCCCAGGAGGGGGGGGGGGGGGGAGCGCATATGACATTCGGTCATCTCTCATGCATCGGTTGTGTTATCCGATGGTTTGTCAAATCCTGACTGTGTTCTCACACATTTCAGACGTCATAAGTGCCTTA
The DNA here is from genome assembly GCA_034401795.1 of Chaetoderma sp. LZ-2023a. NCBI lineage: Eukaryota > Metazoa > Mollusca > Caudofoveata > Chaetodermatida > Chaetodermatidae > Chaetoderma > Chaetoderma sp. LZ-2023a. Next base: position 150,731,390 of record CM067372.1, on the reverse strand, counting down.
AACGCGTGAAAGCGTATAGGGAAGAGCTGGTCTTTTGACCTCGCCTCCCTCCCGCCAGATTCACTTTCGAATTCTGGCAATATCAAAAGTATTAGGGAGGTAAGTATACTCTTGATGTGAAATAAACGAAATCAAGGATTTCTTTTTTCACGAGAGAGTTGATACTTACCTCCCTAGATACGGACCCGGCCTCTCCACCCCACAGAGGCTCGGTCTTCAGGCTCTTGGTAGTTGCATGTGTTAGCCAATAAATTAGTCAGAGGAAGTAGTAGTCGGCGCATGCGCGGTGGTGGGGCTGGCATCCGCCGGACTACCTCTGACTACCTGCCCAGTAGGGGCACCTAACTGTTTTTAATCTGAGTGTTTTATTGAGTGAAAGCCAATATTTAGCAATAGCAAAAGTATTAGGGAGGTAGGTATCAACTCTCTGGTGAAAAAAGAAATCCTTGATTTCGTTTAGTTTCCATGAAATGAGTCTGTCTCGGCATGTACAGTACAGCTCATAAATAAGTTAACATGTTTACAAAACAAAAACAGAAACATATTAGTACAATTTTGAACACAATGTAAGAAATATTCTGTTAAATATCTTTCACTTAATTTAATAGAAAACCAGCTTCCAATCAAAGTAAGTCCAAAATATGCAATGGTACTTTTTATTGTCAACCGGCAAAAAATATCACAACCACCAAAAAACGGTCGCAACCGTAAAAAAAGTCACAACCGGTAAACTTGACCCCAACCTGTAAAATACATGTCAACTGGTAAAAAATGTTTGACCATACCGCCAAACCTCCAAAAATTTCAAATGGGGGAACCGGCAATCTGGGTTGTTTCTGCCCATATATAGTCAAGATCGACTCAATCCACAGGCTCGCCCAAGAAGGGTATAAAAGGGACAAAAATTCCAGTCCAGATCATTCAGACTTTTGGTCTCACATTGCGACCAAGCGTCAGGCTAAATAACCTAAAAGTAGCTCATATAACTGACTACATTGTTATTCCCTGTTATTGAACAATGGATTCATCCAGCAAACCGTTGCCACAGGAAACGGAGATAGTCAATACCTTCGCTGTCCACACTCAGTAGATTTGAACACTCTTTTCGCCCGGTCTAACACAGACCTGAATGCCACCATAAAACTACCACAGGCCTAACATACAGATCCAAGATCATAGGCAACTGTCAGACGAGGAACATCGTCTACCTACTAACTTGCAACAAATGTAAGAAACAGTATGTAGGAGAAACTATGCACCTTCAAAATCAGAATCCAAGAACATCTGAGATCGATATCAAACCTCCATAGGAATGAACGAACCCGTATCCAGACATTTCAATAAACATGGACATTCTAGAACCTGACATGCAGTTCAGAATTATCCAGGTACTGTCATCAGACCCGGACAATGAAAACTCCACCCCATGGAGAAAACAGAAGGAATGTCATTGTATACACCAGCTCCACACAATGGAGGCTATAGGCATAAACCTAGCATGATAAGGGACGCCTCTCCCCTGGACCAACGTGCCCACCACGGGCGGACACGCCCAGTATGTTGTTATTAACCTTTTTATTGTCTCACCTGCGAGGCATAGGGATCACTAATTTCGGCGAAGGCCGCCATCATTTGAGCACTTTTGGTTACAGTTTTTAAATTAACTTATTTTTCAACAATGGCTCATATGATCTCAATGAAACTACAGAATTGATCTATACTGTGCATGGATGCAATCGCCATAACAACAGATTTCATTTTGGGGCATTTTAACTTTTTTCACGGTTTTGTACTTTAAACCTTTTTCATGTTTTTCTAGTTAAGGTTTTTTGTGGACCATTTGTTTTCAACAATGGCTCATCGGATATGAACGATGTTTTACAGCAGTGTTAAATATACTATGCAAAGATACTATCCGCATCATTACCAATTTCATTTTGGGAAATTTCACCTGCTTTTTCAGTTTTGGACTTTGAATTTGTTCAGGGGTTTTGGATGAAGGTTGTTTATGGACCATGTAGCTCAACTATGATCATTCCGATTTCAATGAAACTTTACAGAAGTGTTCTATGCAATACACGGATATGATCGGCATCATTACTGATATGATTTTGGGCAATTTTTACTACCTTTTTCACGGTTTTAGACGTTGACGTTTTTTCATGGGTTTTTTAAAGTTTTTTATGTACTCACAAGAAAACAACAACATTTTACAGCAGAGATATACTATGCAGGGGTACTATCTGCATCACTACTAGTTTCATTCTGGAAAAACATTTCAAGATCGGACTATCCGCAATGTGGTCAAATTTTCCATGTTTGATTGGTTACACTTGTTTGTTGGTGCATTACTGAATATGTCTATTATGAACCAAGCCAAGATTGCTTTGCCAATCAACACTATCCATGCCTTTACAGGCGAGACATTGTACAGCATTCTTGTTTGTCTTTGCAAACAATTTAAGTTATTTCTGAACTGTACTGTATACATAACCATTACTAAATCAGTATCAATAGATATATTGATTAGTCATATTGCTTCGTACCCAATTCTAACTGTTTACGTAGCATCTGAAATAGGCATTGCATTAAATTTAAAGGTTTGTTAACCCTTAGGACACTGATGTCAATATTCTATATTTTACGCTATCAATAGCAAAGAACCTAGTGTACATTTTTCAACAATTTTGGTGGAAGAAGTCGCTGTCTACGACATCACCATCTTCCACCAAATTTGTTGAAAAGTAAACACCAGTTCATCTTTTACTTTAAATTAAAAATTTTTAATTTTCACATCAGAATGGTAAAAGTGCATACAAGAAGTGCCGCCTATTTTTGCCTAACACACCTACATTTCTCCGAAAAAGCTGTTCATTCTTAGCTTCTGTGTCCCTCACTTGGTCCTTTCTAATGTCCCATAACTGTGAAATGGTGTGGTCTTTGGAACCTGCTTCAAGATAGCGCAATAAACATTGTTGTATGTTTTTTCAGAACAAAGACATCTGGTTGCTGATCACACGCGAATGGTTCAGATAATTACAAAATGTGTGGGAATGAGGAACAAGTCTCTCGCAGAATTATATCCGCATTTACGGTACTGTAACAACACAGAATTAACCCGTTAACACTTAAATTTGTTCAATTTGCAGACGAAGGGGAGAGTATTTAAGAAAATTTTCCACTGAAATGACTGGCTCAATTAAATCTTCAAAAATGCTCTTCTCTTCATCTGCAAATGGACATTTCTGAAGACTGCAGCAGAAGCCAATTTTTGCAGACATGAGTGTTAAAGGGTTAGTGGTCAAGCCGGATGAAACCGGTATTTTCAGTGATCTTGATGATCCTTTGCAGGCCAGGAGAAAAGTATTATTATACCATTCCAAAAAGATGGCGGGGTATTTTGTGATGGTGGCTGGTGGGTGAGCAGTCGGATGGATGGAGCGGTGGGTGGCAGAGTGAATGATACACGTATTTTCACTACTATTTATCTGATCGCTTTGAAAGGTCATATAGGTTGATTGGACTAGGTCTTGGGAATAAACCTATCGAAATCGACGAGGATCCGCAATTCAAGATGGACACCAGTGGCCAACATGAAAATTTGTTTCTGAATGATAACTCCGCTACCATTTATCGGATCACTTTCAGACTTCATAAGTTGATTGGACTAGGTCTTGAAGAAAAACCTATCTGAAATCCCAGGTGACCGAAAGCCACTGATGGGAATCTTGAAAACTGATTTCTGCTACCATTTATTGGATTGCTTTGAAACTTTATAGGCAGCTTGGACTAGGTCTATACAGAAATTTGATTGGTTCATTTTTGCTGCTGGCTATCTTGGTTCTTCCGAGAATGTTCCAGAAATCTCTTAAAATGCTATTCTTCTTTAACCAAAGAGCTACATTCAAACAAAACTTTTAGTGGGGCGGATATGTAACAAATTTGAGGTAAGAAACCCGTAATTTGACATTAATCCCATCTCTCTACTCCGTCTAGAGCTTGAGTAATGCGAATTTTCCGCTGGGAAGGTGGCCATTTTGAATCCGCCATTTTGAATGGGTTCCCTTGGTAGAATCACGTGGCACTGCATCTAATTATGATCAGGATACCTTAACCCACTTATATGCCAAATTTCATGCTTTCTGCCAGAATGGAACATCTTTTTCACATATCTGCCCTACTATTTGACGGAGAGAGCCTACCTTCAAAACATCTGATGAGAAATCTGATTGGTCAATTTTTCAAGCGACCATCTTGGATTTTCAGAAAATGTCTGGCAAATCACTGAAAATGCTACTACTCATTAAACGATTGGCTAATTTCAAGCAAACTTATCTCAAATGGCCGTATAGTGGTAGACTTTCAAACACGTAAAGGCTTCAGAAATTTGATTGGTCAATATTTCCAGTGGGCATTTTGGATTATCCTAAAAATTCATGGAAAGTTGGTTAAAACACTACTTACTAATCGCTAACTATTGGGCCGATTTCAACTAATCTTGGGCCTAAAAGGGCCCCAGTGTGGTAGGCTTAGGTTTCAGGTGAGCACCATAGCCCTTGGGCCTCTTGTTGATGGAAATGTGTTGCAGATAAAATGATACATGTATGCCTCTTGTATTCTGGTTTTAATTTCAACATGTTTTTCACACTCTGTCCCAAAGGTTTGGAGATTTAAAGATGTGTGTATACTGATGTATCTAAAATAGGTGAATGTATTACAGTACAGCTCAGAAACAACTTAACATGTTTCCGAAACAAAATAAAATGTACTGTTGAATAACTTGAACATAATTGGATTGGAAGGCATTGCTGCCTAAAGGCAGCTATGTCTTCCAATCCAATTATGTTCAAAATATTCAACAGAACATTTACTTACATCATTTTCAAAATTTTTGTTTTGGAAACATGTTTTCTTATTTCTGTTCTGTACAATTCATGGTTCGTTCAACATTAATGAAAAAGCTTAGGTGGGTGGGAGTTGGGGGTGGGGATAGGATATATTACTGAAGTCATATTTAACTGAAACTCTGGTTATGAATATTTTAGAAAAATCTGCCGCTGCAAAGCTGCGCTTGAGAAACAGCTGCCAGGGATAGAGCTATGTTCTACTGATATACTAGCCGCCTCGGAGAAGCTAATGATTTTTCAAAAACAACGACAAAATGACCTCTGGTTCCTGGTGAAAGTGGCAGTAAGTATACAGAGATTGAAATTAAAGTTAACACACTAGCCTAGGCTTGGTTAATTGAAACCCAAGTTTTTTTAAAGAATATTTTTAGATCCAGAATGGATCTCTAAAGCTTGCTCATGTTGGTGTTGTGGTTGGTGCTATTCGTGTTGTGGGTAGTTTGGTTCGTTTCACTACTTCTCTTATAGATCTCATCCAATCTCGCTGAAACTACACACACACATGTATTCTCGTCCTATGGATAAGTGCCGACATTGTAATGGAACCTGATATTCGATTCACTGCCTGGGTTTGAAAATGGTTCCCCACCGTTAAATTTCAAAATCGCTATAAGTTGCGGAAAGTTCCGGATCTTAGATTGAACGAGCTTTCCCTAGTTAAATGAGTTTGTGAGTTTGGACTATCTTGGTAGTTTGTTGCATATATAAGATTTAGATTTGTGTCGTGTAAAGCTGAGATGTTAGATAGTTTGAGTGATGGAGATCTGAAGTGGGATGGATTTAGTTGCATCAATTGTTTGTGAAAATTGTTTTAAGATCTCTGTGTATAAATATTCTTTCTAACCTGTTAATAGTCAAAGTGGGTAAAGAAAATTAAATTTTCACATCGTGAGAACAGACTTACCTCCCTAACACTTGATATACTAGTATATCGGCTCTAAATTCAATAATATTCAGAATTATAAAAGGTTAGGTGCCCCTACTGGGCAGGTGGAATATACAGAGTCATGCACATGTCAGACCCTACCTCTGCGCATGCGCATACTGGTACTTCCGTTTTCTAATATACACCTGTGCAAAAGTTAAGCACCAGCAAAAACAATAGAACGTAGAAACATGATGGTACAACTAGGCTGCCATACTTTTTGTCCCCGCGTTAGCTGACATAATTCCAAGTACGAAATGCACATGCATGCATGACTTCACGCCGCTTGATGTCCGTGCGTGGCGGGAAACAGCACACGTGTTCAGTTATGTAAAAGTCCAGTTTGAGGTGTAGAACATTACATACAGATTTAGGCGACAAGATTAGGAATTTTGTGTTCATGACCGTGGTTTATTTGTACAGAGAGAATTAGCTGTTGATTGTGAACCGCTATGGCAAGACGAAGGTTAAGTGATTGTGTGAAATGGCAAATCATAGGCATGCATACCACTGGTATGTCATGCAGAGAGATTGACAGACAGCTGAACATTAACCATACTGTAATCAGTCGTTTGATTGCAAAACATGGGCAAACTAACGAGGTGAAGGACAGGCCTAGATCTGGAAGACCGAAGAAGACTACTGCCCGTGATGATCGAGCCCTAGTACGCCTTGTTAGGAGATCTCCATTCACCAACAGCAGAGTGCTCAGCCAGCAATGGGAAACGCGCAATAGAGTGTCAATGTCTACCGTCAAAAGGAGACTGTATGCTGCTGGCATGAAAGCTAGGAGACCTGTCAGACGTCCTCTCCTCACTGCACACCACAAAGAGGAGCGTCTGAGGTGGTGCAACGAAAGAAGACACTGGAACATGAGATCCTGGAGACGGGTACACTGGTCCGATGAAAGTCGGTTCCTGCTTCATGCCACAGATGGTCGAACTCGTGTATGGAGGTCCAGACGCACGGCGTACGACCAACGTAACATCATGGAAGAAGTTCCATTTGGTGGAGGTTCCGTTATGATATGGGGGTGCATCTCATTTGATTGTAAGCTGGATCTGTTGACTGTACCTGGAACACTAAATGGACAAAGATATCAAGATTCCATACTGGATAGAGTTGTGGTCCCTCATTTTGTAAATCATGCACCTGGAACCCACCCTATATTCATGGATGACAATGCCCGACCACATCGTGCTAGAGCTGTGCATGAATACCTCCGCCAGAGTGCCATCGAAACCCTACCATGGCCAGCAAGGAGCCCTGACATGAACCCTATTGAGCATATCTGGGACATTCTGGGAAACATGGTGAGAAGGAGGGATCCTCCTGTGCAGAACCTACAGGAATTAACAGACGCACTCCATCTTGAATGGCAACGAATACCACAATGGCGTATCAGTCGGTTGGTGACCAGCATGAGACGTCGTGTCCAGGCCGTCATCCAGGCACAAGGTGGATATACCTGATATTAATAATGACAGTCTAAAACTCGTGCACAGATGTTAAACTTCGTTTTCAGACACCATTAATGACAATCTAGCCACGTGTGTCAACTGTAGGGCAATAGTTGTCAGTTGTGTCAACGTAACCATATTCAGGCCTCGTTTTCAAGTTCAAACAAAAACATACAGTGTTGCCCCACCATCATAATCAGCATTCCTCTAGTTGCATTATTACCTCTTGCACTAAGATGGATGGGTACATAAATGTTTATGCTATTGCTTTCTTCATAGCACATGAATATACCCTCGCATGTGCGTAAAAATAGGGTGGTGCTTAACTTTTGCACAGGTGTATATATTGGCTTATCAGCAACATTGAAAACAATTTCAAGCTCTTTTTTGTTGAATTTTCTCTCAATTATTTCATCCATTTCACTATGGCTGAATCCAAAGCATCAGAGGACTCTGCCTCATCATCCATTAAGGTGATATTGTTCCATATATTATTTAAAGACTTGTAACTTTTATATGTTACCGGTTTTCATTCGGGGCCGACCTGGTGTTAGCGCATGTTTAGGCACTGGGAATCCTTGTTAAATTATCTCAGCGCCTAAGTTCTACTAATCCCTTATGTCTTTGTGTTCACAGGCTCATCTTAGGATGATAGAGATCCTGTTTTTCACTCAGAAGTTGATCACGTATCTTTTTTCTGACATCATCTGATATGTCTACGGGTCGGGATTCCTTTTTGTCCCATCCCATTCATCAGACTACAGACTCGGCAGATGGTATGGACGTGATTTTCTGCACAAGAGGATGGTTTACATGTGCTCAGGATAAGGGAGTTTATTAGTTATGGCACCTAATTATTTGAAATTTTTATCAATTTTTGCTGCCGTCCTTATTGCACTGTATTCTCTCTTGTGGTTGTGCTTGGGATCTCAGATATATAATTATAGTATTATATTATTCCTGAGTGATGATTGTATGTATTCATAGGTATTTCTTGCATTCATAATCTGATATCGTCTCTCCTTGGGGTTAGAGAAGGGGATGTGGACAGCTTCGATAGATCTGAAAGACGATTATTTCGTCGGTTCCTGAGAATTGTTTTTCAGGGATGCCAATGGGAATTCAAAGTTCTCCCATTCGGAATTTTGACGGCTCCAAGGGTCTTCACTCAAGTGGGCCTTGCTATCACAGCTTTCCTCCGCAGGAGGAATATAGCGGGCCACACTTACATAGACGGCTGGTTACTAAAAGCTCTCACAGATTTAGCCCGGATAATCAACTTTCAAAAATCAGAGCTGACCCCATCCCAGAAGTTTGTTTACCTGGGTATGTTCTTCGATCTGGAGATAGGATATGTTTATCTATCCCAGGAGAGAGTGGAGAATCTCCTCACGTGCATTCAATTGGTTTGCAGCAGTCGTCATATTCTAGCACGAGTCTATCTGAGAATGCTAAGTCGGATGGTTTCAATAGAACTAGTCATTCCTCAGGCGGCCTTGCGCAGGCGGCCGATTCAGCTGTTTCTCATGGCTCAGTGGAATGCAGAGTTCAGGATCACTGTACTGGTGCATTCAAGTGTTGGATCCTCTCATCACCTTCACTAGTGGATGGAGAGAGAGAATCTCCTAGCGTGGGTCATGCTGACCCCGCCCCACAATCAAGTAACGATGTTTACGGATACATCGATGGAGGGATGGGGAGCTTTCCTGGAAGAAGCCACAATATCAGGGCTTTGAGCATATCAACATGCTAGAATTACGAGCTTTAATCATAGGCCTGGAACACTTCTTAAAGGAAGTGGAGGGAAAGTTTGTGTTGATACGTTCAGACAACTCAACAGTAGTGAGTTACATAAACCACCAGGGCGGAACGAAGTCGCCAAGTCTCTGTATGATGACATGGAAACTGCTTTGCTGGTGCATTCATCATATGATCACCTTGAAAGCGGTTCATATTCCGGGAAGGCTGAATCTGTTAGCGGACTCATTGAGCCGAATGATGAGCATTCTGCCTACGGAATGGCAACTAAATCAATGTGTGGTGGATCATCTGTTCAATCGTTGAGGGAAACCCAACATCGACTTATTCGCAATGAAGAATGCGAAGATGACGATGTACGTTTCTCCGATTCCAGATCCAAGCGCTATCGCAATACAGGCACTAGCTATCAGTTGGAAGGGAATGTATGCATATGCATACCCTCCAGCAATCCTGGTTCCAAGGATTCTTCAGAAAATCAAACAGGAGGAATGCCAAGTGCTTCTGATTGCCCCGAATTGGCCAAGCTGATCATGGTTTATGGATCTGCTGGACCTTCTGGTCTGCAATCCGGTTCATCTGCCTCTGATGGACAATATTATCTTCCAGGGCTAGGCCCTTCACAACAATCCGTCAATGTTTCAATTGACTGCATAGATGTCAAAAAATCTGCAATTAAGGAGGACTTTTCTGAACCAGCAGCCAATTTTATGGCCAGAGCCAGAAGGGGTCAACCTCCAGAGCATATAATTATAAAATCAACAGATTTGCAGAATGGTGGTCAAAGAGATGTATCAATCCAATGGATGCATCTATTCAGGTAGTCGCTGATTTTCCCTGTCACCTGTATCAGTCTATAGTCTTAAGTCTAATTCTATTGCTGGATATAAATCAGCATTAATGACTGTTATCCCTTACTTGGCAAAGAGGGGAAATGATGAAGTAAGTGTTCTAAATACTCTTATCAAAGGTATGGGCAATCTTAGACCGAGAAATCCTCCACAGACACTGTCATGAAGTCTTTCTCTGGTTCTTTAAGTTTTGAGTGATAAACCTTTTGAACCAGTTAATACTATTTCTAAAAAATTATTGACACTTAAAACTGTATTTTTAACTGCAGCAGCCTCAGCCAGACGCAGAAGTGAAATTCATGCCTTGTCTGATGAACCTGACCGTTATATAGTTACAGGTGAAGGCCTTAAGCTTCTACCGAGATTGAATTTCTTGGCTAAGAATCAATCTTTAAAATATCCGGGTCAGCCTATAATTTTACCTGCCTTAACCAGATATGATCCTGGTGATAAAGCATGGTGTCCTGTCCGTGCCTTAAATAAGTACAAGAAAAGGACTCGGGTTTGGCGGACTGACCCATGCTCCCTATGGTTGTCATATATTGAACCCCATATTAGGGTGTCAAGAGACACTATTTCCAGATGGATAGTAGAATGCATTCAATTCTGTCATAAGACAGCCACTGGAAAACAAGTAGATAGAGCCAAGGCTCATAGTGTCCGTGGTGTGGTAACTTCCACAGCATTATTTAATGGTGTTGAAGACATTATGTTAGTAGCCCAGTGGCACTGTGAATCGAATTTTACCGACCATTATCTCCGTGACACTTCCAACCCGCTCGCAGTCTCAGTCCTCAGAAAATAATTCAGAGGTATTTATTTGTAATTAGTTTTTCCTCTGCTATTTACAAATATCACTTTTGTTAGTAGGGAATCCCTACTATTTCCGGTTACATTCTCTTCATCCGTATGGGGGAAGAGGTGATTTCCGCGCTCAAGACATCAGAGGTCAGTATATGTGACCATTTTGTTTTTTGTGTTGTTGGTTGTGTCATGTTATTATTTAATAGGGTGATGTTTAATGTCTCTTAATTGTGGTTCTTTCAGAGAGTTTTGGAAAATGAAGCAATTCTTCTTTTTCCAATGTCTAGTAATACTTGTTTCAAGTATTAGAGAACGTGCTAGTCATTTAGAGCAGCATTTTTTCCTAACCTTCCCCAGAAAGAGGGGGGGGGGGGGGAGCGCATTTATCTTTTGATCAATCTCTCTTCATCGGTCGATTATCTGATGCAAAATTATATTCCTGGTTGTGTTTCAGACACAGTTTTCAGATGTTTTTAAATCTCTTGAAAATTCAGAACTAGTCTCTTCAAGGGTGAACTGATTTTAGGACCTTGTCTCCCTCCCGCTAAATTTACTTTCAAATTCTGGCTTATCAAGAGTGTTAGGGAGGTAAGTATGTTCTCATGATGTGAATTAAGAAAATTTATCAGATTTCTTTTTCACGAGTGAGATGACATACTTACCTCCCTAACAGGATCCCGGCCTCCACCCCACAGAGGCCTGGTCCTTTGGATATTTGAATAGTTGCTTCTATGTCAGCCAATATTAGAAAATGGAAGTACCAGTATACGCATGCGCAGAGGTGGGGTCTGACATATGCATGACTGTGTACATTCCACCTGTCCAGTAGGGGCACCTGACTATAATTCTGAATATTATCGAATTTAGAGCCGATATACTAGTATATCAAGAGTGTTAGGGGGAGGTAAGTATGTCATCTCACTCGTGAAAAAGAAATTTTATCAATTTTCATAATTTGCTTATTGATTGACTATTTGCATGCCAAGAGATTATTTTTGATAATTTACCATGGGAATGACTGGTCAGTTATCGAGCCAGTCATTCAAGTGGTAAATTTTCAAAAATAGTTTTCTCTTGACCTGCAAATGGACATTCAATAAGCAAATACCTTGCCTTTCTTGACCATATTTAGCCATTAAGGTGTTAAATGATTAAAATATTTAGCACATGTGTTTATTTTAACTTCTATGAAAATCTAACCGTTTAACACTCATATCGGCCAAAAACGGCTTCTGCAGTGGTCTTCTTCTTCTTCTTTTCGATCGCTGGTATCACACTTGGAGAGCCGTTCTCAAGATGAAATCTGTGGTTTTCTGCAGTTCTTCCACAGGCCCATACAGCTTTTCAAGAAAGGAGGTTGACAAAGGCCAGATCTCTTCTCTCAGCAGCTGATACGTACTGCAACATTGAAGTATGTGCTCTGTGGTCTGTTCTGCTTCTCCACAAGGACAAGCGGGTGATGTCGTAAGGTGGAACCGCCTGTACATGTGTTGGTTTAGTCTGTTATGTCCAGTTCTGAGACGAAAAATGGTCACTTGCTCTGGCCTCGAGAGATGCTGGTAGGCATCTTCTGATTGAGGTGTTCTATAGAGTGACTTGATGATAGTCTTCATCTCTGTATGCGTAACCATGTTTTCTGTCTGATTCTCTTCTGCACCCACCTTTGCCATCTTGTCTGCTTCCTCATTTCCTTGGACTCCACAGTGTGAGGGGATCCACTGCAGTGCTATCCGAAAGCATTTGATGGTTTGTAGTGCTTCTTCAAGTTGTGGCAGCTTACCTTTGGTGATAGCCTCAAGGACGGAGCGGGCATCAGATAAAAAGACAATCTGTGCAATAGGGTCTGCTGTTCTGCTGATGGTATTAGCTGCATGGACCAGTGCTTCGACTTCAGCTCTGTAGTTTGTGCAGTGTTTGCCTGTCGGTATTGCAGCTGACTCATGTTGTCCGTTTGGATACTGTATGTGCAGTCCGGCACCTCCGCTCCTAATTGCATCTTTGGCTGATCCATCTGTGTAGATCCTTGTCCATGTCTCCTGAGGGTACATTTCTTCCAGCATGGCTAGGGTCAGGGCCTTCTTGCTCACATCACTGTGTTCATCTTTGGTTGTGAGATGAGGTACTGTGGTGCGAATAGCTATGCTCTCAAGTTTGTTTTCCCAGGTTGGAGGATCAAGGGTGTGGTTTGGGTCTTCTATTTGTGCTGGCAACATTTCTTGGTGTTACCTTTGAAGTGCTTTTGTCTCTTTCACAAAACTTGATCTTTTAAGTCTTCCTGATGACAGCCGTGCGTGCCTGATCTTCATCGGGTGGTTGTTGAACGATTTGAACTTTGCAGCTTGGATCAGTGCTTTGCATTCCCTTCCTTTACTAAGTGGGGTGATGCCTGCTGTCTGCTCCATTTTTTCTATTGGTGTTGATCTCATTCCACCAGTGATGATGCGCAGTGCCTGGTTTTGTACTCTGTCTAGGTTCTGTTGATGAGATTTAGCTGCTGTCATCCATGAGCTGGATCCATACTCAAGGTGTGGTCGTACGGCACCTAGGTAGATGGTCTTGAGGATCCTTTCATTGGCACCCCACTTTGTTCCTGCCAGCTTCCTCATGATGTTTAGCTTTCTTCTGGCCTTTGCCTCTGCATTCTGGATGTGCTCCTTCCATGTTAATCTTCTGTCATAGGTGACTCCCAGGTATGTCTGCTGGTCCTCGTACTCGAGTGGAGTACCGCCCAGTGTCAGAGTGCCAACCTTGGTTTTGGTGGACAGTGAGAATAGCATGGCTGATGATTTTTCTTTGTTGATGGTAATACACCAGCGATTGGCCCAAGCTGTAATTCTGTCCAAGGCGAGCTGCATTCTGTACATGGCAGTCGTTGTGTACTCCTCGGTGCACCAGAGTACGAGGTCATCTGCATAGAGGGCTGCTTGGATCCCATTGGGCAGCTCTGCTACAATATCATTAATGAAGAGTATGAACAGAGTTGGTGATAATACTCCTCCTTGTGGTACCCCTTGTCTCAGCAATACATTCTGTCCAGATTGTCCATCCACCAGCACCCTAGCTCTGCGATTGTGTAGGTATGACTTGGTCCATCGGAACATGTTGCCACTGATGCCTGTGTGCCAGAGCTTCACGAGGAGGCCATCCTTCCACACCTTGTCAAATGCCTTCTGCAGATCAATAAAGGCAGCTAGCATCACCTTCTTGGCTTGAAAAGTGTCCTCTATGACCTGTGCAAGATGTGTTGTTTGATCTTCTGTGCTCCTGTATCGTCTGAAGCCAGCCTGCTCTGAAACTATAGTGTTCTCCGACTCCAGGTACCACTGCAACCGCTGGTTGACGATGCGCTCCATGGTCTTGCATATGCAGCTTGTAAGACTGATAGGACGGTAGCTCAGCACTTTCGTCTTGTTCTTCCCTTTTTTCAGAATAGGAGTCATTCTCGCTTCCTTCCAGCACTGAGGAACCTCTCCATTGGTCCAACTGAGATTAAAGATATCTAGCAACTTGCGGAGAGATGCATTACCAAGGTGTTGGATCATTTCATTCGTAATGCCATCTGGCCCGGGAGATTTCTTCTTCTTCAATTGGCGGATAGACTTCTTCAGTTCTGCTAAACTAATGTCAACTTTCATTGCATCGTGAGTGTTGGTGTCTGTTCTTTCCTTTTGCTCTTTTCTAACCTCTTTTTGACGCATTCGTGGTATAGAAATGTTGCTTTCTTTTGCATATGCCTTCGCAAAGGCATCTGCAGCCATCTTTCCTGACAGTGTTTGTCCATCTTCTTCAAGAGTAATCTTCTCTCCCCCGACACCCTCATCATTCAGTGCTTTAGTCAGTCTCCATAGCTTTGTTGTGTCTCTCTAAATTAAACCCTGCCGTCTTCCCTCCAGCTTCTTCTTTTGGCCTCCAGCTTGGTCTTTAGATACCTGGCTTTAGTTTGTTGTAGTGTGAAGTGGTTTTCATGACAGGGATTCTCTGGCCTTGTCTAGTTTATCATGTGCTGCTTGCAGTTCTGTTGTCCAGTAGGGGCGGTAGTTTGTCCTGAACCCTGGAGTAATCGCTTCGTTGGCAGCCTTGAGGATACTTGAATTAAATTCCTTGACCGCATTGGTGATGTTTCTCCCTTCTACTGCTATATTTTGGGTAAGCTCATTGGAACGAATGCCGAACAGACTCCAATTTGCCTTTTGGTAGTTCCACCTTGGATGTTGAGGTGAACTTGTTGAAATACTTCCAGAAAGAGAGAGGAGGACTGGGCGGTGGTCGCTTCCTCCTAACTGCGATCCGACCACTCTACTGAGGTTTCTGTGAATGTCCTGTACAAAATGCCACGTCCGGCGTTGTTGTCGAGTGCCACCGGCGCGAGTAGAAGGTAGGCTGATCTGTGGGATCGTTGACAAGTAAAAGGTTCTTTTCATCTTGCCATGCTTCAATGTCTTCTCCTCGTTTATCAAGTGTTCTGTATCCCCAGCTCTGAGACTGGCTATTAAAGTCTCCCGCAATGAGGAAGTGGCAGTCCGGGACCTGGATTGTGTCAAGTGAGAGATTCTTGTCATTAGGGCAGTAATAATTGACAATGTCAATCACAGAGTTGCTGGTTGTTACCTTGATCTTGATATATTCTGCCTCTTCCATAAAGGTTTTGATCTGGCTGGCATTCACGCTGTTTCGGACCAAGGTGATCACCCCGCCTTTCTTTCTTCCTCTTCGATCACACCGGAAAATCTGGTAACCTCTGATCTTAAATGGTTTTCCTTCTTGCAGGTGTGTCGCTTGGATGCAGCAGATATCAATGTTGTTTTCGTACAGGAACTGTTTGAGCTCTGATTTCTTGTTGGTAACCCCTTCTGCATTCCAGTGCATGATGTTGATACTGGGGTTCTCTTTGGGTTTGGTCTTCTTTTTCGGTTGGCCAGTAGCTCTCCATCCTCGTCTCCTGGCTCCACAAGACGAGTTGATGGGACCTCCAGTAGCTGAGGGTGGGCTTCTTCGAGGCATGGAGCCCGGCGCTGCACCTGCCTGGCGGATCCTCACAAGGCGAGCACCATTTCGTTTGATTCGATCTCCAAGTGTCATTCATTTGCGTTGTGCATAATGCTCTGGTTAGCCCCTCCAAATGTCTGGATTGACACCCAGTGGGTTACACCCCTGTGCCACATTGAGGCTGAGCATATAGTCTTAAACAGGGGTGCAGTGGTCTTGACAAATGTCCATTTTCAGACCAAGAGAAGACTATTTTTGAAAATTTATCACTGGAATGACTGGCTCAGTTCCAGTGGTAAATTTTCGAAAATAGTCTTCTTTTGGTGTGCAAATGGATGTTTTCTATGAGAAAATTGAAATTTTCTTGAATAAATTCGAGGGCTGAAGGGTTAATAAACAACATTCTTCCTCCAGTTACGAGGACCAGCAAATGGTGGTTTAGAATCTCAGGGCTTTGATTTAACAGCAAATGCTGCTAACAATGGGAGCAACGTATCAGGCCAGTCCACGAGGGAAGAGCATAACCAACTGATTGAAGACAACCGGGAGGCACGCTTGAGGTAACTTCTAATATTGGTTATTAACTTCTAAAGTTGGCAGAAATTACTTAAAGGGATATTCCACTGGGGGATTTTATGCATCTGACGTAAAGTACTAATTTTCCGCATTAATTTGAGACCAAGAGCACAATTTTATGCCAACAATTAAAAAAGATATCCTCAATTTAAATTGCTAAAGTAACCAGTAGATAGAGGCGCCATTTTGGACAAGCAGCTGACGTCACCGACACACCTACTAAGATTGCCCGATCGAGGATAGCCGTAACCAGGGGAGGTAAATCTTACATCTTGTGGATAATTAGCGTACTGGCTAAACAACTGACACTTTGCCACAGTGTTTGGAGGAAATTAAAGTGCAATTAGTGTCCCGATGATCGCGCCAGTCATTGTAGTGCTAAATTGTCAAAAATTGTTTTCTTATGGGCAATTTCTATTTTTAAAAAACATTGAAGGGTTATACCAGGAGCATGTTTGCAATCAACTAGCTACAACAAATTCTTGAAAAATATGTTAGTTGAATAAATGTTGAATGTAATTTCTCTGAAAGCTGTTGCTATAGCAACTTCTGCTTCCAGTCAAATTCCAGTTTCAAAATATTCAACAGGCAGTAAATATGGGTCAACATTTAAAAATTTAGGATCAATTAGTTAACTCTTTCAAGGACAGAAAAGCAGAAAGCTTAAAATTTACCCTGCATAGGCCTATTGTGTGAAACTAATTAGTTTGGAAGCTACTGCAACATAATTCCAGGAAAATTTAATTCAGAATATTCAACACTCTGCATAGTTATTTTAAAATTGGGAGTAAGCGTTGTAAATGATTAATAATGCTGGATTTCAATAGTGTGAAAGCACTAAACTACTAATTATGTCTAGCGTACACTTGTCATTATGTACTAGCTGTCACCTACTATCGTCTACGAAGTAAGCCGCTAAGCGGTTGCCTATAATTGACCGACCGGGCAGTCAGTGACATCGTTTCATTTTGGTTTGCAAATCCCGTTTTACAATTGATGCAAGCAAATACGACGTTAATTGTCGAGTTTGATTCTGTTATATTAAAATTAAGTACCGCGCCTTTTGTTTTGAAACGCATGACACATTATTTTAAAATTATACAGACTATATGTTCTAAACTTGTGTCTTCCAAATTTAAATGTGGAAGATATCCATCCAGTGCCGATGTTATGAAGCCATCTTTCAGTTAGCCCCTTTTCATGCGGATGCTTCTGTGGATCCGGTATCTGAAAATGTGAATTGCCGTACCCTTTCCATGATCGTTTCTATTACTGCAAGCCCATGCTTGACATGCGGACATGATGCTATTTAACCATTTCACGCCAGCACTGGCCTCTGCAATTGTCAAGTTGAGGGCGCAGGTCAAAAGAAGGCTATTTTGAGAATTTACAACTAAACCGACTGTCTCAGTAACCGAGCCAGCCATTCCAGTGGTCAATTTTCAAAAATAGTCCACTTGGCCTGCAAATGGCCATTCAATAAGGAAATATTCTGATTTTCCTGACAGAATTTGGTCATTAAAGGGTTAATTAATATTCGGCCTTCATAACGCGAAGTAAACGGGTAAATCTAAAAGCGCTGGCGATATTTTGCTGGTGTGTCGTTGACGTCATAATCTCGCGGTTTCTCGCTCTCGTTGCGAGAAAATGGATGCGCCCATGAGTCACGTTTTCGAGCGTTTTGGGCATATTTATTTTATTATTTCTCGGCAATGGAACAGTGTATTTTATATTTTTTTGCGGCAACTATTTCGGATTATAGTATATTTTTAGTTGACTAATTCCCGATTTTCACTGGAATTTCCCTTTAACGTGTTTCGGAAGCAAAATAAAACGTAATGTTGAATATTTTGCACATAATTTGATTGGAAGGTGTTGAATTTTCAAAAGGTATGTGTCTGTTCCAGGTGTGTCAGGAAAACAAATGCTCATTTGCAAAAAGTAATTTCAGTACAAAGATTCATGGGAAATTCCAATTATTCACACATAATTTACCTCAAAATGTTGGATCGGTTTCAAACTTAAGAAGTCTGTTTCAGAAGAAACCTATCGAAAACAATGATGATCTGCAATCCTGTATCACGACCATCACAAGTGTTGCTGTGGTATTGAATTATAAATGTTAACCAGAGAATTAGTTAGTTCTCTTACTGATTTCATTTTGATTGAATATTTTGAATTTAATTTGGCTGGGAGAGGAGCCGTTGCTGCCTAAGGCAGCAACGGCTACTAGTCAAGTTAATTTCATAATATTCAACCGTTTTTCTGTCCATGGTTTCCTTGAAAATGAGACGGTTAGATTCATCCAGAATGTGCAGAAACATTGTTAGCTCACCTGGCCTGAAAGCCAGAGCTTATGCCATGGCGACCGTCCGTCGTCTTTACTCCGTCTGTTGTCTGTCAACTTTTGCTTTAAAATGCTACTCCTTAACCCCTTAGGCAGATTTTAACCAAATTTGGGTCAACGGGTCCTATCATGCATGACTCCAGAACTTCCATTCAGAATTTTGATCCATCAATTTTTTAGGTCAAAGTCTTAGATTTTATTACAAATTTACCGTCAAATTGCGTCTTAGTATTTGAAGCAATTTCAACCCAATTTAGCTGAAATGATCCTATGATCATAGGCTCTTTTTGGGGGGGGGGGGTGAATATCGTAGATTTTATCTAAAATTTACAGGAAATTGTCAAATTGCTTCTTTTCCTTACCATTTTTCAATCAAATTGGCCTGAAATTAATCTATTGTGATAAGCTCTAGATCTTCCATTCAGAATTTTGATTCATCAAATTTTTTGATGAAAATCTTAGATTTTATGAAAGATTTATCAGAAATTGTCAAATCACTTCTCCGTAACAGCTTGACTGATTTCAACCAGATTTGAGTTAGAACGATCATTTAATGGTAGGCTCTAGAAATTCCATTCATGATTTTGATTTGTCAATCTTGTCAAATTGCTTCTTACTACACTTTGAGCGATTTCAACCAAATTTGGCTGAAATGATCGTATGATCACGGGCTCTAGAACATTCATTCAGAATTGTGATTTGTCAATTTTTAGCTCACCTAACCTGATACCCATGGCATTGTCCATCCGCCATCTGTCATCCTTCAACTTACTTTAAAATTCTACTCTTCCTTAACCAATAGCCAGATTTTAACCAAATTTGTGCCAAAGGATCCTGTCATGCTCGGCTCCAGAATTTCCAGTATTTTTTCCATCCTGGCCATCTTCATTAATGTAAAAAAGCATGTGTATTTAAATGCAAATGTTTCAAATGCTAATGGTCCAGGTGAGTGTCACAGGCCCCTGGGCTTCCTTTTTCAATGTACCTAAGTATGATCCCTGCTGACTGTTTTCAAACAGATTTTAAAGTCAACTCACTTAAATTTGTTTCAAAATTGTCAGCATGAGTTTAAAGGCGCACATTCACAGCAGAATCCTTAGAAATAAGATGGTTAAAATTGTATACCTTTAGATGCTTTAGACTGTTTACCTCGATGTAATGAACCCAAACAAATCTTCACATATGATGATTACATTCTGTCTATATTAGTATAATTTGTTAAGTTGTGAAATTGAATTAGGGACACTTATCCCTAATTCAATTTCACAATTAAAAAATGTAACCTTTTAAGAGTATGAAAGTTTAACAATTCCATTGTCAAGCATTCTGTTGTGAATATGGGCCTTTAGTGGCCACACCGGCCAAAACCGGCCTCTGCAGTGGTCTTTAGGAATGTCCATTTACAGGTTAAGATGAGCAGACATGGGAATTGGAGTAAGTTAAAACATCTGAAAAAACGTGCAACCAGCTCACCAGATGGCTGGTTCGGGGGCCCTCCCCCATAAAATTTTGAAATCTAGATGCTCTCAGATGGCATCTGTATTTCCAGAGGTAAATATAGACCTTCAATAGGCTGTGAAATTAGTCAATTTTTACCCACTATCAACATTTTCCCCAAAGGGGCTATTACATATTGTGGGTATAGTTGTACCGGTCATGTCATCATGGTTTGAACTCATATTGCAATGCTACATTCAATGACTTTTCCATGACCAGACTTACAAAATTCCATGACCTAAAGATTGTATAGCAATGGAACTCCTGACAAGGTTTTTAATCTTTTGAACAAATTTCATGAAAAAAGTTAAATTAATTAATCTATTGATATTTTAAAACTAATTTGACTGGAAGCTGTTGCTGCTTCATGTAGAAATAGATGTAGTTTCAGCAACTATATTTCTCAAAATTATACACCTTATAATCATCAATGAGCCCTGACCCTAGCCATGCTGGAAGAAATGTACCCTCAGGAGATATGGATAAGGATCTACACAGATGGATCAGCCAAAGATGCAATTAGGAGCGGAGGTGCTGGACTGCACATACAGTATCCAAACGGACAACATGAGTCAGCTGCAATACCGACAGGCAAACACTGAACAAACTACAGAGCTGAAGTCGAAGCACTGGTTCATGCAGCTAATACCATCAGCAGAACAGCAGACCCTATTGCACAGATTGTCTTTTTATCTGATGCCCGCTCCATCCTTGAGGCTATCACCAAAGGTAAGCTGCCACAACTTGAAGAAGCACTACAAACCATCAAATCCTTTCGGATAGCATTGCAGTGGATCCCCTCACACTGTGGAGTCCAAGGAAATGAGGAAGCAGACAAGATGGTAAAGGTGGGTGCAGAAGAGAATCAGACAGAAAACATGGTTACCCATACAGAGATGAAGACTCTATAGAAGACCTCAATCAGAAGATGCCTACCATCATCTCTCGAGGCCAGAGCAAGTGACCATTTTTCATCTCAGAACTGGACACAACAGACTAAACCAACACATGTACAGGCGGTTCCACCTTACGACATCGGCCGCTTCTACTTGTGAAGAAACAGAACAGAACACAGAGCACATACTTCAATGTTGCAGTACGTATCAGCTGTTGAGAGAAGAGATCTGGCCTTTGTCAACCTCTTTTCTTGAAAAGCTGTATGGGCCTGTGGAAGAACTGCAGAAAACCACAGATTTCATCTTGAGAACGGCTCTCCAAGTGTGATACCAGCGATCGAAAAGAAGAAGAAGAAGGTCAGCAATGTTTTGAATAAGCCATTAAATGTTGCTTGAAATTAGACAAGTCCTCACTTCTGTATCAACTGTCATCTTTGTCAACACTATTCACAAATGTGTTGCATAAAACTGCCACTCATGTCACTTTATAACTGAAGAAAATAAGTCATCACTTTACATACTGTCACAGAAATTTAGAAGCACAAATGTCACTAAGCAGTTTTGGTTTTCTTCCTTGCAACCAGTGCTTCCAACTTTGTTTTCCATTTCAGATTGATTTGTCTCTTCTCAATAAATGCCAACCTTGATTTCTTCCCAAGAAGTTGCTGCGCCGCTTTCGCTTTCTGTTTGTTTTGAAGCTTTGTCGCTTTCAAGGAATACTTTGCCTTCTCTTCCATGTCCTTATGGTTTCTTTCCTTCTCTGATTTGTAATTCTTCCAAGACTTGCATATTTTTAGACAGAGTACTGTCAATTGGATCGTGAAGAATGTCTTGGCAGTCGAAAATTTGAGTAGCTGTTTTCTTCTGAGCAGCGATATATTGTACTTAACAGTTTGAAATGCATTAAAAGTTTCAATCTTCATCCTCCCTGATCGAGTGTCAATGATATTCTGCATTAGGTTGAAGCTACTCTCCACTTGTGGGCCATGGAAGCAACTAATAATTGCTTTTGCCATCTTACAGAGTGTGGGGTACCTGCGTGTTTTCATTACATGGCCCCACCAATGATCAAGCCGTACTGGTGTTTCATCTGGTAGGAATGCAGCTGGAAGACTGGAGTCAACTTGAAAAGCATGAACTTCCCAGTCATAGGCATCTCTTTCTGAAGTAGTTAGTATTGTCGGAAATGTTATTGGTAATTTCTTCAGGTAACTTATGGTCAAGCTGTGGCTGGTGGAAGCTGGGTCAATGGCCGATAATCGTAGCAACGTTTGGTTTCTTAGGGGCAATTTCTTTTGCATGTACTTAGCACATTCTTTGTAAGAAGTCTGAGCCTTAGTGAGAAACTCCTGATCCTGTTCTGTCTGCGTTTTGCTAGTAAAGCATCCAAGAAACATAGATTTCCGACAGCAGGTCTGTCGTATCCAAATCCATCTCCTGGAGTTGGCTTGTGGACTTGTCATTAATGGCTTGTGGATTCACAAAACATGCCAAGAAATACGTGAATAATTGTTGCTGTGGTCGTGGAGTTTGTGTATCATAGGCTTTTTTAGCTGGAATAGGCACACATACTGTTTTAACAAAGGAAAAACAGCACTGTAAAACTGCATAATAATCACGGTCTGTTTCCTTTTATAGATAAGCTTCTCCACTATTCTTAACTTCCAGTTCCTCCCATCTTCTGTAAGTGTCTTTCGAGACAGTTCTCCCTGAAGGGTGCATATTCTCGCTCTTGCCTGGTCACTGACTGCTCTTCTGTGAAAAATCGAGACGATCAAGTACTGGTAGAGTGGCTTAGACTTTTCTGGGACAAACGCATAATAAAACACCAGATATGCATCCAAAAGTCGTAAATTCAACACAGTAACATCATAACACGATAATCACCGATGACTCAAAAAGCACTCTGGCATTGCGAAACTAAGCTCCAGAATCAGACATATCTCCTTTAAAACGTCGACTAAATCAGCGGACCATTTAAAGTCGTTCGAAATATCAGTGTGAAGCTTCTCAACACAGTTGTTAAATGGCACACAAAATTTCTTAGAACAATTGTGAATATGG
Organism: Chaetoderma sp. LZ-2023a; assembly: GCA_034401795.1. Classification (NCBI taxonomy): domain Eukaryota; kingdom Metazoa; phylum Mollusca; class Caudofoveata; order Chaetodermatida; family Chaetodermatidae; genus Chaetoderma; species Chaetoderma sp. LZ-2023a. Next base: position 150,708,319 of record CM067372.1, on the reverse strand, counting down.
TAGCAGGAGTCTCCATCTATGTCTAGGAGATGTGGTGCTTTCTCACGCAGTCTGACTTCATATCCACTTTTGGAACCACGCATCACATTGCAACTGTCCATTAGAACTGACACTAAATTGCCCCATGGCAAGTTGAGCTTTTCAAACAGTTTTCTTATCTCATCATATACTGAAATTGAGTTGACTTTAACTAAACTAATGGAGGCTAGGTGCTCTACTATGACCTCATTTGCTGAACCAGAATAGAACATCACATCACTAAAATCATGAGCACATGCATCAAATTGTTACTCGTAGATTCATCCATGTTCAAGGAGAATGGAACATTTTGACGACTCTCTAAGGTTTTGATCGCATGGTTTCGGCAAGACCAAATCCAAACTTATAGGCAGCAGTCGTTTTATCTAAGCTAAGTTTTGATAAAGTTTTGCTATCCTTTGCAAGTTTCTTCGATAAGTCAATCAAAACAGGTGCTATTGAAAACGGCATAGAATGCTCTGCAAGTACACCAAGGACCATTCCCTAGGAAAAAAAGAGAAAATCTGTTCAAGAAAATTTAAACCTACTCATAAAAAATGTCTGTTTGCAGACCAAGAGATTATTTTTGAAAATTTATCACTGGAATGACTAGTTCGGTTACCGAGCTAGTAATTCCAGGGAAAATTTGTCAAAAATAGCCTTCGTTTGTCCTGCAAGTGGACATTTTTCAAGACAACTGTTTTAGCCTTTTTGTCTGGCGTGAGTGTTAAAGGCTTAACTAGGGGAGCGATAACTTGACCCTTTAATGGTCAAATTTGGTATCGAAAATTTAATTATCTGCCTAGTATTGAATGGCCATTACAGGCCAAGATAATACAATTTTTGAAAATTTATCACTGGAATGATTGAAAAATTGTAGTATCTTGGTCTGTAAACCGACATTCCACAACACTAATACCATAACAGAGGCAAGTTTTGGTTGGCATGGACATTAAAGGGTTAAAAGACAAATTTATTTTCAATATTTAGAAGCAATGTTCCAGTCATTCTAGTGGATGCCATCCAAAAACATCTAATTTTTCACGAATAAGTTCTTGGCAAGTTTGAAGAACCACGCACATGCACCACACACCCACACACTGACAATTAGGCTCACACACACTTGCCATCTACCTCCAGACATCAAAACTTGTTTGCGGTCAAGATGGTTTAACACGCTCACTGTCAAAATCACTGAAAGAGTAAATTCTTCCTATGTAAAACTTATTCTGTTGAATATTTTGAAATTAATTTGACTGCAAGCCATTGCTGCCTAAGGCAGCAATGGTTGCCAGTCACATTCATTTCAAATATCCAACAGTTTTCAGATTCCTTATGGTTCCCTTGAAAATGTGATATGGAGTATTCATCAGTGAAAATGTTAATCAAATTAGCAATAATGAGTACCTGTGCATTGGCTTGTCTTTCATTTATCTGAACGATAGGTGCTGCTGCCGCAGACTTTGCTGATACAGCCTTTTGAAACATAGGATGTATTCCATAGGTTGTCGTATTGCTCTTGGCACTAAATAGGCAATAATTGGTGCGCTGAATTCGTATTTTCTCAACATGTTTCTTCGTTTCCATGTGATTCTCCAATGTTTTACATCCTCTACTAGCATAGTTAATTAAATCATTGCAAAAAATACAAACAGCTTTCCCGCCAATGTCCACTTTTTTAATACATTCGTCGATTTTAACTGTTACACACTTCTAACCTGTTCCATCGAAATTTATTCTTTTACACTATCAATTTTCCCGACACGATCAGTTTCAGATCTTTCTCTTATTCGCGGCATTTTTCAATTAAATAACAACATCAAATCATAACAAATAGTAATCCCGTGAACAAATTTTTCACCAGAACAAAGAGAACGCGTTTGGAATAACTTGATACAGCTAAATCTAGGTGAACTTAATATGGCGATCGAAAAGTAATAATGCAGCATTGCTATTTGTGTAGTCTCATTTCTTGATATATTTCAAATAGTCGCCTCGAGTTTATGTACGTTTATTCAAGATTTGTGTAATTTCCACGTTATAACATGTCACACCCAGCACTGTGATCATACGCAATTTCACAAGTTTTCCTGGAAGTCTCCGGTATACGACCGGGACCCAGTTCCACAATACAAAACTACGTATTCACTGAATTACAAATGAGGACGAGCAATTCTGTAATACGTTCCCGGTGCTGATAGATATATATATATACAGAGTGAAATAGGTTAGCGAACGTGGACAATGAACCAAGCGGCTAAAGATGTCGATTTGTTATGTTTACCGACTTTAATTTATCAATGTTTCTGTATTAGTCCAGGAGCATTAGGGTTTAACATGGAAAAAAATAGTACTAAGCTGATTTTTTCAGGATAGTTGCAAAATATCTTAATGAATAACATATCAAGTCCCCTGATTTCCCATGTGTGCTAAAAATGTGACGAACTTATCAAGATCAGGGCACAGATGCATACTATCCGGGTAAAGAATAAATCACGTGTTGACACATGATATTAAAAAAGGTATCTTATTGTTTTAAATATTAACCATTTGAATTGTCTGGAAGTATTAAATCACATGCCACGGTATCTTACATAGCATTCCTTACATACATCATTCCAAGGCCAAGCACGACCTGTTCCAAGAGCTGGCGCACACACCCAACCTGTCACACGCTGTATAAGCGGGCGCAAAAGCTTGGAACAGGTAGAGCTTGGATGGACAGGAGGAAGGCGTGTTTTTAAGCAAGTAATGCAGCCTTGTGATGATGGATATGTCATTTATTACTAACGCCACCAACGGCTGTTGTGAGGAATGGGGGGGTGGGGAGGTCTCGTTTGTCTGTTTGTTTGTCTGTTTGTGTTTTTCCGTGCGATATCTTCGGAGTCCGAGAAGGTAGAATCATCAAATTCGACATATCAATTCATATTATAGATGGCTAGGCAAAAATAAATTTGAGGTCACATGCACGTAAATCTAGGTCATGGGGTCACTAAGTGCATCCCGAAATACACATTTTTCGCCATAAATCAGGAACGCAAGTAGGTAGAATCACCAACTTTGGCGCTACCATTCTTATTATAGGTGGCTAGCAGGTCTATGAGTTTCTTGGCAAAGCATCACATATTCACATATCTTGGTCACGAGGTGCATACCAGAATACACATTTTTAGCCATAAATCAGGAACGCAAATAGGTAGAATCACCAACTTTGGCGCTACCATTCTTATTATAGGTGGATAGCAGTTCTATGAGTTTCTTGACAAAGCATCACATATTCACATATCTTGGTCACGAGGTGCATACCAGAATACACATTTTTGGCCATAACTCTGGAGTGTAAGATAGATAATCACAAGATTTAGCACAGGCCTTCATATTATGACAATCTATGATTGCTTTGAGTTTGAGGTCAACAGATCCACTATCTAGGTCACAGAACTTCATTCTTAGACAAGGCCTTCCATAGATATGTTCAAATTCTGGAAATTAGCATTGTTAACTTTGTCAACCACTCAAAGTGGTACACCACTTCCTTTATGATATAAGGAGACAAGAATGGGCTATTCAGAATATCTGAGTTTTGGCGTTTCATCAATAAATTCTTGCAATTTAATAATTAATTTCCCAAATTTCACTAGCCAGTAGGCTTTTCAGCATTAAATTCTTGCAATCCAACAAGTAATTTTCGAAATTTCAATAGGCAGTAAGGCTATCATGCCCCACCGCTTGGACACGTGCACCTAGGTAGGTTAGCGCCTTACTGTTCCTTCGCATCTCCACTTGAACAGTCTCGGCTAACAAGCCAAGAGTGGTGGGGGATGATGTACGATTGAACCTACTAATTTGGCTTGTACTCCCACCAAGCTGACTCATCTATGGACTCGGACAGTCTGCACTTATCAGTGCCTGTATCTCATCACTTATCCGGCACCTGCGTGATGAGCACAAGCCAAATTTGGGGGGATGAGCTGAGTCTGCTCCACTTGCCAAATATAGTGTATAGTGTTATGAGTTAGTAATATACATTTAGATAGATTCTTCATGAATACAAATGAAAGTACAATCAAATCACTCATAGTATTGGTTTTTCATAAGGAGTATTCTCCTGAATATCTTGGAATTAATTAGACTGGAAACTCCTGCTATCATTTTCATATTATGCCATAGTTTACAGGTACAACTGCTTCTAAATTTATGCACTTTGCTATCAGTATGGGAATGATTATGATAGAATGATATATATATATATATATATATATATATATATATATATATATATATATATATATATATATATATATATAAAAATTAAATTAAATACAAGGTCACCTATTGATAATGTCAAGGTTTCATACATTTTAACCCATGGATATGTGGGAGAGGTGGAAGCTAGACATGTCTGATCACAGATTCTGTTCTAAAGCGGAAACATTGCAGAATGCTTTGTATGCACAGAATTGCCTTCTGTCGTGCATGCATATGTTATAACATTGTGAATCAGGAAACAAACACATTACATAGTGTGTGCATTTGGAAAGATGTTTTGCAGGATTTGCGCTTTAGTATGCACTCCTGGACTGGATTGCACCATATTTCTATGGATGTAATATCCATTTATGTATCTTCCTGATTAGCGACAATAACCTCCGGTGCATTAAAACGCGATGCATCCATGCAGTTAATGCACATTTCTGAGCATTCTATTCCTGCTTTCCTACATCCACACGACCTTCCACATCCCGTTTTCCACCCACATGTGACAATGTTAACAAGTTCATGTGATACAACAGCTTGATCTGTGGTAATCGGAATTAGTGTCTGCTCATGGATTTGCCATCCGCACTCAATAGGAGAGTTTGTGTCCCATCTCTTCCTGGACCTGCAAATATGCTCTGTATGAATGTTGACGCACTGCATCACTTGTAGGTGGAAGGCTAGCGAGTTGAAATGTACCACTCAGTGACAATCTTGCAACACCGTGTTTATATGCAGCATGGCGGTATTTGTTTAGTGTGGAAAATTTGTCTGCACCATATAATGCAAGGAGGTACATTTCCCCTGCAGAAGCGACCCCCCACCGTGACTACTTGAATCGCGCATGAACACATTCATGTAAGGGCAGATATCACTGTTTGTACCAAATTGTACAAGTAAGGTTCATGGCTTTGCGTTTCCCCTGGTTGTAGAGGGCCGATGTATCACGTCCTGTAAACGCGTGTCTAAAAATTATATACTGTGTAATATTACCTAGTTCCTTGATACTAAACAGTGTTACTGGCTTACTGTGGCAAAGCATATATACATTCATAGAAGATGTTGCTCGTCCTGCTAGCATGACTATCAGATCTGTCTCAGTTCCAACTACCACTACTGGAGAGTTATTTAATGTTGCCAATTGAAGTGCTGTACCGACGATGAGTGTGTCAGTGTCTGACTCCGCCTGTTTCACGATAATTCCAGCAGTCTCAAGAATTGGTGTCAGTGCTTGAATAGGACATTTTATTTCCAAAAAAATTGGTCCCGATCCCAGGAGATGTAACTAAATTTTCCTTATTAAGACGCATTTTGTTTGTCCCATTTCCGAAGAAGGATGTTGTAGTCGGCAAATTAGGTGAGACCAAGTTATCTGCAGAAGTGCATTTTCTCGCTCTTAGGTTTTGCTCAGCTGATTTTGTTGACAGAGACCCATCATAGCCATTGAAAACAACGGTGACAGCTACTTTGTAATGACTGAGAATGTAGGATTTGTAACACTCACAAACCTTATACGTCGCAGGTTGTGGCCAAACTACTGAGTGAAGTAAATGACCTCCGTCTAACACAATAATGGAATCATCAGGAATTATTGTTTGGCTGGTTACAAGCGCTTTCACTATCATCCCCATAACACTTTACTGTTTTACGCATTTGACATCATTCAGGAAGAGGGATGGGGGTTGTGGAGCTAGTTCATACTGTAGGAAGATATCCAACTCAGAACTTGTGTTCAGAACACAAGTTATCCTATTGAAAAGCAAAGAAGGATTGACAGTAACTTACTCATCTCAAACTTGAATGGTGTTTTTCATACTACTAAGTGTTTTTACCCTATCCTTACAATGTAGGGAAATCTCAGCGTAGGTCTTGCCTATCATCTTTATCATAGCAGACTCGCCGATCTGGATAACATTATCACAATTCACCGAACTATCTGCCACAATTCCTGTAGCGATGCTAAACAAAAGTCCAGATTCTTGCTCAACAAATGGCGAATGAGCCTCCGGCCAATGGGTAAAGCATTTAAGATCAGTGTTGTCTCTGAGTTCATTCGCTGGACGCAGGTTCTTATGCTGCTCTGATGTTCCTGAGTGGGTTGCTGTAAACTTCTCTAATTCAATGCAGATAGGGACACATTGTGGAAGGGCATGCACCCATTTTGTCAGAGTACTGTCAGTTATGCTGTGACCACGTGTCATGCCTCCAGATGAGTTCAGTAGACGCATTAGGAACTGTCCTATGGTTTGGTCGGAGAATACTCCATCCCAGAACTTGTCTGATCGCCAAATTGTAAAGTATCCCGTCTTAGGGAACTGGTTTTATTCCTCTGCTGGCATTTTGTGTGGCAGTGCCATCATTTGTTGAATATAAAACTGGGCTGACTTGGCATAAGCAATATGTCCTGCAGCATGGAAGTGAGGCAGCATTTGACTGATACAATATAGATGGAGTGGCCAGTCTCCTGTTCTCTCAGCCCGAACGAACAATCAGATAATGGAAACTTGCTTAAAGTCCTGAATCCAGAGGTTTTCAGTCCTGCTCAGACCAGGAGCGTGTTCACATAATTGAGTGATTAAGTCACTAACTCATTTGATACACTCCTCAATAAGTATCACATCAGGATCCTGATCTTGCTTGAGAAATAACTTGTACAGTGTACTGTTCCCCTGAGGCAATTCATGAAAAGTCTTCATGTCTCCTTTAGGTACAAACAATAAATAATTTGTATCAAGCTCAATCCATATCTTGGCTGGGCCAAAGATCTGTATTGCATAGCGTATGTCTTAAATGTCTTAAAATATAAACTTTATGTGGATGAGATGTCAAATGTGCAAAATGTGATGGTCTAGCAGTCCCTTTTCATTCGTTTGTTGTAAGCCAAATAAAGATGCTATTTGAAGACACCACCTATTGGATTTATGAGCAAGAAATGATGAGTAATGCATCGCAATATTCATTGCCAGAGATCGAGTGTATCAAATTAGGTAGCATGTGATGACATCATCGACGTAACATTCTTTATAAGTTTACACTTATTTAAACACAACAACAAAGTAAGCAATCGACTTGAGTGGGATATCTAGTCTAGACATCTAAAAAATATTTAGTTTTATCAGGAAAATTAGATTTTTAAATTTAAATATTTCCATATGAACGCATATAATTAGGTATTATACATTTATGCCTGCTGTATCTTTAGCACACACAGGAAACTCGGGGACTTGTTATGTTGTTTCTAATGATTATATGAAACTTTCCTGAAAATTTCAGCATATTACTTTTTATTTCCATGTAGGGCCTATTTTCAACCTAATGCTCCTGGACTATATCGGCGACATCGCTTTGGCATTTAAACCGGGAATATTGTAATCAATAATGTGATAAAGCTGCATATTATATACCTACACCCCCTTAAAAAAACTAACCGGATTTACATCTATCTCAAAATCGATCTTTCCAGTAGTAAAAAAGTCGGAATTCCGCCGATCGGCGGAAAATACTCATGCCTGGATAAGAGAATTTTTGATAATTTACCACTAGAATGACTGGCTCGATAATCGAGCCAGTCATTCCAGTGGTAAATTATCAAAGATTGTCTATGTTGGTCTGCAAATGGACACTCAAACAGCAGAATTTTTTGGAAAAATCTTTACTATTAAAGGATTAATGCATAGAGCGTGTTGTGAACAGTACCTTCATGTTTACTTTGCAGATTAGAGGAGCTATTTAGTACTGTGATAGAACAATCGGACGAATGTCTTCACACGTTGCAAAGTCTAGACTGGGAATTTCTGGACATTGATGACAGCAGCACATCGACCCTTCATACTCCAACAACCTGATGATAGTATGATACCATCCTTGTTCACACCCTATGTTCACAGTTACCATGAACCTGTACCACTCTGATGTCAATATTGTATCTTTTACTGTGTCAATAGCACAGAAACCTGGTGTACATTTTTCAACAATTTTGGTGGAAGATGGTGCTGTCTACAACAGCACCATCTCCCACCAGATTTGTTGAAAAATTAACACCAGTTCATCTTTTAATTTAATTTGAAAATTTAACATTTTGACATCGGTGTGGTAAGGGTTAAACATTGCACTGGTCCAAGGTATCTATTTAGGATATGCTAACCGTTATTACACTGATGCCAGTGACTTACACATTACATATTTATCTGTTGTGAAATCCAGGTATGTTACATTAATTAAAATATACTTCAATCAATGTGATAGGCAATCAATTGGTGTCTTAAAATGTAAATCAGTCAAATTATTTTCAAAAATGTTTAGCATATCTTGAAATTTTTTAAAGCATATCGACATTGGAAAGTAATAACAAATTGTTGTCAAAATACTCAGAATGAGATTAATTACAGGACGTATCACCTATCCCTACATCTGTGTGTAGGTTGTTACATAATTAGGGATCTTTGTAACTAGAACCCTGATTGATAACCATCAATCCCACACCGAGTTTCTTGACCAATTCATTTCTGAATCCTAGTATTTTCAGTTTAATGCAGCCAAATAATCTGTTTTGAAGATATCTTAAATAACCTGACGGGATGTTGCTGCCGTAGGTAGCAATAGCTTCCAGACAAATCTGTTTTAAAATATTCAGCAAATTACTTAACCTATAGATAATATCTGTATGACTAGTCTATGACACAAATTGTTAAATAAACAAACAAAATACATGTGAAGAATGGATGTATAAAAGTTTTGACAGATGATTGATCTGTGTCTGACCATTTTATTTCTGAATTCTAGTCTTCATTTTAACGTACTGTTTAAGATTTTAAAAATAATTTCTCTATACCTGTGGAAGTTGTTGCTGTCGTAGGCAGACTGAATTACATGTTATTGCCTTTTATTGGTAGTGCATAATATATGTAGTTAATTAACACATCAATGTTAAGATTTCATCAAGAAAATTTAAATTTGCTTCTAGAAAATGACCTGGTCAGTCCATTTGCAGGACAAGAAGACTTTTGAAAACCTACAAATGGAATGACTGCCTATTATTCAGCGAGTCATTCCAGTGGTACATTTTCAAAAATAGTCCTCTTGGCCTGCAAATGGACCTTTACAGACTATTTACTGGGCAAAATTTTTGATTGCGACTAGTTTAGTCTAGTGTAGTCTAGTCAAGTCTGCTCGTCATGTTTTTTACATTTTTGACAAAACCGTTTATAATGCAACTATAGCGTACTCTCGAAATCTTGCTGGCAAATGCAGGACTTCCAGACAGCACAGAAAAGGAATACAGTACAGATCAGAAATAATGCAGAACGTTTCCAAAACAAAAAACATGTTCTCAAGTTAGTACAATTTTAGACACACGGTAAGAAATGTTTTGTTGAATGTTTTGAACATAATTGTATTGGAAGAAATTGCTGCGTTAGGCAGTAATGTCTTCCAATCCAAATATGTTCAAAGTATTCAAGAGTATGTTTTAGTTTGTTTTGCTGAGCTGTACAGTATTGTGCAGCCAAACGGCCAAATAAAACTGGCTCCTAGTTTTTGATGCCGAAGCTGGCCAAATCTGGCCTCTGCAATGGCCTCGGTAACCGAGCCAGCCATTCCAGTGGTAAATTTCAAAAAAGGCCTCTTGACCTGCAAATGGACATTCAATAAAGACATAGTTGGATTTTAATGACCAAATTAAGACACCCTTTCACACCTAGACCTGAAACATCAAATTCTTTCCTATGGCAGCAGCAGCTCCCAGTCAAATTTTTCTCGAAATAATCAACAGCTCAATAGTTGTCTTGTAATTGATACTTTGGAATTTTGGAGGTTAAAATAGATGCGTGTACATGTGTACACCACGCACGCACGCACGCACGCACGCACGCACACACTGGACCATGTTATCGTTGTTGATCATTTTAACAGTATATATTTATTTATTTATTAATAGGATTAACCTGCATTGCTCACTCTGTTATTTGACAGTGCGTGATGCAATTACATGAACAGGGTTATTTGTTACAGAATTATTTTACTTCCAACCACCACCGTATAAAAGTGATTGGTAATTGACTGTTTTGCCAGTGTATATTAACCCTTTCACCGACAAATCACTGAAAAAGTGAAATTCATTATGATATAAGACTTATTCTGTTGAAAATTTTGAAATTAATTTGACTGGAAATCATTGCTGCCTAAGGATTCCAATGGATTCCAGTCAAATTAGTCTTAAAATATTTAACAGTTTTTCTGTACGCTTGCCTTGAAAATTAGATATGAGAAATTCATTGGTGAAAGGGTTAAGTGCCATTTGAAATGAAGTTATTGAAGCAACTACAACACCTTCCTGGAGAAATCTGATTTCTCCCTCCATCTGTATACCCACCAATCTGCACACACAACCAATGTCAACCACCACCCAATTCACCTTTCCAGAGTACCCACCCATCATATGACGTCGTAATGAACTGCATGATGTGTACAATGACATAATGAATGACGTCGATAAGTACGTCACAAACGCATATTTGAAGACGGTCTATGCGTTGTTGTACAAATTGTTTGCTTTTACTATTTAATAAATATTCTGTTGAATATTTTGAAACTAATTTGACTGGGCGCTGTTGCCAAATTAATTATAAAATATTCAACAGCTTCCCTGTATAGTTTTCAGGAAATTGATAGCTAGGGAATTTGGGGGATCGATCAATCCCAACACGGCGAGGTGTGGGTGGAGCTTAGCTAGTGATGGGCGGGGCATGGCTAAAAATGGAAAGGTCCATTCAGGTGCCATTTGAAATTTAGAGATGTAATTTTAATAGTATGCTTAGGCCATATGGCAGATATAAAAAAATTATCTCCTTCAGACAGCAGCAATGCGCATTTATTTTGTCCAGGTTCGACTGGCGAACTATTGTTTACTAGTACTTGATGATTAGCCATTCAAGCACACAATTTTATAAATAGCTAGTCAAAGACCAATATGTTCAACTGCCAAATCGCTGTACAGTACAGCTCATAAATATGTTTGAATGTTTCCGAAACAGAAACATGTTAGTAAGAAATGTTCTGTTGAATATTCTGAACATAATGGAGGATTCCAGTTTATCCATCATATGACATCATAATCAATTACATCATGAATGACGTAGCTAAGTTCGTCACGAACGCTTAATTAATCACTAAGCGTTGTTGTACGCATCATATGTCTACTAGTTAATAAACATGCTGTTGACTATTTTGAAATTAATTTAACTCAGCGCCGTTGCTCCCACACCCAGTCAAATTAGTTTCAAGATATTCAACAGCTTACATGTGTAGTTTTCTGGAAATTGAGCCAGGGAGTTCAGGAATCAATCGATCACAACACGGGCGAAGTGTGGTTGGTGCTTAGCTAAAGATTAGCGGGGCATAGCTAAAACTAGATTCTTCCATTTGATTAGAAGACATTGCAATGTCTTCTAATCCAATTATGTTCAAAACATTCAACAGTACGTTTTATTTTGTTTTGGAATTATAAGTTATTTCTGCGCTGTACTGTATTGTGTCTGTTATTTCCCTAACAGACCACTATTTATCATAGAGAATGGAATTTACCCCTTTAATGGTCATGAAAAGCAAGTAGGTTTTTGTGTCAGTGTCCATTTGCAGGCCAAGACATGACTATTTTTGAAAATTTATTACTTGAATGGCTGCCGCAGTACTGAAACGGTCATTCCAAATTGTTAAATTTTCCAAAGTAGTCTTCTCGTGACCTGCAAATGAACCTTGCCAGAGACGCTGCAGAGGTCAGTTTGGATGACTTGACCATTAGATGTTTAATGTACAGTACAATTTGTTCCGCAACCTACTCATAAGAGAAGCAAATCCATTCTAGGAAGTAATGGACCGTTCCATTTTTAGCTTTGCCCCGCCCATGTCTAGCTAAGCTCCGCCCACACCTCGCTCGTGTTGGAAGCGATCCATCTTTGAACTTCCTGACTATCAATTTCCAGAAAACTATACAGGTAAGCTGTTGCATATTTTGAGACTAATTTGACTGGGTGCTGCAGCGCCCAGTCAAATTAGTTTCAAAATATTCAACACCATGTTTCTTAAGTAGAAAAAAACATAATTCGTACGTGTCGGACTATTAAACATTAAAGACGGGCATAATCGAATCATTCATGACGTTATGATTATGACATCAGCATACACATCGCGTAGTTGATTATGACGTCATATGATTGAGTAAGGAGATGGATACATGAATTATATCAAGCTTGAATGTGTTGAAGAATATTCCAATGTTATATGGTTTAGTTTAACCGTTTCACCGACAAATCCCTTAAAAAGTAAATTCTTTAAGATAGAAAACAGTCTAAGGCAGCAAAGGCTTCCAGTCAAATTAATTTCAAAATATTCAACAGTTTTCTTGCATGGTAGCGTTGAAAATGAGATATGGGGAATTCATCGGTGACAGGGTTAATAAAATATTCTTGTACTTATATTTTTGTATCTAAATGTACATCGCATTAAAGCTGAAGGGTCATTATGAAATTAAGAAATTTTTTAAGTAAAAAAGGTGTAAGTGAATTAATTATTCATGTTTGCAATTTGTATCAAGTAATCGTCCGCCATTTTGTTTTGCAGCGGCCATTTTCTTTTCGCCACACCTCAAGCCTAATAAAAGGAATCGCCAAATCTAAATTCGTCCCCATTCACTTTTTGATGCCTCATGTGTAAGATATCTAGCGAGCACCCCAATATCAAAGTTTCGTCACATATACAGAGAAATCACGAACTGAGGACACAAAAATGAAATGAATATGTTTATAATTACTTTCTATCCCATCCAACATAAATATCCATTCAAAATTGGATATAAATGTGGTTATTCACTTCACTCAGACCAGCGGTTCCGCCTTGCATGAACTCCAGGACATTTTGAAAATGCCAACAGCGCTGACGTCATCGATCTGTGTATAGATCAATTCAATTAGTTTATTTGCATATCAAAGATACTCGTGCTATGCAAATAGTATGGTCTAGTCTGCTGAGCGCCTTAGTAATCCGCACTGAGATTTTATAAAATCATACAGACTTGAATTCCTAATATAATAGGGGAGCATAGGGCAATGGGTAAGCATTTTTATATACCATGCGTGATTTTGGAAATAAAAATATTGTGGTTTGATGAGAGGGGGCTAATAAGCAACTATACCCTCATCCCTGGTCATACACACGCACACACACACACCCAGACAGAGACACACACATGCATGCATGCATACACACGCACGCACACACCATTGCTGCTGCCATGGCCATCATCACCACCATCTCTCCTGACACTGCGGCCACGGATGCTGCTGCTAACAACGACAGAACCACCAACAGTAACAGCTACAACCAGTCGTGGAGCTGTATTTGTTGTAAAAGACACAGAACCACCATCATTGCAATAACAATTTCAACCAGCAACACAGCCATAAGAACACCCACAATAACAAACTCCACCACTACTGCAAGAATCACTATCAGCACAAACACCACCACTACCATAACCATCACCACCACCAACCACTGCAACAAGGAAAACTAAATTGCGTCATCGGAAATCCCCACACTATTGACAGATCAGATGTTCACATGCTCAATTGCGCCCCCCCCCCCACACTTTCCCCCTCCTCCCCCCCTACCCCCCATCCCTCATCTCTGAGATACTGATATGGGTAACTCATAAAAAATTTGGTTGAATTTCACCAAACGGTTCTGACAGACAATCGGCAAGACAGACAGGCAAGCAGGCATGAAGTATACCATATAGGTGCTTAGCTGCAGATCGCAGCTCAATAAGCCAACATTTCCTTAGTCAGTTAGTCAATCACAAAATCATATTCCGGGAAATATCTAAAACCTACTCAATTTGGCTAAAAATTTTAACACAATGAAGGAAGTTGCCATGCAAGAGGATTAGCAGACTCTGGCCATATTCCAGATAAAAGAATCTGGATCTGATAAATACTGGATCTGTGGATATCTCAGAAACTAATGGTTCGATTTGACTCAAACTTTAACACAGGAAATGGCATGACCATACACTAGGATGGCAGTACTTTGGGCATGATGCGAGAAAATGCGTAAAATCTGGAAAATAAACAAATCCAGACCCCGCAGACAGAGATTATTTGGAGCTTGTTTCAACATGGGGGGATAAAACTATCAACCACACCCAACCTCAAAGCAATATAACCACGATCAGAACACTAGGGTCATGAGGAAGACTGTTACAAGATAAACAAGAGCTCCGCAAACCGCGCATAATACCCCGCCATGATGACAAACCAATTAATGAGAGCTATAAGAAAATATTTATTTCTTCCTCAGACCAGTCATCCTTATGAAGTGTCAAAGCGATCCGTTAAACGGTCAAGGAGGTATCGTCCGGAAACCAATTTTCAAGATGGATGCTGATGACTGGCGGCCAGATTGGATTTCGGATCATTGTCGATTTCGATAGGTTTCTTCCCCAGACCTAGTCCAACCACTCTGAAGTTTCAAAGCGATCCGATAAACGGTAACGGAGTTATCATTTGGAAACCAATTTTCAAGATGGCCACCGGTGGCTGGCAGCCATCTTGGATTTCGGATCTTCGTCGATTTCGATAGGTTTCTTTCCCAGACCTAGTCCAACCACTCCATGAAGTTTCAGAGTGATTTGATAAACAGTAACGGAGTTATCATCCGGAAACCAATTTTCAAGATGGCCACCTTGGATTTCGGATCATCGTCGATTTCGATAGGTTTCTTCCCAAGACCTAGTCCAACCACCCTATGAAGTGTCAATGCGATCCGACAAATGGTAACAGAGTTATCGTCCGGAAACCCCTCTGCCGCCCGCCCGGACGGACGGATGGCGCCATTACATAATACCCCGCCAAATTCTTTGGTGGGTTATAAAAAGTTGGTGATGGAGCTGGTGCTGCTGCTGATGACGATGATGGTACATGGTAGTGGTGGTGGTAGTGGCGACGACAACAGTGACGATGATGATGGACAGGAAAAGGGTGCTCTGTAAGCAAGGAGGGATTTCGATACCCTAGTCTTTCGAATGCCTGAATATGTCTCTGTCGTCATCGTCGTTATCATCGTGCTTGCGGTCATGGTCGCCATCGTTGTACCAAGGTAGTACTAGTAGCAGCAGCAGCAGTAGTAGTTGTAGTAGTAGGTGGTCGTGCTGATGTTGATAGTGTTAGTGGAGCGATATCATTTTGCATTTTACCAAATCACCCCTTGCCAAATATAATGTATGTGTACATATTATCCTGATCTCCCCTACATTACTGTGAATTCTTATCGGTGACTCGGTGTAAAAACCTGAAATCATGCATCCTATCGCCGTCCTATCAGATATACACACATTTTAGAGGCAGTATTTCTGCGACTATATTGTTTAGGGCTTATTTGCTTTGATATGCAAATAAACTAATTGGATTGAATTGAGTTGATCTACACATAGATCAATGACGTCAGCGTTATTGATATTTCCAAAAATGTCTTGGTGTTTGTGCAAGGCGGAATAGCTCATCTGAGAGAGAATAAGTGCACATTTATATTATATCCAATTTTGAATGGATATTTATCCTGGATGGGATAGAACGTAATTATAAACATATTCATTTCATTCGTATGTCCTCAGTTCGTGATTTCTCTGTATATTATGTGACGAAACTTTGATATTGGAGTGTTCGCTAGATATCTTTCACACGAGGCATCAGAAAGTGAATGGGGACGAATTTAGATTTGGCGATTCCTTTTATTATGTTGGAGGTGTGGGGAGAAGAAAATGGCCGTCGCAAAACAAAATGGAAGCTTATTTGATACAAAATGTAAACATGAATAATTAACTCACTTACTTTCTTTTTACTAAAAAATGTTCATAATTTCTGAATGACCCTTCAGCTTTAAAATCTATTAATTTATTAGTCACGCCGAAGTGCGGCGGGCGGCGTAAGTACTGCGGTCACTGCCATTTATCTGTCTGTTTATCCACAGGGTATCTATCTCATGAATACCAGGCGGTAGAATCACCACATTAGGCACATCCATTCATATTCAAGATTGTTAGAATACATGAGTTTCAGGTCAAAATATGTGCCCTGTAGGTGGGGCTTAGAATACACCTTCCGTATCCTCTGCGTGTCGTAAGAGGCGACTAAAGGAGGTACGGGTGAGGTAACCCTGACAGAAACCTCAAGTGCTGAAGACGGAGGTTCCAGGCCGCACGGCGCACTCTAATAAACCATGGATCCACGCACTTAACGCTTATGATCATGTCGATAGTCACTTACAGGACTGGAGGTATGATCAGCGAACGAAAAGAAAGGTCAAAATATCAAATATCTAGGTCACAGGGTCACGAATACTTGTATAAAGGATCACTAAATGCATACTGGAAAACAAATTTGGTCATAATTCTGGAATATATGGCAGAATCATGAGATTTGGCAAATACATTCATTCTGTGGCTTGCTAAAAGGTTTTTGAATTTCATGTTAGAGGGTCAAATATCTAGGTCAGAAATCACAAAATGTTAGCCTAATTAGCCTGTTCAGTCTAATTAACTCTTTAACGGCTACATTTGGTCCAGAAAATATAAATATTTGTAGGCCAATAGAAGACTATTTTTGAAAATTTACCACTGGAATGACTGGCTACGTTATCGACCCAGTTATTCGTGCTAGATTTTTTTTAAATAGTCTATTGGTCTGCAAATGGACATTCCGCGGTACCACTGCAGAGGCCGGTTTTTGCCGTGAAACTTAAAAATATGTCAATAGTTTCATGACTGACAAATGAACACATCTCATTCTTCTTCCACATATGTGCAAACATCCCAATTATGATTCATATATTTATATAAGCATTATATGTATCTAATGTGTGTGTAAGTTATGTATATATTAGCATAGTACGGCCACACTCTTTCAAATTAAATCCATGTGCTTTCTAAACAAGTTGTATTTTTATATGTATAGAAATAATACTAAGATTGGAATGCTATATAATTAATAAATGTGTAGATGCACTGAATTTTTACAATTCCTTATTTCTATCATTGATATGATATATTCTGTGTACAGTGTAACTGCTGTGGATACAGTGCTCAAAATTTATTAAATATGGAATTATTGTACCATATGTATGAAATATCTGTGGCCTTTTTTAACCCTTGACTGGGGAAGCTATCCAAATACGACCTCTGCATTGGTCTTGATAAATGTCACAATACAGATCATGAGCAGACTTTTTGAAAATTTAACGTTATCCGAGCCATTCATTCCAGTGATGAATTTTCAAAAAGTCCTCTGCTCTGCAAATGATGTTAACTAAATATTTAGTGTTCTTGACTGTTAACCCTTTAACACTCATATCAGCCAAAATCAGCTTTTGCAGTGGTCATGTCAATTTGTAGACCAAGAGAAAACTATTTTTGAAAATTTACTACTAGACTCCAGTGATAAATTTTCAAAAATAGTCTTCTCTTCGTCTGCAAACTGACATTTTTTGAGAAAATTTAAATTTTCTTGAACAAATTTACGGCTTAACCAGTTAATCGTGGAATGAAATCTGTTATAAAGTGTGTTTAGAGAACAACAAAGTGGTCACTAATGACAGGTGCTTTGTTCATATAAGAGGGTCAAGATATGCGCTGCTCACCTGGAAGACCAGCTTTAGTTGTTCCAAATTTAACAGGATTGGAAGATAACACAATAGGTTGAAGCCAATACAGTTCAAGTAAGTTTTCTGGAGATTTAAAAAAAATCCATGCTGGCTGCAGAAAAAAGCGGACCAATCAGATTTGTGTACGGAAGGGCTGAAGCGTACCACACTAGGGTTCTCCCAGCCACATTTTAATGCAATCAGCCCAACATTTAATGAGTAGTCTTTTAACCCTTACCGCTCTGATGTCAGAATTGTAAGTTTCCAAGGTAACTAACTATACAAAATCAAATGAGCTGTTAAATATTTCGAAACTAATTTGACAGGGGTCTGTTGCCTGTTTGCATCTATCACCAGGTACACATTCCGTTTAACAGCTTACGTCAACAGTTATGACACAGTAAAATGAGCCAATTGTCAATGAACAGATGAAAGATAATCAGATGACTAAGATGACCAACAGTTTCAAGTAGAAGTTAAGTTATCGAAAGAAAACCAAAAACTGCATGGACGTACATATGCATGAATTGACTTGAACAAAAATCACACACATGTGCACGCGCATACACACACACACACGGGGTAATAATCTGTTCAGTTATGAGTGTGTACATGTGAAAATGAGAATGGATTTTCAATGGCCGATTATCCAAATATCCTAAAACTCCTGATTGGTCAATACCGATAAAAGACAAAACTAGGCAATAATGTTCCTATATTTTATAAATTATTTTCAACCTATTTACAAGTTGATTTCCTAGCAAAAACAGCTAATAATGATTAGAAATGTAACATAAAGCCATTACCTCTTTAACACTCAAGTTATTCAAACAACGGCTTCGGTAATGGTTTTTGGAAATATTCATTTACAGTCCAAGAGAAGACTATTTTTGATAATTTATCATTGGAATGACTGGCTTGTTAATCGAGCCAGTCATTCCAGTGATAAATTTTTTTTTTAATTTCTCTTGGTCTGCAAATGGACAATTTTTATCAGAGAATGGACCTTTCCAAGTTTATCCATGGATCATCTGAAGTCATAATTAACTAAGTGACGTGTATGCTGACATCATAATCATAACATCATGAGTGATTCCAAATAGTCCGTCTTTAACGCTTAATAGTCCGACACGTTGTACGACTGCTATTTAATAAACATGGTGTTCAATATTTTGAAACTAATTTCACTGGGCGCTGTTACTGCCATAGGCAGCAACAGTGCCCAGTTAAATTAGTTTCAAAATATTCAACATCCTACATAATTTTCTGGAAATTGAGTCGGGGGAGTTCAGTGATCAATCGATCCCAACACGGATGTGGTGTGGGTGGAGCTTAGATTGAGATGCGTGGGGCTTAGCTAAAACTGGAAAGGTCCATTGAAATTGTTTTGAACAAAGTTGAGGATGAAAGGGTGCAAGCTGTAGTTGTAAAGCTGATAACACATATATACATGGGGTCAAGTTCATCTCTCTAACTATAGTCAGTTTCATGGTTTACTGAACATGTGCAGTCGCTATGCCAAGCCAAATGCTGGATAGTTAACTATAGTTCGTTGGTTCCCCATTGAATTACTATAGCAGAATATCTGGAGCCGGTTACCAGTGTCCATTAACCCTTTCCGTCGTCTGTTTTGATGACCTACGAAAATGGGTTATTTTTGTCCGCTAAGACGTCAAAAGGCGTCCATATTACATAGAGTGGGAACGAATAGGGGTTTGGGAAAATTGACATGCAGTGGGAAGGCATAATTTCATCAAGCCTAAATTATTTAATGAAATATTTACACTTTTATATGCATTTATTCATGGCAAGCGATCGGTCTGCCAAATTTTGCACTAACCATCTGAACCGAGCTTGGGTGCTCAGTTGACTATAGTTGACTAGTTAGTTAACTATTTGAAGTTTGACTGGTAATCTAGTTAGCTATAGCTAACTATGGTAAGGAGTCGAACTTGACCTAGATAACGCTATAGAGAACTAATGCATTAAATGCTAAACTCTGACTAGTTACAAAATTTTAATATATTAAATTATAGCAATAATAATGAAATTATAACTTTAAATATTAGAAAAAATATATTAGATCTGATCTATGGAAGAAATAATACCAAATTCAGAGGATATATATATAAAATAAATGACTTGGCTTGCATATTATTACATATTAAAGTATGCCATAGTGAGAATTAAAGTTATCCTTAATGAGTAAATGGATTGAAATTCTTCTGTCAGATTTGGAAAACAAGATTATTCATGTATGATAAATATTTAATCAAATGGAGGGATTCGATCTGTCACTAAAGTATCTGTTGTCAATCAAAATATTCACTTGTTAGATGACATCACAATCAAATGATGTAGATCTGACACGAAGGGGCAAAAACCTGACAGCCACCATCTGAATTGTATGTCTGTGGTGAATTTATGATTTAATAAACATTCTGTTGAATAATTTCAAACTAATTTGACTGGGAGCTGTTATAGTCAAACAAGATAAAATCAGCTGGAGACTGACATACCCTCACAACATGAGTTCATCCCCAACATGAGTGTTTCCCGGTCTCATCTATACAGTGAAAGTGAATGCAAATCAGTCATGCATGCCCAATGCATAAACTTTTAGGCACATCTTTGGGTGGTGTGCAATCATCCTGTTAAGTACAATTGTCTCTCAAACTGTACAAGGAGTTGCAACATTTTCGGGGACATACGGGCGTACCTATGGATGTACAATAATTCTCTCACGTTTCAAACAATTCTTTTTTTTCGGGATGTACAGATGAATGTACAGACGAATGGGAAGGTCCGATGAAGATTTTAACATTAGGCACATTGTTTGGTGCTGTACAATCATCCTGTCAAGGTTCAAACAATTCTCTCTCAAAGTAGTAGTTGCAGCAACAAGATTTTTGTGGATGAACAGACGTACACATGTATATACGTACATATAGACATGGATGGACGGGACCTATGAAAACAGATTTTTACATTTGGCACATCTTTGTGTGGTGTACAATCATGCTGTCAAGTTTCAAAGAATTCTCTCAAACTGTAGGAGTTGCACGGACGGAAGGAAAACAATACCTCTGCTACTTAGTTTTAAATTCAACAGCTTGCCTGTATAGTCCTTTTGGGGGTATTTAAAATGCAGCTTTTGACACGCAAGCATTTTGGGAAAGTGTCACAGAGACCTTTTACAATAATCTGTGGACTTCCACTAAAATCATATCCACGATTCTGTTCACAGAATTGGTGCCGATTCTCGCTGTTCGAGAATCGGTGAAAATTGATGAGAATCGGCCAAAGCATCGATGCTGTACGCGAGAATCAAGGATTTAAAAAAGATTTCTCCAATTCTTGCTACGAGAATCGTTCAGGGAGAATCAGTGCTTTTTTAAAAATATTTTCCTCCAACGATTCTTGCTACAAGAATCTCTCGGGTAGTTGTCGGAAATTTTTTTTTTTTAAACGGCCGATTGTTATTGAATTGCTATTGAAGGATATACTATTACCAGTTGGCGTCATTATGGGAATCGTCAATATCAAAATCAAACAAAAACCCATTTTATGCCGATTCTAGAAATTAGAATCGAGCAGGGTGTCAATTCTAGTAATTGGAATCGAGCGAGATTTCAATTCTAGAAATGAGAATCATTAGACAGAATATAATCAACAGAATTTTTTTATTCCTATTATTATTTTTCAACGGACACAGGAAATCTGTAGAAAGTATTAAACGTAAACCACTGAATATTTTGAAAGTTATTTGACTGGGAGATGATGAGTTGAATAAAGTAAATCATTAAATAATTTCATTTGAATTTGAATTAGAGGTAACATTGATTCTAATAACGAGAATTATGCATTAATTAATAAAATTTCATTCCTAAGATTCTCACAACAGAATCGAGTTATTGCCTCGATTCTCGTAACAAGAATCGTATGAGAATCGGTAAAAAGTGTCGATTCTCGCTACCAGAATCCTCCATTTTCTTTTTTAAATTCCTATCCACCGATTCTGGGTTTTTTAAAATCGATGACCGATTCTCAAATTTTAACGAGAATCGGCACCGATTCTGTGAACAGAATCGTGGATAGGATTCTACTGGAATTCCTAATCTGTGATTGCATAATATTAGTTAATTTTTTATGCTTTTTGCAGATTGGGACCTCTAAATTTCAGCTTGGAATGTCCAGATTTCAGAGTAAGGGGTACAAAGGACCCCCACAGTTTAGTATGATACCTTTAAAGTTTAGTATGATACCTTTAAGAAAGCCTGTCTCATTTTTCAAATAGTCTTATACTTTGCATTTACAAGGTGCGCAATAGTACAATTTGACTGAAAGTTGTTGGTGGCTAGGCCACCACCAACTTTCAGTCAAATTGTTTTCAAAATATTTAGCATGTTTAGAGATGTAGCCACTGGAATATGTTGTCTGCAAAAACTCAGCAGTCAGGTGGTTAATAAGTCATGTGCATAATGGAAATGTATTCAGAATTAACCATTTCAACATTACAAGCCAGATATAATAAAATAATTCTTCCGTAAGAATAGGCAGAATATTTTTTTAAACTAATTTTCAACGACATACTGTTGATTTTAAATTGGGATATTGGTATTGTGCATTTTAAACGGCTAGTGGAAGCACGGTGATTGTCAACTATAAATATTGGGTCAAACTGGCCAAAGATGGCCTCAAGAGTAGTCTTGAGAAATGTCCATTTTCAGTCCAAGAGAATATTTTAATTTTAACACTGGAATGACTGAATGAGGTTTCCAGTTTATCCATCAATCATATGATGTCATAATCAACTAGGTGATGTGTAGGATGAAGTCAATCAATTATGTCATGAATGATGTAGCAAAGTTCATCACAAACGCTTACCTGGTGACGGACTAAGCGTTGCAGCAACAGCACCCAGTCAAATTAGTTTCAAAATATTCTACTGTTTAACTGTATAGTTTTCTGGAAATTGATAGGGACTTCAGGGATCGAGCGATCGCAACATGGGCGAAGTGAGGGTGGAGCTTAGCTAGAGATGGGTGGGGCACAGGTAAAACTGGCTTCCTCCATTGCAAGTGTTTTGTCACACAATATTGACGTGCCAAATTTGTTTAGGCCCAATTCCTATCCCATCCACAACTCAATTATCATCACTCACAATTCATCCTTAACAAAATTCTCA
This sequence comes from Chaetoderma sp. LZ-2023a, assembly GCA_034401795.1. Classification (NCBI taxonomy): domain Eukaryota; kingdom Metazoa; phylum Mollusca; class Caudofoveata; order Chaetodermatida; family Chaetodermatidae; genus Chaetoderma; species Chaetoderma sp. LZ-2023a. The sequence continues at coordinate 150,685,167 of CM067372.1, read as the reverse complement.
CAAATATCGTCATAGTTACAAGTGTTCACGTAACTACTGTACTTTTCTAGCAAAGTTCTCAACGGACAGAATTCATCACATTTTGGAAAAGAAATTGGCCTCTGATTGAGCAAAAGTTTCACTCGGTAGTTGTCCATAGGTTCACTGCCGGAATTCAAATCATGACAATCGTACAAGATGAATGCCAGATTGGCTGCAAAGGGGGAGATAATGCTGGCTCTGAACTGACGATTATGATGCTTTGCAAAGCTGTGAGCTCGTAGCTCTGTCTCATCACGAAACAGGCCTAAAGCTGCATAGAATGGAATTAGGGTTTCCGCATGACCAAACTGGAATACTGCGGGCGTCCATCTGTGGAGAGAATTTATCCATATCAAACAGTGGAGGGATCAGAGCTGTTACTCAAGTATCCGACGTCATAATCAAATGTGTCGCTTGTTATTTGACGTCACAATCAAAATCATGTAGGTCCATCAAGAAATTGGAAAGATCTGTCACGATTGTGTCCGAATTGTATGCCTTTCATTAATTTACAATTTAATAAGCATTCTGTTAACTATTTTGAATCTAATTTGACTGCGAGCTGTTGCTGCCGCCATTGAAATTTAGATTCTGGGAATTCAGATACAAAACTGCAAATCGATTCTTACTTGCTAAAAAATGGGCGGGGAATTGCTGGAAATGCATAACTCTCTTGCCAGAATGTTAATTGCTATAGAGTCAGTAGAGGAAAGGAAGATGTATATTTAAGAAGCATTATTGCTATACAGAAACTAGTTACAACAATATTGTTTCCAAATGAAATTCTGGTAGACAATGGGTTATCATTAACCCTTTAACACTCAAATTTGTTCAAGAAAATTTCACTTCTCATAGAAAATGACCATTTGCAGACCAAGAGAAGACTATTTAAAAAAATTTACCACTGGAATGACTGGCTCGGTTATCGAGCCAGTCATTTCACTGGTAAATTTTCAAAAATATTTTGTTCTGCAAATGGACATTTCTCAAGACCACTGAAGAAGTTGTTTTTTACTGATATGAGGGTTAAAGGGTTAATAATCATGGTTCATAGTCTCAAGCAAAGTGTAACTCCAAGCATGTTTAACTGTCTAACTGCAGCAACCCACCAGACAATAATTTCAATTGGCAATAACACTGAACCTGCTGAATATTTCGAAAACTATTTGACTGAAAGTTGATGGTGACCTAGCCACCAACAACTTTCAGTCAAATTGTTTTCAAAATATTCAGCATATTCAGAGTTAATCTCCCTGGAAAATGTAGTCTGCAGAAACTCAGCAGGCAGACACTTGTTCAACCGTTAACAAGCATTTTTTACAATCTTTGCAGATGTTTTATCATTTCATACATTTTTAACTGCTTAATGCTAAGTTTGGAAAGAAACTGGCCTGGTCCTTGGACTGCTCTTGAGGATGTCCATTTTCACAGAGAAGCCTATTTTTTAAATTTTACCACTGAAATGAGAATGTGTCATTTCTGCTCTGTAAGAGTTAAAGTCATGAAAGTACGTAAAATTCTGATATAGATGCAATGCATTATTGGTACTACGCCAATTAATTTGGTTGTTGTCCAACATAGCGATTAAATTTTAAAACTTCTTGTGGTCAAATTTCAGCTTAATAGAGTAAGTAGGGGAAAGTGAGGTATTGCTAAATGTGACACTCGGGGCCTTATGGAACGGTCAGGGGCTGTATTCATGAAAGGTCACCTGACTAACTGCCCACACCTACTTAGAAGACCAGACTACATTCTATTCAAGTAGAGGCAGCTAAATATTCATTAATGTAGGTCAATGCAGACGTACATGTAGGCGTTTTTTGGACTTGCTTCCAATTTAGGAATCTTTGTACTTAAGCACCCTTAGTAAATACGGCCTCAGTAGTTTAACCACTTACTGATCAAAATTTATCAAGAAAACCAAAATATCTGCTCAATGAATGTCCAATTACAGGCTAAGATAAAACTATTTATGAAAATTTACAACTTGAATATAAATTTTCAAAAATAGTCTTCACGTCTTGGTCTGCAAGTGGACATTCTCTAACACAACTGCAGAAGCTGTTTTGATTGGCATGACCATTAAGAGATTAACTTGCCAGTACAAGTAAATTAGTGGACATTTCAAAGCTAAGATTTGTTATCAAAGACTCATAATCTCACAATACACGGCTTTAGAAGAGCTCACCTGCTGCCCTTCATGTGTGCGGCTTGTGCACTAACCAGCTCATCAAATACAGCTTTCACTAATGGACAGCTCTGTTTGTAACTGATCGCATGGCCATATGACTTTTTCCAAAAATTCTGAAATTGAAAGAATTGCACATAAACAATGATACCTAGGAGGTACATTTTAAAGCAAAACTTTGACGGACAATGGATAGATGGTTGCCATGGTATACACTAATTTGGACATTTTGGTCAGGAGGTCTAATAGATGAAAACTGACAAGTATATATTTATGTTGGTGTTTTTCATATTCTTTAAGCCTTGAATTTGTTCGAGAAATTTTCAATTTTTTTCAAAGAAAATGTTAATTTGCAGACCAAGAGAAGACTATTTTTGAAAGTTTATCACTGGAATGACTGGCTCGGTTATCGAGCCAGTCATTCCAATGGTAACTTTTCAAAAATTGTTTTCTCTTGGTCTGCAAATTAACATTTCTCAAGACAAATGTAGAAGCCGTTTTTGGCTGATATGAGTGTTAAAGAGTTAAGCTCACCTAAATGGCTTCTGCAGCGATCATGGGAAATGTCCCTCCGCAGGTTAAATATTTGTTTTAAATTTAACATTAGAATACCCGAGCCAGTCAGTCTAATAGTAAATTTTCAAAAATATTCTCATAACCTGCAGATAGACATTCTCCGTTATAGAGATATACTACCTTGAGGTCCATGAGGTATTCTAGTACAGGCATATCTTCTGGTGAGAGCAGCTGACACCACAGAGAATGATTGGTCATGGCACGTTCAAAAGCACAGTAATGAAACACATTGCAAATATCACCTGTAAAAACAAATGTACAGCTATTAACTCACCTGGTCACTCAGATGCTAAGGCCAGGGAAGCACATTTAATAACTATTTTATGCAACCAAGACTTATCTGTCTTGATACATGTGAAAAGTAGTATGAATTAGCCTTTTAATGGGCAAGAAAATATGAATATTTACTTATTGAATGCCGGTCAATAGATGATTTTGAAAATTTATGACTGGTTATGTTATCAAGATAGTCATTCCAGTGGTAGAATAAAAAGAAATAGTCTTATTTTGCGAAAGAACATTTCTGAAGACCACTGCAAAGGCCCGTTATCGACCAAGCCAGTGGAAAATTTCAGAACTAATCTCTTGGCCAGCAAACAGACATTCCTTAACGCCAATCAATGCAAAAGCTTGTTTTGGACAACTTGGCCATTAAAGTAAAACTCACCTTACTTTATACTAACCATTCAGGTGAAAGAATTTGCCACCCATAATCTAGCCTTGATATTTTATCTTTTTATCATGCCGACAATAAGAAATACAGGTTTTAGCACCTAAATGTTTATATATATGTCTACAGCCTATGATGGCTGTCATGATTTACTTTCCAACCAATCGGGAAAAAATGCATCGTGTCTGCCTCGTTATATACGCTCAGTCATAGTCTATAGTTTGGCAACAAGGTATAAGAGCATCAATACAGGTAAGCTATTGAATATTTTGAAACTAATTTAACTGGAAGTTGGTGCTGCTATAGGCAGCAACAACTTCCAGTCGAATTGGTTTCAAAATATTCAATAAAATGATTATTACATAATAAAGAATGTAATGCATTGGCACTTATATGACATCACACACTATCACTAGAGGAGACAAAATGGTGGCACTCACTGTTCAACATTTACATGCTATTACAAGTCAGATAATTGTGATACAGATACGGGAATGTGTCAAGATATGGATGATGTGGAATCTATAAACCATAATCTATCACTGCACTACAACATTTGAGATGACATTGGCATCCCTTTAAAGGGTTAAACAATAAATTTTTCATTCCATATTTATCGACATGTATACACTACTGCTCAGAAATAACTGAACATATTTACAAAATAAAATAAAATATACTGTTGAATATTTTGAACATAATGGAAGAATCCAGTTTTAGCAGCCATCTCTAGCTAAGCTTCACCCACACTTGCCAGTGTTGGGATCAATCGATCCCTCCACTCTCTGAATCTCAATTTCCAGAAAACTATACAGGTAAGCTGTTGAATATTTTGAAACTAATTTGACCGGGTGCTGTTTCTCCCTATAGCAGCAACAGCGCCAAGTCAAATTAGTTTCAAGCCAGTCAACAGAATGTTTATTAAATAGTACAGACATACAATTCGTACAACCTGAGGAACTATTAAGCGTTTAAGACGGACTAAATCAAGTCATTCAAGATGTAATTGATTATAACGTCAGACTAAATATGACATAGTTGATTATGATGTCATGATTAACTGAGAAACTGGATTCCTCAATTGCATTGAAAGACATTTCCTCCTACTTGTTTATGAGCTGTACTGTGTTTTAGTACATTGATTTAGTTGATCTGTTGCTATGCACTTAGATATAATGTTGTCATTGTTTTGAAAATGACATTGCTGAGACCAGGATGACATCAGCCTGCTGGTACCAAAAACTTGATCTCCTTTTAAATCCTTAACCCTCGAATCTGTTCTGTGTGTGTGTGTGTAGGTGTGTGTGTAGGTGCATGCGTGTGTGTGTGTGTAGGTGCGTGCGTGTGATATGAATATGATTATTATGTGACGATTTATCATGAAAACACTACCTGCAGCATGCCATACCTAATGAAATAAACTTCTTTTGTATGTTTAAGCGCCTCGAGACGCTATCATGAACACCCACCATTTCCTTTCCATACTTAAACATGAGGTACTCCTTCATGCTCGACTCCGGATCATCTTCAACATCCTTAACATACTTCCTGCAAGAATCGAAGAAGCGCAATGTTCCATCATTCACGGACATCTTCACATCATCACTTGCGTCCTTACTAAGCACTGACACAAGTCCTTTGTTGAATGACTGAGCACTGTGTTGTGTTCTTGAAGCTTTGGTAACAATAAATTTAAATTCGTCAATTCTAAAGTTTGAAAGAAGCGTCTGGAATTTACTCCCGAAATAATTTCCAAGAGAATAATGTTCCTTGCGGCCTGGTTCAGCAATATCCTTATCAATGTCTGGGTTAAATGGATTTATCCAGTTTTCAAACTTCTGGAATGAATCAGACTGAGAGGAAAATGCCCCGATTTCTTTCAGTTTTGTCCATAGTTTATTCATTTTTCGTACAACCTTTGAGCTGGGATTTCGCGTACCGTGTCGCAATATTATATTAATATGAATTGGTGAACATTTTTCAGCAGTGGTATATTGTGTACTATTATCACTGTTATAATGTGAATTAGTCAACAGTTCCTGAGCCCATTCATACTTTGTTTTCGTCCCAAAACCTAACCATGAATTACTCCAAATTCTCCAATCAATATTAGTAGTATAAATGTTCTGATCACTCTTGGTTAATGCAACTAAAATAGATGTTGCCAGTAAAGTCGATAACGCTGTCAGGAAGACCGAATTCGCCATCTTTCCCAACACTGCTGCAAAAATCACAAACAAGAATTAATTTAACCCTTTAACCTTTTAATGGTTAAATTTGATCAAGAAAATTTAACTATCTGCCTATTGAATGTCCATTTACAGGCCAAGAGAATAACAATTTTTGAAAATTTATCACTAGAATGACTGGCTCGGTATTGAGCCAGTCATTCTAGTGATAAATTTTCAAAAAATGTATTGTCTTGGACTATAAATGGACATTCTACAAGTCTATAACAGAAGCCGGTTTGACATTAAAGGGTTAATCGTTGCAATGGCAAATCCTTGAAAAAGTGAATTTTTATAATTTATAGCATATTCTGTTGAGTATTTTGAGATTAATATGACTGGAAGCCATTTCTGCCTAAGGGGTAGATTTTAAGGATCTTTTCTACTAACCCAGATGGGATAGTGCATCAATGATTTTACTATCCCACCTGCCTAAGGCAGCAACGACTTTCCGGACTAATTAGTTTCAAAATATTCAATAAAGCATTGAAGCTAGCAGAAAATGTGGGTGCAGAACATAATAACAGTATAAGTGTTTTTTTCGTATTTCCTCTTGAGAGCATTACTAACCCAGACGGGTTAGCGAAGGTGTAGTTTTACTAACCCGTATGAAATTCTACTATCCTCGAGTTAACGGGTTAGTGTTAAAATCGAGCCCTGCAGGCATATTAATTTCAAAATATTCAACAGCATTCTGGTTTGTTTGCCGGGAAATTAAAATACAGCGAAGTTATCAGTGAAATGGTAAATGGTCAACATTGCTCATCAAAATCATAATGTTCAGAGTCATGCGATATTAATTCGCAGGCCAAGAGAAAACTAGTCATAAAAAATTTACTACTGGAATGAATGACTGGCTCGGTTATCGATCCAGGCATCCCAGGGGTAAATTTTAAAAACTAATGTTCATTTAGTCTGCAAATAAATACTGTAATTGTTGGTTTGTCGGTAACCTTTTAACTCTCAATTTCTTTTGAAAAAAATGCAATATTCTCATCGAAAATGGCCGTTTTCAAATGACATTTCTGGCCGCCTTAAATTAAAGTGCTAAACCACTGAAATATCTGTTTCTGAATTTCATGAGCTTCAACATACTGTATCATTGTTTCCAAAATGACTAGTGGTGTATGCATGCCTGGGGTCAGTTACATTTAAATGTAACTAGTTACAGTTACATTGGACTCTGTCAGTTACAGTTACATTTGTTGAGCAATGTAACTACATGTAGTTACAGTTCAGTTACTTTGCATAATGTAACCAAAGTTACATTTCAGTTACATTAGTTACTTTGTCTGATAATTATTATGAAGAACTATGTGGACATGAAAGTCATCATACAAAGTGTAATGTAGTCAACCAATTTGAGATATATAGTAGAAACAAAATACCACTATAACCCTGATATAACATATTGACAGAACTGAATTCATTCCAGATATACAATATAAAACATGAAAATTTTAAAATGAATTTGAATGAACTTTGTTGCTGCCATATGCATTAACAAATTTCATTCAACTTGTTTCCAAAATAATAAGATTTCATTGTAAAAATGTGGATAGATGTGCATACACATATGTATTCTTCACCTTTCAACCATGCAGGTCAGATAACAAACATTAATTTTATTGCAAGAAATAATTGCTTGAATATTTTGAAACTAATTTGACTGAAAATATTGCTGACATAGGTATCAACATTTTTCAGTGAAATTAGTTTTAAAATGTTCAACAGATTTCATTAGAGCATTGACTTTCTGCGAGAAAGATAATCTGCCATCTACAATGGAACAATATAACAGTTTTCAGTGAAATTAGCTTTAAAATGTTTATCAGCTTTGATGTATGCATAATTTAAATAAGGGTTTTAAATATTTTGAAAATACTTTTTTTTCTTTCATATGTTGCAATGACAAATTAATTCCAATCAGATAATCTGCCGTGTACTTTAGACTACTTTTACTTTCAAAATTTGTTGCTTGATATGGCAGCAACAGCCTTTTTTCAGTGCAGATTAGTTTCAAAATATTCAACAGCTTTCCTGTACACTAGTTTCATTTCACAGCCTTTATAAATTTGTCCGCCATACCAAAATAGTTGATGGCTTGACTTTTGGCATTTTTCTTTGATCTTTATCAGCACACTTATGTGAATTGACCTAAGCTTGAGCATAATTGCTGAGTAATGATGTTCTAAGCTGGCCTAATCAATAGCATATAAAGAAAAGAACAGGACATGCTGTCTTTCTTCTTCTTTTCGATCGCTGGTATCACACTTGGAGAGCCGTTCTCAAGATGAAATCTGTGGTTTTCTGCAGTTCTTCCACAGGCCCATACAGCTTTTCAAGAAAAGAGGTTGACAATGGCCAGATCTCTTCTCTCAGCAGCTGATACATACTGCAACATTGAAGTATGTGTTCTGTGGTCTGTTCTGCTTCTCCACAAGGACAAGCGGGCGATGTCGTAAGGTGGAACCGCCTGTACATGTGTTGGTTTAGTCTGTTATGTCCAGTTCTGAGACGAAAAATGGTCACATGCTCTGGCCTCGAGAGATGATGGTAGGCATCTTCTGATTGAGGTGTTCTATAGTGACTTGATGATAGTCCTCATCTCTGTATGTGTAACCATGTTTTCTGTCTGATTCTCTTCTGCACCCACCTTTGCCATCTTGTCTGCTTCCTCATTTCCTTGGACTCCACAGCGTGAGGGGATCCACTGCAATGCTATCCGAAAGCATTTGATGGTTTGTAGTGCTTCTTCAAGTTGTGGCAGCTTACCTTTGGTGATAGCCTCAAGGACGGAACGGGCATCAGATAAAAAGACAATCTGTGCAATAGGGTCTGCTGTTCTGCTGATGGTATTAGCTGCATGGACCAGTGCTTCGACTTCAGCTCTGTAGTTTGTGCAGTGTTTGCCTGTCGGTATTGCAGCTGACTCATGTTGTCCGTTTGGATACTGTATGTGCAGTCCGGCACCTCCGCTCCTAATTGCATCTTTGACATGCTGTTAAAGCTACGTTTCCACGATACAATTGATTGTACAATTTGTTGTACGATCTATCGTACGCAGATTGAAAGAGCGTTCACACGATACAACGCGAATTAGCAAGCCGACCTCCGTGCACATGGCGCGTGTCACTATCTTTAGGACAGTACTGATTCTATGAAGATGGTGAACAAATAATGGCGAATATTACAGCTTTGTCAATGTTTGTGGTGTCACCAGATCACACATTCAGATGCATATATCATATATACGCTGTACACATATTTAAATGAAAGATGTACACAGGTAATCAAGATGCACCAGCTGATCGCTATCCTCTCCAATGCCTACTCAAAGAAACTACAAAGTTACAAACCTAATACACAAGATAATCTCTGATAGCATCTAAATTTCATGAGTTCTGGTGTGGACAACTATGGAGGACCCACTACCCCTCCCCTCAACACTCACAGACCCATTCCACGATTTTCACCTGGAATTTGCAGGTATCTGACCTTTGTGTCACTTCACCCTTCCACATACAATTCTTGGATCCATCCTGGACCACTTTAGCGCCATGAGTGCTACCTAAGGACAACGCTGTATGAACAGGGATGGGTGACGTTCAGCCTCATAAATCTGCCATGTCTTCTTTCACTATTATGTTATCATTCCTAGATTTCACTCTCTCTCTCTCCCCCCCCTCCCCCCCCCCCCTCCATTTCTGTCTTTCTACCTCTACAACCTCTCTCCACCACACGCACCCTTAGGCTCATTTTCCATCTCTCTAGCAGACAACCAAGCAAATAATTGATTAAAGATATTGCAAATAATACAATTTGTGTTCTCAAAATCAGGGGTGCCAAAACACCTGGTGCGCTATGGGAGAGGAAAAACCAGGGGTGGGCTATTTCCCATCCCCACCCAGCATGCTCTTACGCCTATAAAAATGTTACAAGACATGCAGACACATACCCATACGTGGGTGTGGTCATACATTTGAGAAAGGTGGGTTAAATTACAGATGCCACTTATGATATACGTTTATGATACATTTTACATTTGAAAAGCTTATTACTATGCCACTGTACCAACATCAGTTATATTAAGCACTAACTGGACAAATTATTCGCCATCTGATTGCCAATAGAAGTCAGTTCTGGGAATCGCAGACCATCTTTCATGCGTGCGTGCGTGTGTGTGTGCTGACCAAAAAAGTTTAGCAACACTGAGAATATTACTGTATAAATGTTATTTAACAAAAACAATAAATTGATTCAAATATATCATTTAATTGATAGGTCATGTTCCAATTTGAACAACAGTCTCTTGTTACTGTAATGCTAGCATCGCGCCTTTAACACGCCATCATTCAACGGAAGGGTCCAATTTAAATAATGACACTGAGCTGTCAATACCGGTTGTGACCTCCGCGCGCATTAACCACCGCCGTACATCGCTTTCGCATGCTTCGAATTAGGCACCTGATGTCACGAAGAGGAATCGCATCCCATTCCTGGAGCAGTGCAGCTTCCAGCTCCCGCACGTTGTGAAGATGTGGATGGTTCTCATGCACCATACAGCCAAGAATGTCCCACACGTGTTCGATAGGAGACAGGTCCGGTGATCGTGCTGGCCAGTCCAACACCGGAACGTTGTTAGCCTCAAGGAAATCACTGGTGACCCTAGCTGAATGAGGACGGGCGTTGTCTTGCTGGAACATAAAGTCTGCATGATGCTGCATAAAAGGGATGACAACATGGGTGACAACTTCTTCACAGTAACGTTGAGCCGTTAAATTTCCGCGAATCACAATAAGATCTGTTTTGCCATTTTCATGGATTCCAGCGCACACCATGACACTGTCGCCACCAAATCTGTCGTGCTGAATGATGTTGGCTGCATCATACCGTTCTCCTAAACATCGCCAAACCCGTTGCATACCATCCGCCACATCCACACAAAACCTCGACTCATCACTGAATAAAACGTGGCTCCATTGTTGAGCACGCCATCGCCGATGAGTTCTTGCCCATGCAAACCGATTCTCGATGTGACGCTCTGTAAGCGGAACAGCAACAAGTGGACGACGGGCATGCAGGCCAGCATCATTGAATCTGTTTCGCACAGTTTGTGGATGCACTGTAGTGCCGGTAGCGGTGTGCAAATTACGGGACAGCAGCTGCACAGTCTAAAACCTGTGACGTCGTGATGACGTCACTAAGTAGCGGTCTTCTCATGGTGTTGTTGCTCTCGGTCTGCCAGATCGTGGTCGGTCATTAACATGTCCAGTTTCCTGCTCACGTTGGCGGAGACAGGAAATGGTTGAAGCGTGAACATTAAAATGTCGAGCAACAGCGCGAACGCTCTGCCCAGCAGCGAGTCTTCCCATTGCTTCATGGTGCTGATTTTCGGGTAGCCCTTGGCAGCGGCCCATGTTCGGTAGGGTAAACTTTTAAGCATTTTCTATTAACGTTCGTTATCTGCTTTTGCAATATGGTGAATTTTTGCCTTCGCTACCCGCCAATGTGGGCCAGTGCATGAAAAATGCATTTTCACATGCATTAAGCGCGCAGCCGAGAAATGCAAGAAATGATTTGCATTTCTTCAAGATCAGCGAGACATTACATTAACGAAACATGCCTGGAAATTTGGTTATAAATGGACGCATAGTTTTAATACAACAAACCAAACTTCACTGTTGCTAAACTTTTTTGTATATTATCCAAAGCAAAATTAGAAGACCGCTAGTTAGTAAATTTTGAACATGAGGTACGAAATGTTATGTTGGGTATTTTGGACTTGCTTTGATTGGAGGCCATTGTTGCCTTACACGGATAATGCAGCTTACTGGCCGGATGTCGGGCCGTTACTGGGCCGATGAATTCAGTATCAGCCTGTTACTGGATGGCATCTGCCCGATCAGTTGCGATGTCAGGGTGGTCAGCTGTGTCCCCTGATAGGATCTGGTCCATGTTCAGTTCATTTAGATTTGGAGGCATGTTGGGTTATTTTTTATCTGTCCTATATCTCTGCTACTATAATATTCACCCACGGAGCTCAATACATGTGTATGGGTGTTTGTATGCACAGGCCTTTGGGCTTTCGCCCACCCATCTCACTATCACATATACATTGTGTATGTAGTCATACAATGAGGTAGTGGAATGGGTGGGCGAGGATTTAAAGGCCTGTGGTGTATGCATAGAAAAGGCAATATGATGATGATTACTGTATCTGCCGCTGTCGTAGTAGAAACAGCTGCAATCAGTCCTCCTTCGCTTTTTCCCACTGTGTCTTGTGCAAAGACAATATGCATCTAGTCATATATGAATCTGTACTGCATTATTATAAATTTATTGCAATGAAGCTTGTCCCTGTATTGAAAATGTACACTTCCTGTCTCCTGATAGTGTTTGTGCAATAAATCATATCTTATCTATATATTCACCATAGTACCTCTTTAACAATTTGATGACGACACCTATATTAGAATGCTGATTGGTTGTCGAATCCGACAGATCGCACGGCTGATCGAAAGAATAGAACCAGTCCTACCGGTACGATTTGTCTGACACACACCAATTTGGTCGTATGGCTGGTCGATTTCTTAGTTGAATCCAACGTCGGATTCGATTAATTGTACCGTGGAAACAGAGCTTAACACACACTGTGGCAGATTTTAACTTTCTTTACAATTCAACATCTGGTGTTCTTAATCCTGTTAACCCTAAAGTTGAACAAAACAGCTTTTGCAGTGCTGTTGAGAAATGTCCATTTCCAGATAAATATAAGACTATTTTTGAAATATTACAACTAGAATGACCGGCTCAATAACCAAATTAGTCATTCCAGTGGTAAATTTTCTAAAATAATCTCATAGTCTACTAATGGACATTTACATGTACTATAGATGAGTAAACTAAAATTGTTTTAAACTCATTTGAGCTATAAAAAGGTAACTTAAATCTCTAATAGTTTTGTAAACAACATGTTTCTAAGGTAGCTCAATGTAAAAGCTGCATAAGAATTGAGATTATCATTGCTAACAACCATATCTTTAGAATAATAGCATGTAGTAAATATCACACATACAGATAGAGAATGGGGTAAACATTTAATGGTCAAGATTAATCAAGAATATAAATATGACTAGCCCAATACTCAAGCCAGTCATTTCAAAGGTAAATTTCAAAAACAATATCACAGATGCTTGGAAATAAAGTTGCTGTCCATAGCATCAACATCTTCCAGTAAAATTAGCTTCAATATATTCAACAGCTTACCTGAATGATTACATTGAAATTGGGATATTGGTGTGGCGCATGCATAACATAACAGCAGCTATGCTGCAAATTAAGAAAATCATAATAAATTTGTTATAAAAGTTTCAAATGTAACTGAATAGTAACTGAAATTTCAGTTACTTTTGCAATGTAACTGGTTACATTTCAGTTACTGTAACTAAAAAAATTCTTCAATTACAAGTTACTTCAGTTACATGAAAAATGTAACTAAGTTACAGTCAGTTACAGTTACCCCAGCCCTGGTTGTATGTTGGAGTGCATGCGAGTGGCCGACAGCCGTGAGCAAAAGGAGCTGTTAAATGTGAATGGTGATGAGCAATACAGGAATATGTGTGCTATATGTGGTGTAGCCTACCACATATATATTTAGATACTCCGCAAAAAATACTGACCAACCGGAACCAGTTTAGCTCACATATGCGCTTTTGAGGTAATTAATCGCATGGAAAGAAGTTTGATAGAATTTCGGTAGCTGCGGCTGAAGCTTGAAAGGTAAGTCACATTAATTAACCTACTTTTGCTACACTACAAACCGGAAGCCTACAATGCATGCAATGGTATACACCAAGATTGATAACTCATAACTGTATATAAAAAACTAAAACAACAGGCCGGAATAAGCTTTTGAGACAGACTGGCTGATGGATGCCGAGACTGATGGACGAACGTATGAACTAACGAATTAACTAATTGATAAGGTATTTGTTTAGCTGCTATCTGCAGATAAATAACAATAACACGGTTACCTGGTGTTCACAGATAATTAATAAAGAATCATTTTATAAATAACACAACAATTTAACCCTTTCACCAATGAATTGCCCATGTCTCATTTTCAAGACACCCATATAGGTAAATTGTTGAATATTTTGAAATTAAATTGACTGGAAGCCGTTGCTGCCTTAGACAGCAATGACTTCCAGTCAAATTAATTTCAAAACATTCAACAGAATAAGTTTTATATTGTAAACAATATACTTTTTCAGGAATTTGTCGGTGAAAATCATAATAAACAATTTAGGAAGTGTCGCAGAATGCTAAAGCAGGAGGAAATGTCAGACATTACTAATGACAACATGACACAATAAACCAGTTTGACGTAATAGTTTGACGTGATACTGTACAATGGCATGTACATAACCTAACACTGAAGTGATTGAACTATGTCATATGCCTCAAGACATTCAAAGACAAACTTAACCAAAGTCTAGTCATCATCCTCACCAATGCTATGAGGATTAATTAATCCTCTGATGAAGGAATACATTTTCTCAGTCAATCCTATGACCTCATAATCAATTACGTCACACGATTTTAGAAATTAAGAAACTACATGGATCCTGATATTAAACACTAAATTTTAACTGTCTTCAGTTAAATTATATCCCAAAACGGCTGAAACTCCCCCAAATTGTCCCTACAAATGATTTGAATTTGCCATGAAATTGCAAATATTTCCACATTGAGATCGCGAGATACCGGTAACCAGTGATCATCTCGTCCCGTATAAACTCACCCAGTAAAACAGCGAACAGCTAAAGCTGTTGATATTTGACTGACAAATATCAATGTTATGAGTCAAACACATTGGATATGAATGTAAACATACGTTTTACTAATTTTCCTGCCTATCTGCATTGATGTATATGTTAGAATAATAAATGAACTTTCCATGATGGCCTGTGCTTTATAGGATGAATTTGCAATGGGACGAAACCACCAGAAAACGTGGAAATCTCTGTGCAGGTCAGAGGTCTAGATAAGCAGGGTTTTTGTGTTTTCACCCAATAAAAATGGCCAATCACTCAATTAATTTTTAACATTATGAGTACCGAAATAAATAATTACCCAATTAATTTCAGTTCTATTTCTAATAATATATAACAACTTAACTAAGAAGACCCAATTAAAATTTTTAAAACCCAATTTTCTCAATTTCTAGGAGTGAATTTAACCAATTACTGAAAAACTTATCTAGAGCTCTGGTGCAGGGGTACAACTTAGCCATTATAACACATACTAAATAGACTACAATATGCTGCGAATACATAGGCCTAAGCTTGCTCTCGTTAGAGTAGCTTGTATCAATCGATATCTAATGAAACCTGCCAACATAAGAGGTGAATAAAGTTTGGGAGGGGGGGGGGGGACTAACCAGGCTGTAGTAATTGATATAAAATATCACTCAAAATATTCATTTCATATTATGATTTTTCTAGCAAACAACGGGCCGAAATTATAAAATATTATCGCAGGAAAAGATAGGTTTTAGACATTTTTAGCCATCCGATGTCCTATGATGGTAATTAAAATAAGTTTTATTCACTTTTTTTGTGAGAAGTGCATTTTGATATACGTAGGCAACCTTCACAGCCGTAATCGTTAATTTATCAACTACTCTAACACTAGCCTCAAAACTACAATCTGACAGCCCTGGATAAATAAGAAACGGGGGATCATTAAATACAGGTAAAATATCATTTTCCCGAACGAAGAGCAGTAACTTATATCGCTAGACAGCTATATACTATTGAAATATTACTAATGAGAAGCAGATTATCTGCCTAGAAAAATGTTATACCGATTTTATCTTATATTTCAGTATCAGCAAAATCATATCGGTATGACTAACGGTATAGCTATGATACTGCTATTCGATATATATCGTGAAGCCCTAAGTCACTGTGGTATGTAAAAATTTGACACCAACTGCTGATCCAACTGATAAAAGAAACATTGGTAGGCATAAATAATTGTATTTTTCATGCATAGCAAGATTTAGTTTGACAAGCATTATGTATTTCGCCTATATAACCCTATCAAACACAGTTACCACGGTAGTGTAGTACCCACCATACTGTAGTACTCAACCCTAATAGGGCTATACATACGTCACAATTGGGCAGTCCATCAAAGGCATAGCCTATGAATCGATGGACCCTCTACATACGGAACAAACATTACAATATATAGGGTGATAGATTAAAAACATGTTTTGTTTTTTGCGAGTCTCCTCCAAACTAGTGGCTGAGCATAGCGAGTCCATCGTAGTCCCTATGTGGACTTCCTCCAAACATGTTTCGCGAAATAGCAGAGCGTTCTAACAAAATGTATCGTTCCGTAGGAGAAACATGTTTCTGTAGAGCTATTCTAGCAGAAAACTAAGTTTTCCGTACCATACGGAACAAGCTCCTAGAACAGTGTTCCGGTTAACGCTAGACTGTAGTAAGAACCTGTCTTATTGGACCACCTTATATAGCACAGACAATGATTATAAACAGAAAATTCTGTCTTATTGGACCAACTTATAGACTACATGTAGGCACTTAAAAATAAAGACTGTAAAAACATGTATATCTTATTGGACCACCTTATAGATCACAGAGACTTAGACACTATAGACTGTAAAACCTGTCTTAGTGGACCACCTTACAGGCAGCAGACATTTAGTCCATATAGACAGTAAAAACTGTCTTATTGGACCACCTTACTGATGGCAGACACTATCACCATTTTTGTCCATCCATCCCACAACCACATAATTATCCTCCACCCCCCCCCCCTACCATATATATATATAAGATGGGGAACTAGCAAACCGTGGTAGTTAACGAAAATTGGTCATTTAACGAAAATTTGTTAACGGAAATACTCTACAACACTATATCTAGTGGGTAGTGTCAGATAGCTTTAAAAGTGTTCTTTCCATACATATATTTCATATTTTGAAAGTCCTAACGAGCATCCTACAATATCAATTTCAAATTGCCATGTCATTTGATAAAATTTGTCTACTTTCAAGTTGAGAAAGGGTTTATCAAACCGTGGTAGCAGGCCAGAGTAATCAATAAAAATTTATGTAGATCACTAGTCACCAAAAATAAAAGCAATGCCAAAATAAATTTGTTTATCAGCGACATAGTTCACTTTTAATTGTTTTCCGCTTAGTTTTCTCTGTTTAAATATGGCTTTGAAAATACACCCACTAAAAAATTAAGGACGGAAGCGATTTTGAAGCTAAAATCAGATGATCTGAAGAAAAATTTACAAGTTGTGACATAAATATTTGACATATTTAATAAATATTTTGCGTGTAAGTAAAGAATGAATTTATGTGCATTGTTCAAGTTCAAGATTATTTATTTTGATATAGAATATACATTTACAGTTTCACAACAGGTAGTCCACGAAAGGCAGAGCCTATGTAGCGGTGGACCCCTACATATAACATATAACAACCAGGCCTGGGGTCAGTTACATTTAAATGTAACTAGTTACAGTTAAAGTTACATTGAACTATGTCAGTTACAGTTACAGTTAAAGTTACATTGGTTGAGCAATGTAACTAGTTACATTTCAGTTACTTTGCATAATGTAACTAAAGTTACATTTCAGTTACATTAGTTACTTTGTCTGATAATTACTATGAAGAACTATGTGGACATGAAAGTCATCATACAAAGTGTAATGTAGTCAACCAATTTGAGATATATAGTA
The DNA here is from genome assembly GCA_034401795.1 of Chaetoderma sp. LZ-2023a. Classification (NCBI taxonomy): domain Eukaryota; kingdom Metazoa; phylum Mollusca; class Caudofoveata; order Chaetodermatida; family Chaetodermatidae; genus Chaetoderma; species Chaetoderma sp. LZ-2023a. The sequence continues at coordinate 150,667,697 of CM067372.1, read as the reverse complement.
GGAACAAAATACCACTATAACCACTGATATAATATACTGACAGAACTGAATTTATTTCAGATATAAAATATAAAACCCACTGAAATTTGTTCAATGAATTTGACTGAATTTTATTGTTGCCATATGCAATAACAAATTTCATTCAATTTGTTTCCAAAATAATAAGATGCTTTCATTGTAAAAATGTGCATACATATTTCTTCCTCTAACCCTTTCAGCCATGCAAGCCAAATAACAAACATTAATTTTATTGTAAGAAATATTTGGCTGATGTTTTGAAACTAATTTGACTGAAAGGATTGATAGTTATCAACATTTCTCAGTCAAATTAGTTTCAGTATGTTCAACATATTATCCTTGGAGCATGGACTTTCTACAGTATGATAATCCACCATTTATCATGGGCCAATATAAGTTTCCAGTGAAATTAGCTTCAAAATCTCCATCAGCTTTATTGTATGCGTAATTTAAAGTAGCAATTTAAATATGTCTGCTGAGTACTTTAGACAAATTTTACTTTCAAAAGATGTTGCTTCACATGGCAGAAACAGCTTTTTTCAGGTCAAATTAGATTCAAAATATTCAACAGCTTTCCAGTACACTAGTTTCATTCCACAGCCTTTATAAATTTGTCCGCTATACCAAAATGGTTGATGGCTTGACCTTTATCAATGGCATTGTCCTTTGATCTTTATCACCACACATATGTGAATTGACCCTAGCTTGAGTATAGTTGCTGAGCAATGATGTCCTAAGCCGGCCTAATCAATAGTATATAAAGAAGAGAACAGGACATGCTGTTAACACCTATTGTGGCAGATTTTACCTTTCTTTATAATTCAACATTTGCTGTCTTTAATCCTTTTAACCCTTTAACACTAAAGCTGGACAAACAGCTTTTGCAGTGGTGTTGAGAAATGTCCATTTCCAGATAAATATAGGACTACTTTTGAAAATTTACCACTGGAATGACTGGCTCAATAACCAAGTCAGTCATTCAAGTGGTAAATTTTCTAAAATAATCTCATTGTCTACAAATGGATATTTACTATGAGAAAAATACAATTTCTTTAACAAATTTGAGCCTTAAAAGGTAACTTAATTCTCTAATGATTTAGTAAACAACCTGTTTCTATGGTAGCCTAATGTAAAAGCTGTATAAGAATTTGATTAAAGTTATCACTGCCTGATGTAGCAATAACATTCAGTCAGATTATCATATCTAACAAGCATATGTTGAGAATAATAGCATGTTGTAAATATCACATGCAGATATAGAATAACCCTTTAATGGTCAAGATTGGTCAAGAAAATCAAACCATTGGCCTAGCAAATCTATTTTGCAGGCTACAGGATTGATATTTGAAAATTTACCACTGGAATGACTGGGCTAATATTCATGCCAATTATTCCAATGGTAAATTTCTAAAATAAATATCCCTGACACCTGGAAATAAAGTTGCTGCCCAAAGCATCAACATCTTCCAGTCAAATTAGCTCCAATATATTCAACAGCTTACTTTAATGAGAAAATTATAATAAATCTATTAGAAAAGTTTGAATTGTAACTGAATTGTAACTGAAAAGTAACTGAAATTTCAGTTACTTTTGCAATGTATGGTTACATTTCAGTTACTGTAACTGAAAAAATTCTTCAGTTACAAGTTACTTCAGTTACATGAAAAATGTAACTAAGTTACAGTCAGTTACAGTTACAAGTTACAGTTACCCCAGCCCTGATAACAACAATATAGGACATAAGAATACTGAATACATAAGGTCAACATGTTATAGTCCTATATTACATATAGTTAACTGTCTCGCTGCCAAGCCTCTGCAGTCTACATTTGCCATGGAGCCTAACTCAGGGTATGCTGAGTACTCTAAAACAATTTGACCGAAAGTTGTCGGTGGCTAAGCCACCAGCAACTTTCAGTCAAATTGTTTCCAAAATACTCAGCCAATCCAGAGTCATTGCCAATTGGAATTATTGTCAGGTGGCTTGCAGCAGTCCAACAGTTAATAGACGTATGACAATTTACAACCTATTTACAGGGAAAGACATGAGCGAGAGATGTGTGTTTATCTTGCTTAAGTTAATAATTCTATATTACATATTCTTATTATCATTGACTAAGTATTAGGGGTTTTTTAGGCTGTGATGGTAGAGGTAGTAGTTTGGTAGTTACCATTATGACAGATATAAATTATTATTTTTATTATTATTATTATTATTATTATGTGCTAAAAGTTTTCCAATCCAACAAGTTCTTTTCCAATAGGACATGTTTAAACATAGATACTACGGTTTGCAAGATGCCACGGTTTGATAATACCCTACCATATACATATATATATATATATATATATATAGGGAAATGTAAATAATCAGGTTATATTGTTAAAACCGCGTGAAACACTATTGAGTACAGTCTGATGACAATATTTGAACAGCAGCTAAAATTTACACGTCCAGTAGTTACGTTAGTACCAATCGTCATCGAGTATCCTATGGTACCCACATATTGTGCATGTTTGGATTATCGCCTCCTATCAAATAGTCTGAGCAACAATTGTAATTGTTGAATAAATATAAGAAACTAGCATGGGTTCTTATTCACCTGTATGCAACTTGACTTTTTACTTGTCGGTCTGCGTAAAATACAGCCCAAAAGGATAAGCTACCGAATCCAATGGCATACCCACTTTTTGCGCACAGGCAAAAGGTATTTGTTTTGCAGCATATGCTACCACATCTTTAACATATGTTTCACATAAACGCATTGTTGCTGAAGATTAACCAATGGTAACATGTGTCATATTTGAAAGATTGGTTTGACAAATCGTGACCATGACTGCGTAAAAACGTCCGTGTTATTCTTAAAGGGGAAGAAAATGTCATCTGAAATTATTTAATCATCAAACAGGGTTCATACACCTTCGGCAGAATTAAATTCCATACCTTTTCCAGACTCAATTTCAAATTTTCCAGACCTCATTTTGGGACTTTCAATCAGACAAAAAACAAACACAGTTACTAAGTTCATCATATTATCATATATAAACTTTATTAAACTTTATAAAACAAGAATATCAAAACACAGCGTGCGCACTTTTGCCTGTGGAACTGAAGCAACCGCAGTAGTGGAAGACCCGAGGACAATAACAAACTGCATATATAAATAATTGTCACAAGAATATTAAAGCACAGCACGCACACACAGATATGAATTTCATTACAGCAGCAAATTTTCGGTGAAAAATATTCAACAGCTATCCTATCAAAACACACTATTAAAACATCATAGGAGTTATCTTAATCTAATACAGCCAGAAATATCAACATACACACAGAAACACACAGTGTGTCACACATACACAGGATTTCTCATTATAAAGGGACTTTTTGAGGGTATATAGGCCCAAAATCTAGATTGGGAACAGCATATTGTCCATGAGTGGCTCTTGGAACAGTATATTGTCTAGGAGTGGCTCAGTGTTTTTCAGGATGCAAACCAGACATGAACTTCATTAAAGCAGCACATTTTTTGTTGAATATTTTGAAAATAATTTGACTGGAAACTATTGCCGCAATAGTTTCCAGTCAAATTATTTTCAAAATATTCAACAGCTGTCATGCAAAGTTGAGCTTGAGACACCCACATCTATTTGTTGAGGGCCACCCGCACCCCACCACCCCCACCTTTAGATAACAAGTGAAACCCTGCACATATACACATACACTAATTTATTTTAAACTTACTATAGCTGATCATATCGCCATAGCAACAGGAGGAATCCTCATTATTTTCACTTGATAATGCGGCAACATGAGGCCTCGCGATATGAAAGAGCTGTCGGGCAGTCAATAATATTTTACCATGACTCAGCGCAAAGTTGGGATCATCTAATACTGGGCGACATAAAATTGCTACGCTTCTAAATGATCGCCATAGCAACAGGAGGAATTCGCATTATTTTCACTCGATAACGCGCCAACATAAGAGACCTTGCGATACGAGACAGCTGTCGGGCAGTAATAATATTTACCACGACTCCGAGCAAAGTTGGGATCATCTAAGGTTGGCCAATATAAAATTGCTACGCTTCTAAATGATTCTGGTACTATCAATGTGAAAATGTAAAATATTCTTACCTTGAACCAAAGAAACCTGTAACTTTCGGCACTGGCTTTAGATGAACTTCTGGCAGTGTCTCATGGGTTTTTTTCCCGACATGTGGTTAACAAGAGCCACTTCACCCATATTTCTGATGTCAAAAGACTTATTGCAAACACTAATTTGGAACGCGAGTTTGATGTGTTGTCCGGTAAAATCCAATCATTATATTTATCGTTAGTTTCCCAAACACTAGAATACTTGCACATTCCCATGTTTACTGTATCACAAAAAAACGACAATCTCGCAAATTATTTCATTGTTTTGACTTCTCACACTGTACTATTTGACAGACGACTGCCAATTCGTTCATTTTTATTGCGTTGTAATTGAACATGTTCAGACACGTATTGCTCAACAACCGCGAGATGTTCCCGGTAATAGGCGGTTTTCTATTGTAAGACGTGACGGGGACCCAATTGAATTAGATTCTCGCGAGACTGGCGGAAACGTGAGATTTCGTTCATAAACAAAAAAATGGCGGTCTGAAAAATAGGATTGCCGATATTTTAATTTTCCATACCAGTTGGCCCAAAATTGGAATTTCCATACTTTTTCCAAGCCCTGGAAAAGACTTTCCTAAATTTCCATAATTTTTCCAGACTTCCATACATGCGTACGAACCCTGATCAAATATAGGTAAAGCCTTAACATCTTATGCTTCTAAGAACAATTTTTGACATAGATGTGAAAATTTTGAAATAATATGGCAGTGTCAGAAATCAACAGCACTGCTTTAACACTAAATTGACAAGTAGTTTCACAATTTCAAGTGGAGAAAGTCTCGCATGAGCAACATGAATAAACATAGATTGGCATGTGAATCAATATGTGTGCGTGCTGATCGTGAGGGACTCTCACAAGAGGTTGAATGTGTATGCGCAAAGAAGGGGATGCGCAAATACAGGGAACACAATGATATCGTAGAGTATCCAGTTTCGGTGAGGCTCCAGTTTCGGTGAGCTTTCGTTACGCATGCACTGTGTAACAATACAAGTTCTCATGACGTCATAATTTTGTAATCAACCAGTACGGTAATTATCGGTAAAGCTTACCGCGTTTCCCCTCAAAATTCACATTAAAATGTTGAGTCCGCACCAAATAAAAAATTAGCATGTAAAAAATTACCGATTTTCATATTACTTTTTATCATATGCCTTTAAAGCATTGTATTTTAAATAAAAAACGTAAATTTTTTTTTCTTCAAATATTGGAAATTCTTCCCCGTCATCTGTTTTATTTATACCACGGGACCAATGTCAAAATCCAGACTAGACAGGGTGGTTCAAAAGTCAACAGCGCAGTGCCTATTCTTAGCACATTATCAAAATCAAGGAGTATATGCATAGTATAATATTATTCAATATCTTTTGCATATTTCCATTTGATGCTTTAGTCAAGCCCTCACAACTAGCTCCAGTCTGAGGAAAATGTCCACCGCCATCACCCGAGAAAAAACAAGAAAATAACAATAAAACGTTTCCCCATTCTACAAACGTCGAACGTTTTTTTGTTTCATATGGTAGCTGTATTGTCTAAAAACACAAATTTCGGCGAGCCAGTACGGGTATCACCGAAAAAGGATACAATCGTTTTTGTTTGTTTTGAAGTACGTCATCGCCTAATGGCGCTGTGTTTTGACATTTCGTTTTCTGGGATTTTCTTCTAACTTCAACTTGGCGCTGGATAAGGGATAAAGTCACTAACAAATTAAGCCAATTTATTTTTAAATATTTATGGTATTTATTAAATTATTAGCACTTTCTGCTTAGGCGCCCCGAAACTGGATACTCCACGCTACATGTTGACGTCGAAGGCGGGCTGCTTTGGAAGTGTGGGATGGTGGCTTGAAAATGAATACGAAAATAGGTTCTTTGCAATTTCTATCAAATAGCAAGACACCTTAATATTATGTTGGCATTGCAAAATAAAAGAAGCAAATAGTAAAATAAAATAAAACTAGATACAAAATAAATATGATTGGAAAAACAAACTGGATATTTTCAAATTTGTATAATTCTTCTTCTTGTTCTGTATATTCGTTGTGTTGTTATTCCCCAGTGTCTGGTAACTCATCATCATCATTTTACGAGTCATAAGCCATTGGCTTGTTATTGGCTCAGTGTTTTTGTTGTAGTATGGCTTGCTCACTCCAATTCAAAAGTCCTTTCTTGGATATCTAGTTTGTTCTTGAATGATTTGACTGTTGTTGATTAATTAAGTATCCCCGAAACTGATAGATTTGAGAATTTAACTCTTACCACTCCGATGTGAATATATTCTATCGTTTGCTGTGTAAACAACAAAGAAGCGGGTGTACATTTCTCAACAATTTGGTTGATGATGTTGATGTTTATGATAGCAACATCATTTGGCAAATTTACCGAAAAATAAACACCAGAACATCTTTTATAGTTTAATATGAAAATTTAAAATCGTGACACCGCAGCAGCAAGGGCTAACACTGATTTGTGGAAATGCTGTGGTGCATATGGATGTTCCCTGCATGGGATGTGGTGTGCTTGCTACGCCCATGGTTACACCTTGCTGCGCCTAGCATTTGTTTGCACGCTGATTTTTGGAGGCCCTAGTTGGTCTCATTGCTGTTGTTATCATTTTCTGTGTTTGTCGCTATCCGAATATCCTTCTCTACAATAGTGTCTCTTCATGCTACCACAAAATGCAGACGTGGAAGCAGAGACTTATCTACCAATAATTAAAATCGCTACAGGATATGTTTTTGTGGATGCACAGCCTACTCCAAGATAAGGCCACTGTATTGGAAAAATTTCAGTATGACTTTGTGTTGGGCTGGTATACGTATGCCTGTTCAGTCGAATTCAAATGATATTTCATTGAAGTAGATATCTAGTTTGCTCTTGAATAATTCAAGTGTTGTTGCTTCGACTATTGTAGCTGGCAGTGAATTACACTGTGGTACCACCCTGTTAGGGAAAAAGTGCTTACGAATATCTTTGTTGTTGCGCTTTATGTTGAACTTGAACCTATGCCATCTGATCTGTGTAATACTGGATGGCTAAAAAAAGTAGTCCTTATCAATATTATATAGATCCCTGATGAGCTTGAATGTTTCAATTAAATCTCCTCAAAATCGTCTATATTTTAGTGACATTAGATTTAGGGCTTCAAGTCGTTCCGTGTAGCTATACTCTTTGATTTGCGGAATTAGTTTTATTGGTCGGCATTGAACCCTTTCTAATAGCTGTGATTGCCTTTTCAATCTTGGTGACCATGCTGAGTTGGAGTATTCGAGAATAGGTCTCACTAGAGATTTGTACAAGAGTGTGAAAGTAGGTGTGTCAATGTTGGTAAATGTTCTCTTGATTAGTCCTAATGTGCTGTTCACCTTGGATACGATATTCCCTATATGTATATCCAATGAAAGGTTTCTGTCAATATGCACTCCCAAGTCTTTTTCTACCTCTGGCGTTGATACAGGATGCCTATCGGGTGTATCTGTCATATAGTATTTGGTTTAAGGGTTGTTTCTGGCGAAATGTATGACATGCATTTTTTCTGTGTTGAAAGATAGTTGCCATATCTGTGACCACTTACATACTTTGTCTATGTTGTCCTGAATCTTACTGGTAGCTGGGTTGCCATATATCAAATATTTTGCAGTGGCAGGTTAGTCCACCAGGTATTTTATTCCTCAGGTATCTTATTGATATATATATATCAGAAAAAGCATAGGTCTCAGGACACTTCACTTCCAGCATGATACTGGTCACCTCAATCCAGTCTGATGTTGTGTCATTGATCCTTACTCTCTGGCTTCTGTTACATAGGTGGTTTCCTATCCATCTTACTAAGTTGTCGCCAATACCATAGCTTCTCAGTTTTGTTTGGAGTCGTTTGCGTGGTACAGTGTCGAATGCTTTTGAGAGGTCTAAGTATATTGCATCGACAGGTTCATTTGAGTCAAGTTTGGCTATTATATCTTTAAGGTATTCTAGTAGTTGAGTTTTGCATGATCTATTATGTCTGAAGCCATGCTGACATTTGGTAAATGGATTGGCTGTTTCCAGAAAATGTAAAATGGTATCTCTTACAAAGACTCTAGGACCTTACATAAGGTAGAGGTGAGACTGATTGGCCTGTAAATTGCTTGGGTCGTTTTTGGAACCTTTTTTGTCTATGCAGCATACATTTGCCATCTTCCAGATGGCAGGTAATATGCCTTCTTCCAGAGAATTGTTAAAGATTATGCATAGTGGTGTACTAATTTCTTTAGCCACTTCCTTTAATAATCTCACTGGTATTTCATCCGGGCCATTGCTTTTATTGGGGTTGAGTCCTTTCAATTTATTTTCGATGACAATAGGTGTTATTATTATCTTTTAGTACAATACCATTGGTTCTGGGGCTAATGATTGGTATAAAATGAAGATTTTCTGAAGTGAACATACTTGAGAAGAATTTGTTAAGAGTGTTTGCTTTTTCTTTATCATCTGTAGTCATAGTAGGCCTACAGTTAGCCGCGTTACGTAGCTTGCTAATTGATTCACGTAGAACTGTTTTACTCTTGACATAGTTCCAAAAAGCTTTGGGATTTCTCTTGCGTTCACTTGCTACTTTACGTTCAAATGTCTGTTTTTGTTTTCTGATTCATACTGTCGCTTTGTTTCTAGCAATTTTGTAAAGCGCATAATCTGTAGTTTTCTTTGTTTCATTGTATCTTTTAAGGGCCCGATCTTTGCTATTTAGTGATTCTGTTGTGGTACGGTCAAGCCAGAGGTGTTTTTTCTTACCGCATTTTTTGATGAAGGGATATACTACTCTTTCATTGTGATCAATGTTTTGTGTAGGAGATTCCAAGCTTCTGATGCATTAAGTTCGTGCAGATGAATCCTGTCAGTTGTCCCTAAGTCTTTTCTCATTCCCGTATACTGTCCTTTATTCAACAGTAGCTTTGGCTTTGCTGTTTGTTTGTTTGTGCTTAAGATGTCAGGATGTAGAGATATTTGTAGATCATCATGGTAACTTTTTCCTAGTAGAGGTAGGTGGGTTATTTCGTGGGCGATGTTTTGGTTGTCTTCTAAAACAAGATCCAAAATATTTGAAGTCTGATTTATTCTATGCCATGTCGCATTAGTAACTAGTTGCTGTAGAAAAATATTGCTGCTAGTTTAAAGAAATTCATCTTCATCTTCATTTGAAGAAACTCCAGTGCACCTGTTAATCGACGGGAAGTTGAAATCTCCTACTATAAGAATGTGGTCTGCATTTGCTGTATTAACCTTGTTTAGTAGATTTACGAGTTTGTTATTGTCTGGGCCATCTGAATTGGGACTTCTGTAGATACAACCAAACAATCCTTTTGTTGTGTCATCCATGTACTCCACGCCGATTCCTGAAAACTTTCATCATTTAGGGTTTCACAGTTTTTAGCATTTAATGATGGATGGGTATAGATGATGACTCCTCTTGAAGGATTATTATTCAGTGAGAGTTGATACTCATCAATCTGTAGTTCACTGATGTTTATGGTTGTGTTTTGGTAAGGCTTCTGTCATTAGTATGATAGAAGGGTGAATCTTGTCTACTAGCGCTTCAAGCTCAACTTTTTTATTAATTAGACTATCTGCATTTGTGTATATACATGTACTATATTGTTTTAGAATGTTTTAGAATTTTTATCATTGTCTATTTGAATATGTTTTGGTATCTGCCCTGTGTTGGTGTCTGTGTTCTCACCAGTTAGTGTTTTCACATGTTTTTTATGCCTTACGTGTTTGTGTTTTGTTTTTGCATGTCTTCTCTTGTCCAAGGTTGTGTAGCTTATTATGTTTTCATTGCAACGCATAGTGTATTTGGGTACCTCATTGTTAGGTATGTCTACAGTTTCTGAATATCAGTTTGAGAGATATGTTGGCATTGTGTGATGTTTGAACTGGGTTGTAGCTGGGTTTATCTTCTCCACGGTGTGGCTTGGGTATAATAAAAATCCTATGATTTTGAGGTGCTGTTCATCGCAGAGTGAAAATGGTAACTGATGTTATCTGACAGGAGGCAGAGCCCTTCATGATTAGGGTGGACGCCATTCCAAAATAGGTTGTAGTGTGGTTCACCATTGATGTCGCTGAATAGCGCTGTATTGTTAATGAAGTTGGCCTTCTGCCAATTTGTAAGGGACCACAACATTCCGTTGAAGACATCTACCAAGTTGTTATCACTCCTGTTGTTTGGTCGTGGTAGGATCGATGAAACAGAGATTTTGGTAGTGGGTGCAATTGTTTGTATGAGGTCAATCAATTCGTCATAGTCTATGATCATACCTTCTAGTTTGCGTCTGCCAATATCATTAGTCCCAACATGGACTACTATAACATCAAACTGTTCCGCTTTAAGTAGAATCTCAAGCTTGTCGTGGATTTCGGTAATTCTTGCCCCACTGAAGGATCATACTATTATGTTCATCTCTACTGTAGACATATAGCACCCGATTAACCTTGTGAAGGTTAAGCTGCCGATAAGCAGTGTTTTCTTTGATGTGTCTGTGTGATGCTGCTGACTGTTGTGGAGAGTACTGTTCCTTGATAGTGACTTTGGTAGACTGCTGTATAACTGTTTGCAAGTTGAATTCATGTATGCATATGTTTCAGTATTTCTATGTTTGTTGTTGTTAGTTTTTGGTTTCTGTGTCATTGAGGCTCACTGTTCATGTTTGTGCCCTGTGATTTTTCGTTCAGTAATTGTTTGGTGTTGTTTGCCGTTGTACTTGTTCTCGTTATTTGTAGTGATCATTGGGGGTACCTTTAGTCATCGGTCCTTCGGAAGTCTTTCTCTGTTTGTTAGGGCTTTTGCTCTCAGTCAATTTTGCAACTTGTAGGTCATGCACCTGTGTTTGGAAAAGATTGAAATTTTTTCTCATTTCTTTGAAATGTAACTGCCACGTAGAAAAGTCAATCTAAAAACATAGGTGTGGCTTCTTCGAGAATACACCTCTAATGTAATGACCGGCCATCTTATTACGTCATCACAATGACTAGACGATTACACACACTCAACTTCAGAGCCCAGGTGTCACCATTCTTTGTCCAGTTACTTGTATCTTTAAAGGTATTTGATGGGGCATGTCGATTTATCATGTTATTTAGTATCTGTTTAAAATTGACCATTGCTGATTAGCATCATCTGGGCTATCATAAAATTTATTTGTCCAGCTTATATTTATGAGGTTGTTATTCATTTCTTTGTAGTTTCCTTTGTCTAGAAATTTTTTTTTCTTCACAGGTTTCCTGCAAGATAAGAATGTAAATGGAATGTGATAATAGATTGGTCACTTTTACTGAGTGGGTTCAGGTAATCTATATTTGATATCAGTTCTTCTTCATTGGTTAAAAGCAGATCAAGTATATTAGGTGTAACATTATTCCTAAATCTAGTGGACCTATTTATATGCTGGTATAAGAAGGTGTCGTGAATATGTTCAATGAATGAGTACTCTTGACTTATTTCATTTTTTGTGGTTGACCATGTGTTCCAGCAGATATCAGGATAGTTAAAGTCACCCACTATTAAAAGATGGATATAATGTAGCGTGGCAACATGTTTTGATAATTGTACCAGTTTTTCATTGTTTTCCCTTGTTCCACTGTCAGACCTATATATATATATACAAAACATTGATCACAATGAAAGAGTAGTATATCCCTTCATCAAAAAATGCGGTAAGAAAAAACACCTCTGGCTTGACCGTACCACAACAGAATCACTAAATAGCAAAGATCGGGCCCTTAAAAGATACAATGAAACAAAGAAAACTACAGATTATGCGCTTAAAGTCACCCACTATTAAAAGATGGATATAATGTAGCGTGGCAACATGTTTTGATAATTGTACCAGTTTTTCATTGTTTTCCCTTGTTCCACTGTCAGACCTATATATATATCTATATATATAATCTATATATATATCTATATATATAATCTGTAGTTTTCTTTGTTTCATTGTATCTTTTAAGGGCCCGATCTTTGCTATTTAGTGATTCTGTTGTGGTACGGTCAAGCCAGAGGTGTTTTTTCTTACCGCATTTTTTGATGAAGGGATATACTACTCTTTCATTGTGATCAATGTTTTGTGTAGGAGATTCCAAGCTTCTGATGCATTAAGTTCGTGCAGATGAATCCTGTCAGTTGTCCCTAAGTCTTTTCTCATTCCCGTATACTGTCCTTATATATATATATATACACCCCCAATTAATAACTTGTCCCGTGAATATAATTTTATCTCAATCCAGACTGATTCTTCTAGTCCATCTCTGTAGCAGATTGTAAAAGCAACACTGTGGATTGTGTTAATTTTGGTATAATCTTAACCTCTGTATCACTAGCTTGATACAGACATTAAAATCGACTGATCCATCCAGTGGTTCGTGTGATATCAGCATCCATGCAACACCAGCAAATTGTTGACCTCATTTTGTGTGCGACAGATTTGAATTTTATGACGAATCCAGAGGGACTAATTTTCTGTTAACGACTTGTCATACAGACTACTATAGGCTTTATATCATCTCGCTTTACGTGAAATAATATTGTTTGGTATGAAGAGAGTAGCTCTCGTGCCCTTTTAAATTTCAATTCTCTCTACCACTATATTCTGGTGGAAATCACTACGCCAATGGCTACTCAATACATACAAGATACTTTTCTCGATCTCGTATTGAAGGAGATCTTGTGAGATATGAATGGTAGAAAGGTATAATGTGATATGATATCCGATTCGGCTGTTTGCATTAGGCCTAAAGTCTGTCAGTCGATTTTAGTATTCTTCACAAGTTAAATCTATACTAGACAGATGATTTCATATGTGCATATAGCATATAGGGAACTGGCTATTTACAGTTTAATTTTAAATAAAATCAATTATGTACTATTTTATATACACTTTTCTACATACTATTTAAACAGAATCTTAGACAAATACAGCCAATTAACAGCACAAGAACTGCTTAATATTCTACCAACAAGATCAGAGTGGAAAAGAACAGTGAGAAGGGCAGTTCATGCACACTGGAGAGAGAAGCAGCAGAAAGAGATGAGAGAGCATCAATTTAGCACCCTTCGGTACATTTCCCCGGATAGGTTAGATAATGAACATGTCACATATTTGTGGACCAGTTCACTAGATTCAGTCAGGGAAACAGGGAAGGCTTGGGTGAAGGTAAAGGCAATGTGTGCGGTCTTACGTCGTCAAACTCATGAGGCCAGATTTGACAGATGATCGCCAGTGTGCAGACTGCAATATAGAGGCTGAGAACAGAGAGCACTTTCTGTTAAAGTATGAAAGAGTGAATGATGTGCACAATCCTCACATGGCTAGACTAGAAGAGCTATTAAAAGAATATGAGGCAGATGACCTGCTGGAAGATAGAGACAGCGTGATGCAAATACTGCTTGATGTAGCTCCTGAAAATCCGGTAAGAGCTCATTTTACTTCCGAGCAATGTCTTTTCTCTAAATACATGTACCTAACACTTGTAGTTTATTTTACTTATTTCTTTGTTCACTTAACTAATTCATGTTTTCTTTTATTAATAGATGTGTTTCTATACCCCATTTATCTATCTCTCATTTGTTTTAAATCCTGATACCTTTTCACAACTGTAACTACTGTTTGTACATTCATTCACATCTTTCACACAGTATTGCTATTGTGTTTCCACCCCATGCCTAACTTCTACATTTCCATTCGAATTGCTGGCGTCATTCCACACCATGCATAGTTTTCACTCAGTATTAGGCTAGTGTGGTTCCACACCCGCCTAACTTTTACACACCCTGCATATCTTTCACCCACCATTAGGCCTGTGTGGTTCAACACACCGCCTAACTTTTACACATCCATTCGTTTGCTGCTGTGATTCCATACCCTGCTTAACTATCACACAGTGTTAGGCTAGTGTGGTTCAACACCCTTCCTAGCTTTTACACATTTATACAGTTGCTGCTGTGGTTCTACACCCTATTCAACTTTCGTAGATTCATTCAATGGGTGGTGTGGTTCATACCCTGCCTGCCTTATACTCACAGCTGATTCGTGACCAATTCTAGTACCTGGGCCTATTGTGTGACATACATATACTGTGCCCATTCCTTGTCCAGTCTGGCTTCAAAACTAAGTTTATTTGCTATGAACAAATTCAAATTCAAGTTCAGTGTTACTTTATTTCATGATTATGTTATGCATAGATGATTTTTCAAATTTTCAAATGAATTCGTTTGTGCGAGTATTGACACAGTAAAGGCCCATAACCTGCGTTATCAGGGTCGTCAGTATGGCATGACTATTGTGTCATAGTTGAATCTATGTGACATCACAACAAGAGTGTTGCAAAACTCACGCAAATGAATATGATTTAACGAAAATTTGTTTGCGCAAGTTTTGCAGCACTCTGGTTGTGATGTCACATAGATTCAATTATGACACCATAGCCATGCCATGCCAACAACCTTGATACCGTAGGTTATGGACGTTTGCTGTGATAATACCGGGTGTCCCAGAACCTGTATTATTATGATTGTTATTAAAGTCTGCTAAACGCGCACAAACGAATTCAACCCAACACTATATATAGTGTTCGTACCCTGCACTGTATGCTTCAATATGTACATGCATAGTATTATTTTATATGGTAACCCTCTCATATATACACCTGTGCAAAAGTTAAGCACCAGCAAAAACAATAGAACGTAGAAACATGATGGTACAACTAGGCTGCCATACTTTTTGTCCCCGCGTTAGCTGACATAATTCCAAGTACGAAATGCACATGCATGCATGACTTCACGCCGCTTGATGTCCGTGCGTGGCGGGAAACAGCACACGTGTTCAGTTATGTAAAAGTCCAGTTTGAGGTGTAGAACATTACATACAGATTTAGGCGACAAGATTAGGAATTTTGTGTTCATGACCGTGGTTTATTTGTACAGAGAGAATTAGCTCTTGATTGTGAACCGCTATGGCAAGACGAAGGTTAAGTGATCGTGTGAAATGGCAAATCATAGGCATGCATACCACTGGTATGTCATGCAGAGAGATTGGCAGACAGCTGAACATTAACCATACTGTAATCAGTCGTTTGATAGCAAAACATGGGCAAACTAACGAGGTGAAGGACAGGCCTCGATCTGGAAGACCGAAGAAGACTACTGCCCGTGATGATCGAGCCCTAGTACGCCTTGTTAGGAGATCTCCATTCACCAACAGCAGAGTGCTCAGCCAGCAATGGGAAACACGCAATAGAGTGTCAATGTCTACGTCAAAAGGAGACTGTATGCTGCTGGCATGAAAGCTAGGAGACCTGTCAGACGTCCTCTCCTCACTGCACACCACAAAGAGGAGCGTCTGAGGTGGTGCAACGAAAGAAGACACTGGAACATGAGATCCTGGAGACGGGTACACTGGTCCGATGAAAGTCGGTTCCTGCTTCATGCCACAGATGGTCGAACTCGTGTATGGAGGTCCAGACGCACGGCGTACGACCAACGTAACATCATGGAAGAAGTTCCATGTGGTGGAGGTTCCGTTATGATATGGGGGTGCATCTCATTTGATTGTAAGCTGGATCTGTTGACTGTACCTGGAACACTAAATGGACAAAGATATCAAGATTCCATACTGGATAGAGTTGTGGTCCCTCATTTTGTAAATCATGCACCTGGAACCCACCCTATATTCATGGGATGACAACGCCCGACCACATCGTGCTAGAGCTGTGCATGAATACCTCCGCCAGAATGCCATCGAAACCCTACCATGGCCAGCAAGGAGCCCTGACATGAACCCTATTGAGCATATCTGGGACATTCTGGGAAACATGGTGAGAAGGAGGGATCCTCCTGTGCAGAACCTACAGGAATTAACAGACGCACTCCATCTTGAATGGCAACGAATACCACAATGCTGTATCAGTCGGTTGGTGACCAGCATGAGACGTCGTGTCCAGGCCGTCATCCAGGCACAAGGTGGATATACCCGGTATTAATAATGACAGTCTCAAACTCGTGCACAGATGTTAAACTTCGTTTTCAGACACCATTAATGACAATCTAGCCACGTGTGTCAACTGTAGGGCAATAGTTGTCAGTTGTGTCAACGTAACCATATTCAGGCCTCGTTTTCAAGTTCAAACAAAAACATACAGTGTTTCCCCACCATCATAATCAGCATTCCTCTAGTTGCATTATTACCTCTTGCACTAAGATGGATGGGTACATAAATGTTTATGCTATTGCTTTCTTCATAGCACATGAATATACCCTCGCATGTGCGTAAAAATAGGGTGGTGCTTAACTTTTGCACAGGTGTATATATAGTGTTCGTACCCCGCACTGTATGCTTCAATATGTACATGCATAGTATTATTTTATATAGTAACCCTCTCTCTTAATGGGTTATGTTTAACTTTCATATTCCCGTCGCCGGATGGAGAACTTTCTCCACACCGTTTAATTACTGATCTAGTTATAGAGATGATCTAGTAGACACCATGCCCTGTAGGTGGGGCTTAGAATACACCTTCCGTATCCTCTGCGTGTCATAAGAGGCGAGTAAAGGAGGTAAGGGTGAGGTAACCCTAACAGAAACCTCGAGTGCTGAAGACGGAGGTTCCAGGCCGCACGGCGCACTCTAATAAACCATGGATCCACACACTTAACGCTTATGATCATGTCGATAGTCACTTACAGGACTGGCGGTATGATCAGCGAATGACAAGAAGAAGAATCTAGTAGACATTACTTCATTGCTTCTGTTACCGTCATGGGTTTGTACTGTAGCATCCTGGAATCAGCATGCGGAGACCGATCTGCGGAAACCAGCTGCGGGGATCTGCATGCGGAAACCTTCCATCCTCAAGAGAACGTGTCAACTTACGCTACATGTATGTTGCGCCTCAATTTCAGTAACATAATAGCCTGTTCCATTCAAGCGAACTACTAGGTACTCAAATAGCTATTCATATTATGTTTTATCGTCATAAATTTACGTCCGTACAGGGTACTGCTGACTAACAGGTATCACACCGGTCCTAAGACTGCAATTTATTATTTCTTTATTAAACTGTCTATGTTATCCTTGTTTACTGTAGGTGATTAACTAACCACACCACATTAGGTTATTGACCTATGCATACTTCCTACCTCATCTAATCAAACTGTAAAAACTATGATATTATTTATTTCTAATGGTTAGTTGTGTATATGCATCTTTTCCAACTGTCGCGGTAATCTAGATTTAAAATTGGACAACTACCTATAGGACCTCATATTTGTCAAGTAATTGTCTCTTTCCATGATCCACTCAGCCGCAAGGCTTTTTAATTGTTTTGATATCCGACCCGCAAGTTGTACTGATCTGACTCTGGGAAACTATCGGAGGTTTCCGAGCAGTGATGGCCAAAGGGTGTGTTTACACACATCTCCTACTGTATCTTAGGATACTTAGTAGTTAGACATCTTTGCCAATGAAGGAAAGCACTGTGAAAACATGCGGTTATTATTAGTATTTATTGTGGTAGGACATATTATTCCTGGCCCGCAGTACATATTGGGCATATTGGAATGTAAACCTAACAGCAGGTCAATAGTTAAGTCCGTTGGATTGGTGACGGACGAGACACGCATCTCCACCCAACTCATTGCAGTGTCTGGGCAGGATCTTGGAATCTGCCGCGCCCTTACGGGAAGGACACTCGAGGTGGATATTCGTCTCTCTACCCCCACCGTAACGATATGTCAGTTATTAAATTTGCATGTGTAAAATGTAGCCATCATCCAGTGATGTTTTATGTGGTTATGGAGCAGGGCATCTGGAGTCTCACCCATTTCAGATGTGTTGTGAAGTAACATGTATGCCGCTATTCATGGAGGTGGATGCTTTCTAAGGCAACCTACGGGAAGCGGGGCATCTGCGCACATTGGATAGCCATGTCTAATGATAGGTATGAACCTCTGCCACATGCAGCCTAACCTAGTTCCCATTTCTAAAACCTAAGTGGTAGGTTATGAATGGCAGAAGGCCCGCATAAATAAAAGCGGCAATTACCAATGCAGTATCTTGGAATGACATAAGGCA
Source organism: Chaetoderma sp. LZ-2023a (assembly GCA_034401795.1). Lineage (NCBI taxonomy): Eukaryota > Metazoa > Mollusca > Caudofoveata > Chaetodermatida > Chaetodermatidae > Chaetoderma > Chaetoderma sp. LZ-2023a. The sequence goes on along the minus strand of CM067372.1, from coordinate 150,649,415 downwards.
GGGACTTGTGAATCCTCCAGGAATCGCTCACCCCTTCTTCACGTAAACCAGTATGCATCACGTTAATTATATTTTTCACTAGGATGGCCTTTGTGCCAGCTCTTTTCCTCCGCTTCGGCGTTGAAGGCATTTTCCTGTGACGGAGGCCCACGCGAGGCACTTGCCTCTCGCATAGGTGAGATATCCTGTGATGGAGGCCTGCGCGAGTCTATTACCTCTTGCATCAATAGGCAGCATCTACAGTGGGTTGCAAAAGTATTCACACCCCTATGGGAAGAGTACATTTATTAGCAAAGGTACGAGTTGTACTAATTAATATAATCAATTCAATCAAATTTTGAGAATAAATTGCATTTCAAAGAAAAAGAAATATTTTTAAAAATCAGTATCCGTTAAATTCATAAAAAATTAGAGAATATAGATATAACGGTGTTGCAAAACTATTCACACCTCCTTGACACATCTTAGTCAATACTTCGTACCAGCTCCTTTAGCTGCAATAACAGCTTCCAGTCGCTTTGGGTAACCGGTAACAAGCTTTTTGCAATATTCACTTGAAAGTTTAGCCTACTCTTCTTTGCAGTACTGCTCAAGTTGAGGTAAGTTTGTTGGTGACCTTCGATGGACGGCAATTTTCAGATCTCTCCAGAGGTTTTCAATAGGGTTGAGGTCCGGACTTTGACTTGGCCACTCTAACACTTTCACTTTTCTTTTCCGAAGCCATTCTTGAGTTGCTCGGGACGTGTGCTTCGGATCACTGTCTTGCTGGAATATGAACTTCTTTCCAAGTTTCATGTTTCTTGCAGATTTAAAGAGGTTTTCCTCCAGAATTTCTATATATTTGGCACTGTCCATAATACCTTGCACACGGACAAGCTCCCCAGGCCCAGAGGCTGTGAAGCAGCCCCATAGCATGATGCTACCACCTCCATGCTTTACAGTTGGTATAGTATTGGCAGGATCATAAGCTGTGTTCCGTCGGCGCCAGACATACTTTTTGGAATTGAGACCAAACAGTTCTATTTTGGTTTCATCTGACCAGATAACTCTTTCCCATGTGGCGGTTGAGTCCTTCAGATGGCTTGACGCATACTCTAAATGAGCTTAGACATGAGCTTTTTTCAAGAGCGGTTTCTTTCTTGCCACACGTCCATGTATCCCCTTTTTGTGCAAAGTGCGGGATATTGTGGACTTGTGCACTGTAACACCAACACCTTGAACAGACTTCTTCAGCTCTTCAAGAGTGACAGAAGGGTTGGCTTTTGGCCTGTCTGATTAATTTTGACTTGGTTCTTGCTGTCATCTTAGAGGGACACCCTGCCCTTTTAAGATTTGCAGTAGTACCATGAACCTTCCACTTCTTTATCACAGACACAACAGTACTTTTTACTAGTTTTACTGAACTGGCTATAGAATTATAACTTTCGCCACACTTGTGCTTCTCTATAACTTTATTTCGCAAATCTCCTGATAATTCGCTGAACTTCATGGCTATGCTACATGTGTTGCTTACACAATGACCACAATGCGATGGTAGACAGCATGTTTTTGTGCAGAGAAACTAATTGCAGATTTTTCTAGCTAATCGATAATGAATAGATAATCCATTGTATCAAGATAAAACGACACATTTAGAGTGTAACATTACTGCAAGGTACTTTTTACTCGTTTAACTAAGGGGTGTGAATATTTATGCAACATAGTTTTGGAGATTTCTGCTATTTTCTTAAGACCAATGGTGTTTAGCAAAATTTGTGTACACTATTCAGTTTAAGGTATATAATTTACTTTCTAAAAAGGTGTGGGAGTTCAACTGCGGTTGACTTTATTCACAAAGTAGTGGTTTTTCTAGGGGTATGAATACTTTTGCAACCCACTGTAGGTAGCCAGAGCCCGCACGAGGCACGTCCCTCTCGTAACATCAGGAATCTTTTTCATTTGTATCTTGAAGGTATATTAGCTTATATTAAGTTAACCAGTTCCCGCGTTGTATGAATGCCTCCCTTGCGGGGATACCTCTGCGGATTTACGAGTCCATGTGGTACCTCCGGCGACCCCACGTGCAAAGTACATTAGCTAGCTCTACTTTATATATTATAATATATGCTCATTCACTGTCAAACGAGTTACCCTTGTTTGACAAAATTGTATTTTCTTATATATATATATATATATATATATATATATATATATATATATATATATATATATATATATATATATATATATACACCTGTGCAAAAGCTAAGCACCAGCAAAAACAATAGAACGTAGAAACATGATGGTACAACTAGGCTGCCATACTTTTTGTCCCCGCGTTAGCTGACATAATTCCAAGTACGAAATGCACATGCATGCATGACTTCACGCCGCTTGATGTCCGTGCGTGGCGGGAAACAGCACACGTGTTCAGTTATGTAAAAGTCCAGTTTGAGGTGTAGAACATTACATACAGATTTAGGCGACAAGATTAGGAATTTTGTGTTCATGACCGTGGTTTATTTGTACAGAGAGAATTAGCTCTTGATTGTGAACCGCTATGGCAAGACGAAGGTTAAGTGATCGTGTGAAATGGCAAATCATAGGCATGCATACCACTGGTATGTCATGCAGAGAGATTGGCAGACAGCTGAACATTAACCATACTGTAATCAGTCGTTTGATTGCAAAACATGGGCAAACTAACGAGGTGAAGGACAGGCCTAGATCTGGAAGACCGAAGAAGACTACTGCCCATGATGATCGAGCCCTAGTACGCCTTGTTAGGAGATCTCCATTCACCAGCAGCAGAGTGCTCAGCCAGCAATTGGAAACGCGCAATAGAGTGTCAATGTCTACCGTCAAAGGAGATTGTATGCTGCTGGCATGAAAGCTAGGAAACCTGTCAGACGTCCTCTCCTCACTGCACACCACAAAGAGGAGCGTCTGAGGTGGTGCAACGAAAGAAGACACTGGAACATGAGATCCTGGAGACGGGTACACTGGTCCGATGAAAGTCGGTTCCTGCTTCATGCCACAGATGGTCGAACTCGTGTATGGAGGTCCAGACGCACGGCGTACGACCAACGTAACATCATGGAAGAAGTTCCATTTGGTGGAGGTTCCGTTATGATATGGGGGTGCATCTCATTTGATTGTAAGCTGGATCTGTTGACTGTACCTGGAACACTAAATGGACAAAGATATCAAGATTCCATACTGGATAGAGTTGTGGTCCCTCATTTTGTAAATCATGCACCTGGAACCCACCCTATATTCATGGGATGACAACGCCCGACCACATCGTGCTAGAGCTGTGCATGAATACCTCCGCCAGAATGCCATCGAAACCCTACCATGGCCAGCAAGGAGCCCTGACATGAACCCTATTGAGCATATCTGGGACATTCTGGGAAACATGGTGAGAAGGAGGGATCCTCCTGTGCAGAACCTACAGGAATTAACAGACGCACTCCATCTTGAATGGCAACGAATACCACAATGGCGTATCAGTCGGTTGGTGACCAGCATGAGACGTCGTGTCCAGGCCGTCATCCAGGCACAAGGTGGATATACCCGGTATTAATAATGACAGTCTCAAACTCGTGCACATATGTTAAACTTCGTTTTCAGACACCATTAATGACAATCTAGCCACGTGTGTCAACTGTAGGGCAATAGTTGTCAGTTGTGTCAACGTAACCATATTCAGGCCTCGTTTTCAAGTTCAAACAAAAACATACAGTGTTTCCCCACCATCATAATCAGCATTCCTCTAGTTGCATTATTACCTCTTGCACTAAGATGGATGGGTACATAAATGTTTATGCTATTGCTTTCTTCATAGCACATGAATATACCCTCGCATGTGCGTAAAAATAGGGTGGTGCTTAACTTTTGCACAGGTGTATATATATATATATATATATATATATATATATATATATATATATATATATATATATATATATATATATATATATATATATATATATATATATATATATATATATATATATATATATATATATATATATATCATCCTCCATAGTTAAATTGACTTGGAAAGACATACCGGTGACACAAATAGTTGGGCTGACACTGTGCAGTTCAATCTTGGCGGCAATAATCGCATGGCCCCACCAGAACAATTGAGTTCCACCGGCCTTAGGAGCCAGTCTATGTATTTCATGGAGTGACATCCTACGGGATCTGGAACCCCGAGACTCGGAGCTAACCAGCCCCCTCGTTCGTCATGCACATGCGGTGCGATGGGTGGGTATTTCGTACTGGAAAGACCCGACGATAGCCTGCGAGCTACACACGCACGCACACACACATGCACGCGCACACCCACCCACACACACACTCTCTCTCCATCTTCCTATTCAATCATGGTGTGTGTATTGTGTTGAAGATTCAATTCCCCCAGTCGCACACCTAGGAGATTGGACACAGTTTCTGCACCAGTTAGTGACAAGCTTAGCTTTACGAGCAGTCTACTGATGTTCTCTGAAGAACACCACATCTCGCCTGCTTCCTAACTTGAAGCTACACACTCGTCATTGAACAGGTCCATTATATGGGCTAGTATAAGACGACCGTTGCAACATATATATATAAACCTCTAATGCTTTGCTAGTCCGAAATAGAAATTGTCTGAATACGAAAATCGTCCTCAACTTTCGAGATTAGGAAACGTGGTCTCCCATCACTTTCATTATATTCACAACTTTCAGCGTTGCCCTCCCCATTCCCCGCATAGACAGAGTATCCATCTTTATCTGCAAGCAATCAGTGGGAAGTGACCCAGATAACGCAGCTTACTGTGTCGATGCTGGCCGATACTGTGCTGATACTTTAGTATCGGCCTGGTATTGGTCCAGCATCAGCTCAGCAAGCTGCGTTATCAGGAGAGATGCCATGTATAGGCTAGGATTAGCGAAGTCATGGCCGAAGTGAAAGACAACACGTCTTAGGACCTCTTAGGATGTTTCTGAGGACTCAGACTGCTGTTCAGCCTCTATGTCTTCTTCCATTGAAAATGTTCCACGTTCTTGACTTCCTGGCATCCGATATTCGGATGTGAAATCAAATTTAATGGCTTGTTACCCAAGGCCACTTCAAAGGCAAAGACAGATTTACAATTTACTATGGCGCCAAGCAAGCTATTCAAACTTTCTACCACTCTATTTGTGAACATATATTTCCTAATATACGTTCTATTATGGTGCTTGACCAGTCTCAGGCTCTGGCCTCTTGTGCCTCTACTTTCTGCCAATGTCAGAAGACCTTCTGAAGCTTCAGGATCATATATCCCATGAGTCAGTTTATAGACCTCAATCATACGTCTCCTCTCATCCTTCTGTATTGCATTGTGTGCATTTTCAGTCTCTTCAGCCTATCTATATAGCTCATGTTACTTAATGCTGGGACTTGTTTAGATGCTCGCCGTAGTACATTTACTATTAAGACTACATCCTTTTTCAGATGAGGGCTCCACACACATACTACATACTCTAGGTGAGGTCTCACCAGGTCCTGGAACAGCTGCTTAAATAGTTCATCATCCATGTAAGTAAATGGTCTTCTAATTAGCGCCATAATGCTGTTCGCCTTGTTAACTTGGGCTCGAATGTGGCTTGAGAAGGTTAACCCAATGTCCTTTTCCTGTTGTGTCTTCTTCTTCTTCTTCTTCTTCTTTTCGTTCGCTGATCATACCGCCAGTCCTGTAAGTGACTATCGACATGATCCTGTTGTGTATTCTCAAGATTTCAATATCAATATCAATATAAAAAATCTCGGGACATAAGCCAAGGCTTCTTATTGTCCCAGTAGTATCAGTTGTAACTTAACAATGTGTTCTTCCGGCTTCCAGCAAGGCAAAAGGCATTATTTACACTGTACAGGAAAGAATACAATCTATTTACACGTACACAATTGTTTTACCTATAGGCTTGAAAAAATGAGTTGTTTCTGGTTTTAGGTTAGTTACTTACTTAAAACTTACATGACTTAGCTTATCTCTCTAGCTATTTGGTAAAGAGCAATACATTCGCGTTCTTATTGCTTTTTAATGGGTGTCCTGATTGAAGTGTAAGCTGTGCTAAGTTTTTGGTGGAAAAGAGCATGATCCAGACCGTTAGCTGTAGTGTGCTGCCTACAATACTGGACCCCTGATCTAAATGTTAGCTGTGGTGTGCCGCATACACTTAGAACAGTTTGTACTCCCCTATGTGTAGCTATTTGTTAGATGACTGGTTTACTGTTTTGTGTGGCTGATTCAGGCGTTCCCATTTTGAAAAGTTTGATTTAGTTTGGTTGTGGTTAATAGTCTTTCCTAGTCTAAGTTGTGCCTTATGTCAAGTTGTGTGTTTGTGATTTCGTATGCTGTAATGATAGCATTGAACAAATATTAGTTGAGTACTTTTAGTAGTAGATTTATACATTGTATTTTGTATTTGCGAGGTGGTTGTGTTGGGTGGGTGGGGGAAGGGTGCATGGTCCAAAATGATAGCTGCGGTGTTCCTCCTACAGCCATGGGTCACTGCTCTTAATATTAGCTGTGGTGTGCTGCCTAAACTCAGAGTAGCTTGCACCCTTCCCTGTTGGTGCTTGCCAAATTGTATCTAGAGCGTGCAGTGTGCATGATGTATACATGTACCACATAGCTTTGTGATAGCTACAAATTTATTTGTTGGCTGTTGGTTGATACCCGTCTGTAGTCGAAGTTGTACATTATGTCTTTGAAGTGTTTGTCTATTTCGAGTTTGAAAGTCTCTATGTTCTTGGCGTTTACAATACTGGCTGGCAAGGAGTTCCATGGGGTGATTACTCTGTTTGAAAAGAAGTGTTTGCGAATGTCTTTGCTAAACTGCTGCTTATGTAGCTTGTATGAGTGGCTGCGTGTGGACTCCACATGGAACATCCTTAGTAACTCACTTGCTTCAATTTTGCTTGAAGATTTACTAGTGAAGATTTACTAGTGAAATCTTGCTTGTAAAGGTGGTAGCTCATCTCATCTGTGTGTTTTCCGCCTTTGCTCTCAACTGTCAATACTTTGCACTTGTTTGGGCGGAATCTAAATAGTCATGTGTTTGATCACTCCTGAAGGAGTCCACATCCTCTTGCACCTCCTTTTCACCTTCCTTGCATCTGATTTGCTTGTAGATTTCTGTATCACCTGCGATGAGATAACATGTAGATCTTACAGAGTCAAGGAGATTATTAATGTATATCACAAACAGGATAGGCCCTAACACACTGCCTCGTGGGATTCCACTTGTTACTGGGTGGGTTTATGAAACCTGTCTGTTGTCATGACGCATATTGCTTTCTGTTTCAAAGAAAGTTCGGCACCCATAGTATTATATGTTCGCTTAGACCATATTTTCTCAGCTTGCTGATGAGTCGCCTATATGGGACGGTATGTCATATTGAACGCCTTCATAAACTCCATATATATGGCATTAAGTTTTCCACCTTAGTCCACCACTTTTCTCCATTCATCCAGTATCTTTAGTAGTTGCAATGCTGTTGATCTTCCGTCCTTAAAACAAGATTGCCTTTTGCTGAAGAATTTGTTTCTTTTCATATGTTCTATTATTTCTGACCACACTAGCTTTTCCATTAATTTACACAATACACTTGTCAGACTTAATGGGCTGTAATGGACCAGATTTGGGCCCCCTTTTTATAAATTGATGTGATGTTGGCTATCTTCCACGTATGTCTGTATTTTAATTTTTTTAATTGACGCACTGGCAACGTGCAGCTTCAATTTCCCCATGATAACCAGCCGACAGTCATGCACCAATTAGTTTAATTTGTTGATCACCATCTCCCCAGTCGGGGATCGAACCACCATACTGCAACTCTGCATGGTATCAGCAACCAGACATCTTTCCGCTGGAGCACTGCGCCAAGATAGGAATGTTGGTTTTAGCAGACCAGCTTTCACATGTCTGATATACAGACACTCTGACGATTCATATGGCACTATCTGTGGATGCACCTGCCACTATTCAATCCTTGGCTTTTAAGCCTATTGTACTCTGACTCCATCATGGCTCTGACAGTACATGTATTTTAATTTTTTTATTGACGCACTGGCAACTCGCGGCTTCAATTTCCACATGCTAACCAGCCAACAGTCATGCACCCCTTAGTTTAATTTCTTGATCACCTGGAATGTTATTTTTACCTTTTTAAATTTCTTCGACCTGAGTGGGGTTCAAACCTGGCAATTCTATGGCACCTTTCGCCTAGCGTTTGGGAGGCGAGTGCTCTATCACCAGACCGACATCCAGAGGAAAAATCATCTTTCATCGGACTGGCTTTCAACCACCCATCTCACAACCACACAAATTAACTGAAATTTTGATGGTGTACATTCCAGATATTCTTACTTTTACATTTTCTGAGATCCCTCCTATTTGATCACTAGGGACTCGCAAGTATGTATTTTTTTTATTATTGTCAAGCATTAGTTCTATCAACCCTGTCTTTGATGACGCACTTGCACTAGGATCTAGCTCATTCATCATCTGGAATGTAATTTTTAGCTTTTTCAATTTTTTCGACCTGAGTGGGGTTCGAACCTGGGAATTCTATGGCACCTTTCGCTTAGCGTTTGGGAGGCGAGTGCTCTACCACCAGACCAACATCTAGGGGGAAAATCCTCTTTCACTAGACTGCATTTCAACCACCCATCTCACAACCACACGAATTGACCGGAATTTTGATGGTGTACATTCCAGATATTCTTACTTTCACATTTTCTGTAGTTTTTATTATTGTCAAGCATTAGTTCTATGAACCCTGTCTTGTAGTCACCAGTGATGAAACTTGCTGCCTGTCTTCAATGTCTGATTGGAGGTATGGGTCCCAGATTATGGCGCCGTACTCAGTATTCTTGCATGATGTGGGCCAGTTCCTTAAGTTCCGTTGAAGGAAGCCAAGTGTAGCATTAGCTTTGCTTGTAATTTTGCCTATGTGGGTTGTCCATTTAAGATCCTCCGAGAATTGGATACGGAGATATAGGTTAGTAGTGGCCTGCAGTAGGATGGTGTTGCCAAGGCTGTAGTTGTGCTGACACTTTTTCACACTTATGTAACATTTCTTTGCATTGAATTGCATGCCCCAGTCAGATGCCCAACATTCTAATGTGGCAAGGTCTTGTTGCAGGACAGAATGGTTATGTCGTGATTTTATCTCACGATATATTAGTCAGCCATCAGCAAACAATCAGATCTGAGATTTGACTCTGCTTGGTAGGTCGTTTATATGGCATAGAAATAAGAGAGGTCCCAAGACAGTGCCTTGAGGGATGCCAGATATGCCAGGAGTTTCCTCTGATGATTCACTTTCGAGGACAGCATGCATCATGCGCTTAGTGGGAAAGCATGATAGCCATTGATGAGTGGTGCCTCTAATACGATACCACTCAAGCTTTTATTGTTTACGTTTGTCCTGCGGTACTGTGTCAAAGGCCTTCGAAAAGTCTAGGATGCTGATGTCAACTCGTGTCCTGCATCATAGGATTTGAGCTGATTGTGAGATGAGATGAGCAGCTGGGTTTCACATGAGTAACCAGAACGAAAGCCATGGTTGAGGTTCATCAGTATGTTGTTTCGCTCAAGGTGGTCGAGGATGTGCTTAGTAGCTTAGATGCCACAGAGGTAAGGGAGATTGGTCGGTAGTTCTCTGCAAGATGCGTATCTCCTTTCTTGTAGACACTAGATATATTTGCTGTAAGCCAGTCCTCTGGTAGAGTACCAGTGTCCAGTGATTTCTGGAATATCAGGCTTAGACCATGACCGATGTTTTCAGCACATTCGTTTAGGACTTTATTTGGGATGTTGTCTGGTCCTGAGGCTTTGGATGCTTTGAGGTCTTCTAGCAGTTTAATCACACCTTCCTGCTTCATGATAATATTTGCACGTTGTGTTGACAGGTGGCATGGTGTGGTTAGCGGCATCTTCAACATGTGGTGTAAACACAGATTTAAATTGGTCTAGCAGGATTCACGCTTTTGATTTGCTGTCATTCATTAATTAACCTTTTTCTTTGAGCGGGGAGATGTTGATGTTGTCCTGAAGTTTACGCTTCATGTATCTCCAAAATGGCTTGGAGTTCTGTGATTTGAGTCCTTCTAGGATGATGTTATTGATGTTGTCTGTAGCTCACCGGGTAGTGTTGGCCCGTTCCGGTGTATTATGTCGGCTCGCCACGCCGCAAGTGCACGACGAGTCATGACACTGGTTAGCATCCGGTCTTGGGGTGACGGACCTTGTACGAGACTGCCCCGTGGGTAACAAAAACTGGCTCCTAAGGCCGGTGGAACTCAATCGCTCCGGTGGGGCCATGCGACCATCATCGCGAACATTAAACACAACCGTCTCATCCCAAGAATTTGTGTCACCAGTATGCCTGTCCATAGCAATTTCGTGATGTATGGACTTACAAGATTTGATTTGGTGACCTAAAATATACGTATATACAATGAGTTTACCTAAACAATTATGAATCTTCTAGATAAAACTACAATAAGAGCATACGAAAATACGAGACAAAGAGACAGGCAGATGAACTTTTAAACATGGGGCTCCCGGAAGTACCACACAGACTCGTAGGTCCGCAGAGGTATCCCCGCAAGGGAGGCTCCCGTACATGAGACTTAACTACTTAACTTAATATAAGTTATTATACCTCTAAGCTGAAAGGAAGAAGGTTATCTCGGACAAAAAGTTAGGTGCCTCACGCGGGCACTACTCCTAGTGCTAGTTTGGGTGAGGAGTATTATCCTGGCATGGACCGTCATCGCTGAATCCTTGCGAGAGGCAAGTGCCTCACATGGGCCTCTGTCTCAGGAAGGTGTCACCACCGCTCAAAGCGGGAGAAGAGTAGTAGGCAAAAATGGGCCCACTCTAATATTTCAACCAAAAAATGTTTAGGAAAGAAAAGACCATACCTAGTGAGATATTAACTGTAGAGTTGCGTGCTGTTTTACGTGAAGATGGGGCGAGCGATTCCCAGTGGATGCTCCCGTTAACGTCTTATGTAATTCTTAGTATGCTGAATTAGTAGTTGCCGCTTTTATTTATGCGGGCCTTCTGCTTTGCTTAATTAGCTTTTAGTTGTTTTCAAAACAAGAACTATTTTTGGCCGTAACTGGCTGGTATCTACCTAGCTACTAGACACGGCTGTCACTGAGAACGGATGCCCTAAGACATCAATGCTAAAGACAGCGCTCATACATGTTACGTAGTGAGATCTCCGAACTGGATAAGAATCCGGACATCCCGCCCCGTAACCACATAAAACGTTACAAGACATAGCTTACTTTTCACGAAAGCATTATTAGACCATTGTCCTATCGTTATGGTGGGGGTGAGAGAGACGAATGCCCACTGTAAATGTCCTTCCCGCAAGGGCATGGCAGATCTAAATATTATGCTCAGACATTCTAATGGAATTCAGTGGGAATACGCATCTCGCCCATCACCGGGTCCTATGGAACTAACCATTTAACCTGTCGTTAGGTTTATATACAAGTTGCCCTGTTTTGCACTGCAGTGTGGAAGGTCTGTTCAGTAAATAAAATAATAATTAATATATTTTCGCAGTGCTTTCCTACATTGGCTGAAGTGCTAACTACTAAGTATCCAAAGATACACGGGGAATGTGTGTGATACCGCACCCTGGCCATCGCCGCTCGGAAACCCCAACAGTTTCCCAGAGTCAGATCAGCCCATGGTGTGGATGTGGACATCCAAACAATTAAGAAGCCACAAGGCTGAGTGGAACATAAAGAGAGACAAAATCTTGGAGTTATGAGTCTTACCAGAGTGCAGGGCTAGATTATCACACTGCTGGAAGAGAAAAGTACATTACCGAGTAGGTAATGAAGAAAGTGTCTCTAATCATTTTGAACCTATCCTATTGAGCTGAATAGAAAAGGTTTAGTCGGTAGCATGCCGGGCTAAACAAAGTTATAGCATGGACAGCGACCTCAGTGAAAAATTGTTGATGGTGGGAGAAAGTGCTGTATATATAAATATTGCTGTATAGTGTTTCCTATGTGCACTGCAGTCCTTATTTTCTATAAATAAGCAAAACATATGAACGGATGGCCACTGGCCATATATATACATAATCTAACCAGAACAATCAATACAGTATCAAATGATCATGGTTATATATATTAGTACAGGTTAACGAACCTACTATAGTGCGGTTAGCAACACATTGAGGAAAATGAGAATAATTATAAACAAATACAGAAATTATAACTAGTGGTCCTAAGACCGTGACGGTTCCTTTTAGTCATCAGGACCGTTCTTACGGATACAATATAATTAATGAAAGACATATAAGAAATAATTAAACTGTGAAGTATAGTTACTTGAATACTCGGTAGTCATTCTTAAGTTAGGCTACCGTGTTACTGAAATTGATACGTCATTCCGTAGTTGACGTGCAATGATGCGTTTGCAAGAAGCTGAAGTTCCCGCAGGTTGGTTCCCGCAAGCTGTTTTCCGCAAACAAGATTTCCGCAAGAATACTCATGGCAGGACTACATTGCTCAGTACTGTAAACCTAATAGGAGGTCTAACGAGCAGTCAGCAAAAGATATGATAGTACTACTGTGGTGAAGAAAGTTCCCATACACCGATGGCACGAATGGAAGTTGACAACAACCTGATCACAAGCAGGGGTTGTCAGATGCAAATGAAGATACAAAACAAAGCGTAACGGTGCTGGGTACGTCAGCCAGCTCTGAAGATGGACCGGGCAGAGTTTACTTGCTGCGGTCGAAAGTTAGAAGCACCTTCACAATATTAGTGCGGTGACGGTTGAAATACCACTTTTAGGCGTGGCCGGCAGATCCGGTAAGTCATCCATCAAAGAACATCCTGCCTCTACATCTGTAGAATTACATATTCAGGCCGTAAAGGCCTCACCGCAAATTCGTGTTCCGAAGTAGATATTGATATTCGTGAACAATAATCAGAAAGTTCCAAATTACTCCCATAAGTAGGGATTTACAAAATTGTTTTAATGCGGTGGGTTGGGCAACTGCCAGCTACTGGAGAAAAACCCGACACACGCGTATTGTCTGTCAGGCTGATAGTAGCTGGTACAGATCCAACCTGTTCGGCCCCTGGCCGAGGATGCTCTCGATCTCTGGATCACGTCTCCTTTTATACTCCTCGTGACGTCACAGGTGCAGGCTCCAACCAATCATCATTCGAGCAACAGCCAATCAGCGCATAGCTAATAATAGCGCAGCCGAATGTTCTAGAACATTCTAGAAGTTCTGCGTCCACGTGGTTATGACGTCACGGCAATATTTTGAAGCTAATCAAGAAGGGTTTTCCGTGGATAACTCAGCCATTTCTTAACCGATCTTGAAATGGTTCACGGATTTAGAAAGACCATTGAATTCTGGTCTGATTAAATGCCAGATTTAACGGGACCAGGCAATCAATAAGGATTACAGGGTACCATCTCGGTACACTAAAAGCGCCATCCTATCTTGGTCGTAACTATGCGCTCTATCAAAACAACATTTTGACGCGGGTATGCGCATCATGCATTTTAACGAACTTAGTCGTTTTCGCAACGCGATCTCTCCCATAGGCTCTTATACGCTTATGGCTCTACCCAGGGGGGGGGGCGTGTTCAGGAAACGAACCCAGGACGGGCGGCGCGTACCCAGCTTAGCTGGTACAGCCGGTATCTGACCGGTTGATCCGAACTACACCACCCCCTCCTAGTTTGACATCCGTGGCAAACGATCGCGCATGACGGATCGACGCACGGACGTATGCTAGGCAGGAATTATAGACTTCCTGGGTAGGCACGTAGCCGGAGAGGAGTAGTGATGCAATTGACACGCATTCAAGAGACAGACCACATAGATATGCCAAGAGGAGGGGGAGGCATACTTTTAGTTTTCAATTTGGACATGGAATTATTTTTCTTTTTTTAAATTAATATTACGGTGGATGCTGTAACTTTATTTAGTAGATGATTCTAAACAATAGCTCACATGGGTGTTCTCTCCGAGTGCGGATAAGCATTATCTCCGCAGAGAACACCCAAGCTCCAACGTACCACAATTTACGTTTAAATATCTAATAATAAAAAAAACAAGGTATACATATATAAACCATGTAACATATGAGGTATTTATTAAATCGCTCTGAATTACTTGTGCACCCCGGGTAAATAAATGGGTACGCAACACGTATCTCTTATTATTTATAAAAAAATTTATTTGCAGCCCATTATTGCGGGTCCGCAACGGGCAGCTCTCGCTGGCCCCATATCCGTCCTGACGTCTGAGACAGGAAGAAAAATAATAAGAAAAATATTATATAATAATAATAATAACTTAAAAGTTAGTTTATCAGGCAGCGTAGCTGAAACTGCATGACAGGATTATGTCATTATTGCACTGCAGAATCTTGTATTCTTTACGTCTTACAACATCGGAGTCCGCAGTGCTCATTTCGTGCGGGACACAGCCGGGCACTGAAGTGTGCGGCTGTGTCGGATAACCGTAGTCATCCTAGGGACGGGATTCAATTGATCTAACATATATAACAAGAAGAAAAGTATTTAAAAAATAAAGTAATAATTAATACATTTCCACGAATCGCACCATTGATGTTTCTGTTGTATTACAAATGATCACACCTCTGCAGCAAAATTTCCCCATTGAGTCTGGGTCCCGCTGACTGATGGTGGTGGGTCGCGGTGGATGCACTGTCATTGCTGAGATGCTTTCACTATTACTGGCACTGTCGTAAATATCTGAAGTGATGGTGGCGTAAATATGCGCGTTCATAATGTCTCTCACAGTTACCGCCGGTTCTAATATATCTGTCCATACGGCAGCGGCGGTACTAGGGGTTGCTAATGTCTTTGACGCTGTATTGGTGGTAGTCATCGTGGTGGCTGCTGTAACTGTCGTGGTGATGGCAGTGAGCTGTACCGTAGGCTGAGGTCGTGATGCGGGAGCGGATACGGCAGGAGACGACATCTTCCGAAACTTAGCATATTTTAACAGACGACTTGCGGTGACGTTAGGCACGGGCTGAATGTCCTGTGTGTGGGCGATCTGCCTCTTTCCCGCGTATGGACATTCCGGCGTGGTTGCGTTTCTGAATGCTAGGTCAGAAAGGTGAGGAGGCGGATGCTGAATAACACGGGTCGGAGTTATACTAATCGCCACAGGCTGCGACGGTCCTGGTGCCTCGTCTATGGTCAGTTCCGGCGGAGATGGTGACTGTGGGTAATTTGGAATGTCGATTTCCGCAGGTGTCGTAATCACTACCGAAATCGGCTGACTGGCTAACACTGTCTTAGACACTACAGTTGCGGGTGTAGTGACCATAGCCGGATGGCTAATAACTGATGCTGGTGATGCCGGACTGGATTTTGCGGGAGACTTTTGCTTCTTACTCTGCTTCAGGACCGGTGTAGATGAAGTAACTGGTACTGGCGTAACGCTTCCTGACGCAGCTGCGGGCAGGATTTCACGTCTGGATGCCGGCACATTGCTTACGGTAGCCACGGGACGATGATGACGAATGGGATATCTACGAGTACTGTTCTTCGTGTGGGCCATTTACTTGGTTGGAAGAACTTTGACCGGGAACCAAGATTCGAAATGGGTGGCTAAAACGGCACGATCCTCGTTCTCTTCTCCAGGAACTAATGTTACTTCTAACACACGGTGATGATATCGGAGTGCATGGGTCACCCCATAGCGGATAGTGGTGTAGAGATACTGGCACGTCACACAGAAGGCTGACTGGAAGAGATGATCCTTATTAATGTGAAGTGTGCGGTCGGATCGTCTAGTAAAAGTTCTGGTACAGGGCTCTCCGCTAGCTAATAACGAGCTGCACGGGAACCTTTTGGAACTGGCACCGATTCTTCTTCAGACGAATCCGATAATGCTAAATCTTCAAGGAGTGACATCTCGCTCCCGCATGGTAGTTGGCTGCGGGAACCTTATTCAAAACCTAATGCCCTATCTCTTCATCGTATTTAACTTTCCAGGCCAAGTATAATAATGAAATAGTAATAAAACAGCAGAATTTGGTTTGCGACACGAAAGAAGCCTAATGCTATCTGTTCTTCCCTGGTGTCGAGTTTTGACAGGAAGACAAGGTTTCAGAGCGCGCCTCCTCATTTTATACTGTTTGGTGACGTCACAGGCAGCGGATGACCACACCTAAAAGTTTTAACAGGTGATTCGGTCATTCTTATTTGAAAGTTTCCTCTTTTTCCGGCCTAAACGCAGTGTTGCTCACAACATCTGATTTTTGGGGGTCCTAAGGACCCCACACTCAGATTTTGGGGTCCCACTGTCAAATTTGGGGATCCCATGGGGTCCTCATCTGAAATATGGGGGTCCCATGGTTTTTTCTTAAAATAAACACAACACATTGATCTAATTATAAAGCACTTTATTAAACATGTTGAAAGCACTAGTTATGACATTGTGTAAATACTGTTAATGTATATATAGAGAATATTAACTATGCATAGTTTATTAACCTTAAATTGATCTATTGAAATGGCCCTTATATATTTAACTAATAACATTTGAACTGCATGTCAATAAACAATAACTTAAAGCACTGTACTTGTTTGTTGTCTGATAAACCAACCAACCTACATTGACAACATTGTATGATTAACATTTCTAAAGGCCACTACATTAGTAATTAGCAAAGACCACTGCATTAGTTTTTCTATAAAACTCTAACTTGACTTTGGATGAATTGAAAAATTACGAGTATCTGGGGCGAGTTTGCTCAAGGACGACTTGCCGTACTTCGATATAATGCGCGCGTATTTTTTATAATGTAACTGGAATGACTAAATATAGTGGAATACATAGGCTAAGATAAGACAAAACAATAATGTATCAAAAATAATCTGTATAAATCAGATTAAACTACGTAATTAGTGAAAATATATCAGCCAATAACCGGATATGTCTAATTCATAGGGAGTAACTATGTAACGCGATTGGTCGATGCAAAGACAACGCATTAGCGTGTATCCAAAAAGGACGCTTGTATCTGGGAGCTTTGAGCTATACGCTGTTCGGAGAAAATCAATATTTTAACGTATGCCTACCTGTAGATCGACGATATCGTTGAACATCGCTGCTGGGGTGAGCTTTTTAGTTGAGAAATTGGGAACACCTAACGATCGAATATTGTTAAACATTATAAACACTAATCCATCAGTCAATCAATCAGCCGCTATTGCTAAATAAAAGACAGCTTATTGCGCGTATTGATACCGTTATTCAAACAGCAATACACCGCCGCTAATCCGTCAAATGACCATTCAAATGTAAAAGATATCACAATATCTTCCATATATTCCTTCATCCATTTAGATATTTTGATAAGTAAATAGAAAAAAATGTTTTGCCTGTAAGTCGTTGCTGCTTTAGCCAAGTAGGCATGCGCAAATTAATTTCAATATAATCAGCAGATTAGTGATAACAACTTTGTGATCTGTCCAATGTTCTGAGCTATGAAAGTGTTAAGACGCCCAGACACGTTTGTATACGCTTGATCAGTTGTATTGGATTTCTCAAGCGTGAGTTCCTCTAGAGGAAGATTCCGCTGTTATCCAATCAAATCACGCTGACGTTTAGCACAACTGACAGAAACATGGCGGATATTATTGCAATTTGTAGCCCAAACAAGGCGGCTAACATCGGGCTTGTAAACTCATTATTTATAAATAATAAAAAATTAGATCAAATGGAATACTAAGGATGATTTGGGGATTGTGTTTACAATTAAATGTAGTGGTTGAATCTGATTTACGGGCATTAACAACTTTGAGTTGTGCAAGAGAACATACAACAAATCTTAGTCTTAAGCAACGCAGTAAGTTCGTTTTTATTGAACACACAACACATTAGGTATATTTTTTAAATTAAAAATTACACTTTTCACTGCGTCCCTCGTGCGTCCTCAGGGACGCAGAGGGTTAATTTTATGCGTCCCTCTGCCATTTGTATGCGTATATACGCGCAAAGGACGCATAAGGGCAACTCTGCCTAGACGTCTAGGGATTAATTCTTCCCGTATAAAGGGAGTACTTTAATTATAGGAAGAATGGCTCATTAAACTTGT
The DNA here is from genome assembly GCA_034401795.1 of Chaetoderma sp. LZ-2023a. Classification (NCBI taxonomy): domain Eukaryota; kingdom Metazoa; phylum Mollusca; class Caudofoveata; order Chaetodermatida; family Chaetodermatidae; genus Chaetoderma; species Chaetoderma sp. LZ-2023a. The sequence goes on along the minus strand of CM067372.1, from coordinate 150,631,251 downwards.
CTTAGTTTCGCGCATTTAACAGCCTTCGATCAACATAGAAACGTGGTACTACTTTTTCTTGGCGGTGTCTCACCTTTTAATAAGCGTGAGGCGGTTCTCCAGATAGGATGCTTATAAACTTGCCAATTCTATTTTTAGGCTGGAGCGCTCGATGGGGTGTGTGGGAGCCAGGTGACGTCATTGGTAATCTCCCGGACTCACCCTCGCTACTTCTCCATCGCGTTGTGGTAGTCGCATCTTTGGGCAGCTCTTTTGTTTAAAGCGTTTGATCCAACTTTCTGGAAATAGCAGTAAATGTCACGTGGCTCTAAAAAATCCATGTGGTTGATTGGAAACATATATGCTGTTTATGGCGATGGCCAAAATGCTGTTGCTGAGGGGTAGTCGGTTGTTGATGCAAGAGATAGAAATTGTATATATGTTACATCAAGATCTTTATAATGTCCCGTATTTGAGCGAGTTCTTTAACATGCGTCTTGGTATGTGGTAGTAATAGGTAGTTCGCAGCCGTGTTGATTATAGACTGGAACGCAAGGAAGCGAATTTTTGAAATTCTCTGTGATTATACTGTTAGATTTTTGATGCCACTTTACCGGCCCGTGCGCTAATGATATGTAGCACGGTAGAGCAGTTGTGTTCTTAATCAAAAATTTAACAGTAAAGTTGTAAGTAATTTGATGTGTGGTTTAAACAGATCTATTCAGGCGGTAGGCCAACGTTACTGATCCCGTCAAGATAGCTGTGTTTTCCGAGTGGGAGGGCTGGACGAGCATTTTCCTCAATGGGTAGAACTAGCTCCATCCTGGCTTAGACCAGACACATCGGTATCATTTAATAATGGATAAATTACAGTACAACTCGCAAACATGTGTGTCACAATTTTTACGATTACAATGCCATCGTTCGGAGATTGTGAATACAGTCAACCTGAGTGTCTGTGTTTCTGACATGTTGGTGACTTGAATGTGATACGCGTGACTGGTTATCTGTGGATGATAGGGGCCTACTTGCGCTGTGGTGAAGGTGACGTGTTTATGGCCATCAGGTGCGGGAGGGGGGAGGGAGTGGCGGCATGAATGCCAACTTTATCGAACCCTGAGGGTATTTCACTCTGTGGGCGCGGCAGAGTTACTTTAGAGCGCAGACGACCTGTCAGATGCTGTCGTAACTTTGATCAATCCATTGTCGAATTCAACTTTTCGGTAGTAAAATCCTACTCGTGACTGACGACAATGCGGGCATCTTGCTCGCTTAATAATATTGACTGTTATTACGTGTAGATGATGTATGTGGATTTTGGCTGTTTCCGTAAGACGTCGGGGAAAGGGGAGGAACGTTGGACAGACGTTCCTCCCATGACACGTACTGTAGATGGCTGTAGTGCATTCCTTATATCCATATGATCAGTTCTCCTGTAACTGGATAAGAAGGTGTGTGCGGGAGATTGAAGGAAATGTCAATTTCCCTTTCTCCGAGATCTAACAATACTCACCATTCTGTTACTTCTGATATACAGCTGGCCTTGACAGCGGCTCTAGGATTATAGACTTAGAAACCTTTACCGACTCCTGGGAACCGGGTACTCGGCTCCCAACTGCCTAGTACCTGTTTACCATAGAGCTCATATTGTTTGCATAGCCACCAAACAAGAGAAAACTATGGCTTGCCTCCGTGGGGCTGGGAGGCTGGGTCCGTAACAGAATGGTGAGTATTGTTAGATCTCGGAGAAAGGGAAATTGACATTTCCTTCATTCTCCTTCGATCAATACTCACCATTCTGTTACTTCTGATATACACCAGATTTGATCAGTAACCTGGTGGGAAGGGGCAAGCCATAAATGCTAATTTTTCCCCTTGGAGAAAGATTTTAGACTTCAAACTTGACTAACGGAGACCTAAAAGGACCGTCAAGTTCACGGAACCGAATCACATTCGCATCACCGCCCCCCCCCCCTTTTTCCTCCTAAGAAAAGGGAGAGAACTCACGAACATGTATCTCGCCTGAAACACAAATATGCCAAGAGGGTTAACTGCTCCCTGCATATTCCATGTATTAGCCTGGGAATGAGCATGAATATATAAGATGAATGAACATGACACACATCCATAATACAAAAAACTCTCACTATTGAATTACCTTATGATAATTGGACTCCAGACGTACCGCCTCCAACCATTCACTGATCCGGCCATCAGTGACACAATCTGGTTGTCATCCTCTCGCTTGACCATGCCTGCTTTAGGTTCTTTTCTTACCAAAGTTAAAAAAGGGTGAAGAGTAGTGTGGTCACTAACTATCGTTTCAAAACAGCTAAAGCGACTGCATTGGCTGAGTCTGACACATCCCTCATATAGTAATCCGTAAATGAGGACTCACAGTGCCATTGTGCAACGGTCATGATGTCCTCTAATGGAACACCATTGTAAAGGGCGGTCGAGGCGGCTATTCCTCTGACATCGTGTGCCCTTACACCTGGTGCCCAGTCGCCATCTCGTGAGTAGTCTGAATGCATTCGACCACCCAACGAGAGATAGTATCCATGGATGCAGCGCCATAAGGCTTTTTATGGCAGATCCACAGATGTCTATCGTTCGACCGTAATGAGTCAGTCCGTTTCTTGTACTTAGTCAAAGCACGGACCAGGCACCAGACACTGGCATCACGATCAAACCTAGTTAACTTCGGTATAATGATCGGTTTGCCGGGATATCTCAAAGATTGGTTCTTTGACATAAACTCTGCTCTTGGCAGAAGACGCAGACCCTCTCCAGAAACAATAAATCGGTGCCTCTCTGCCGAAAGTGCATGGATCTCACTGCGCCTTCTAGCTGAGGAAGCTGCCAATAGAAAAACCGCCTTTAGAGTCAAATGCTTTAGACTAGCCAAACGCAACGGTTCGAAAGGGTGCTTGGCCAGTACATTAAGCACTAAAGATAGACTCCAGGCTGGAATGACTACCGGTTGTCTCGGTCGGAGATTGCTCATTCCCTTCAACATCACATTTAACTGGGCCACCTCTGGACTATCCCTGTTGGCTAGACAAGGGATAACTGATGCCAAAGCGGATTTGTATCCAACAACTGTGATGGGAGCTAGTCCTGAAAAGAACAGCTCACAGAGAAAGTCTGCTATTTGCTGAATAGTGGATTGAAAGGTATCAATACCCTTTTCTTCACACCAGTCTGCAAATCTGTTAACCTTGTTGTTATATGACTTGAAAGTTGACCTCCTTCTCGCAGCCGCAATGAAATCAGCAGCCTGTCGAGAAAAGCCTTCCGACGTGGAACGTTGTTTGATAACATCCACGCAGTCAATTTGAACATTTCGCGACGCTCGTGTAGGAAGCGTCCCTTGGCCTGGGAGATTATGTTCGGAATCTCGGGCAACCACACAGGATTTTCCACCAACAGATCTAGAAGATCCGTGAACCACGCCCTGCTCGGCCAATACGGCGCTATTAGCAGGACCAGACACGGTTCCTCCCTGATCTTCACCAATAGCTTCGGTAGAAGAATGGTGGGTGGGTACGCGTAAGCGTGCATCCCTCTCCAGCTTATCGCCAGAGCATCTGTATCGACGGCATTTGGATCTGGAATCGGCGAGACATATGTCATGATTTGAGCATTTTCCTTTGTGGCGAACAAGTCCACGTTGGGTTTGCCCCAATGCTCGAAGATCCATCGCAGAACTGGAGGGTTGAGGGACCATTCTGTTGGCAGAATTCTCTGTCTGCGAGACAAAGCATCCGCCAGAATGTTCAATCGGCCAGGAATGTGAGCTGCTTTCAAAACAACCGAGTAATTCCTGCACCATTGAATCAAGTGTCACACTCTGATACACAGAGTGGACGACCTGGTCCCGCCTTGGCGATTTATATATGATACTACTGTCGAATTGTCCGACCGTATCAATATCACCTTGCCCCTGATCATCGGGAGGAACTCTTCCAACGCCAGTTCCACTGCCATCATTTCGAACAGATTGATATGCAGCTGACTCTCCGGGAGAGTCCATGTGCCCGGGACCTGGTGTTCTCCCAGGCAGGCACCCCACCCCTCCAGCGATGCATCCATGTACACGGACAGCTGGGGGTGGGGTAGGTGCAGCGAAACCCCTACTAGGAGATTCTGACGCTCCTTCCACCATACAAGATGCGACATTATCGGCTCCAAAACTGGTAACAGTTTTGACAGGGGTTCTCTTCTCTGTTTCCACAGAGACATCAGATACAACTGGATAGGCCTTCGCATTAGAGCAGCATACGGGATAACCTGCTCCATGGAGACCATCATGCCCAGCATCTGAAGGAACCGCCTCGCCTGAATGTGGTTTCCCACTCGAAAACTCTTGAGGATGGCTAACAGAGACACCACTCTGGGCTCTGACGGGTACACCCTGCCCTCCTCGAGATCGAATCGCATCCCCAAATAAACGAAATGTTGAGTGGGCGTCAACTCGGATTTCTCCTCGTTGACTATCCAGCCTAGATCTGAAAGTAACCTCAGAGTCAGAGCAGTATCCACGTTCAACCTGGCTGCCGAGTCTGCCTTGATCAGCCAGTCGTCTATGTAGGTGTGTAGCGCCACGTTCTCTTTTCTGAGAAACGCTGTCACCACAAGGACCACTCTTGTGAAAACCCTCGGAGCTGTCAACAGGCCAAATGGGAGAACAATAAACTCCCATACTTGATTCTGAAACGCAAATCTCAGAAACCTGTGGCAACTCCTGTTCATCGGAATGTGGAAATATGCATCTTTCAGATCGATCGATACACACCACATTCCTTTCCTCAATCCCGCCATTACCGACCTCGGCATTTCCATCTGGAACCGAGGCGTATGGATAAACCAATTTAATGGCCTGAGATTGAGTATGGGTCCCCACCCCCCTGTGCTCTTGGGGACAAGGAACATGTTTGAATAGAAGCCTGGAGTGTTTCGGTTTGCTGGTTTTATTGCTCCCTTCAGAAGCAAACCCGACACTTCCTTTTGAACGGCTTCTAACTTGTCTGGCTCCCTTGGTACGGGTGTCCAGACAGGTGCCAAAGACAGATTTTGTGGTGGAAAGTCCCACCACTCCGGCATGTAACCCTGGGATAACTATCCCAGGACCAGACTGTCTGACGTCACACCTCACCAGGCCTTGACGAAACGCATGAACCTTCCACCCACCATAGACGCCTCGACGTCTAACGGGGTTGTCCGGCTCGTAGTCCGCTCCCCCCTCTTTCTTAATGAGAGAGAGAGAGAACCATTTCGTTCTAGGCACGACGGGTATAACTGGCACCGCTGTTCCTGTCGCACAGGCGCGGTCCAGACGGATATGAAGGGAGCTCTCGTACCCTCAGGTACGATCTGCCCCCTTCTGTCTGCCCTTTGAGGCCTTACCCTTACCCTTCCCCTTGCCCTTCCCGCCTCTAGGGCGGTCAGGAGCAACCTTGGGGAGGGTAGGCGCCTCTACAACCTTCCTGGCTTTCTTCGCCGGCGGCGGCTGAGAAAAACCAGCTGAAGCAGAAGTCGCAACAGGCTTAGCTTTCGCCTTGCCCTTATGCTTCTTCTGCTTCTTTGAAGGTTGTCCCGCTAGCGATTTCCCCCACAGCCCCTAGTGCGTGCGCTTGCTGCACTAGCTCTAGCTGCAGGTTGACCGCTAACCGATTCTGCGCGATACTGGCTATATCCTCTAAGATGGCCCGCACTTGGCTACCGAAGATGCTAGGCCCTGTCAGGGGCATCCCAAGAAGACGCTCCCTGACTGCCGTAGCCGGACGCATATGGTCAATGACCATTTGCCTCCTGGATTTAGTCACTCGCGCTTGCACCCTTGCCAATGCGTCCATAGACAGCACCAGGCCGTCATTTACGCACGAAAGCACCACAGGTGGCACAGGGTGGCCTGCCCCCGCTTCAGCCCACACCGACTGAAGGAGACGATACGAGTGGTTGACAGCGCTCATAGCTGCCCTCACACCCTCATCGCATAGGGACAGGACTTCCTCTTGGTGTACCTGAGCCTTGTCCACAAGTGCCGGACCGGGGCCACCCGCCCCGGCACTCTGAACACCCAGTACCCATCGGTCATCCTCGGTGACCGACGGGACTACACCATATCTGTCGTATTCCCCCCGCGGAATATGACATCTTGCCCGCACCTCCCTGTAGGCCGCAGGGAGCTGACCCTTGGTCATAAGTTGTTTGCTATAAATAGCCTCCAACAATTCTATGAACCGTGGATCCAGTCCCACCGACTGGATCCGGGCTGCGGGCAAAATCCCCGTCCTGATCGACGCAACCGATGGACGGGGCGCATCTTCATCGGCCGTGGCCGAAACCACAGACGGGTCAATCCTGGCTAGCCACGCCAGAGCCTCTGACCAATCTATCTCCGATGAAGACACACCCGCAAACACGTCACCCGTTGACGTGTTCACGGGCCTGCCAGCCACGGCCTCCCGGCAAGGAGCCACGGCTGACACACCAGGCACTCCGGTACCACACGGTTCCACCGCCACCCCATGAAACACTCCGGTCCATGGGGTAGGTCTGCACGGAGAACCGTACGGACCCGTAGCAGTCGCGGAACCGTAGCCAGACACGGGCACCAACGGCACCCCACGTCCGACTGCCGGACCAGGCAAGATAGGTGAGTACCACGCCCGGCCCGGCCGACCCGTTACCGTGTCGGCTGGTGCCAAACCAACCGTCACGGAACCGGTGCCTGGTACCAGATTGGCCTCAGCCGCAGGCGGAGCCGCTGCCCTGGCTTGCGCCAAGCCAGACAAATGGAGGCCGGTTCTGTCCAGGACGGAATCGACCTCCATATTCTCCACCTGCGGCATCACAGGCCGCAGCAACCTCTCCTCCTCGGCCTCCTCGTCTTCAGACCCCGAAGAGTCGTCACTAGACGAGTAGACCGTGGAGTCATCCTGGTGGACGGCTCCCACACCTGACGGACCGGCCACCGCTACTGGACCACCCGGAGGTGGCCGCAGAGAAACAGAACCCGTCTGGCCGGAGCCAGACAGGACTGCCAGGGGGGGCCGTATGAGACGGCCCCCTCGGTAACCAGTCCAGAACCCTGTCCGAGGACAGGGTCCGTACCAGGCATGGGGAGAAACTGCCCCCCAACCTTTGGTAGCAGGGACGACACCAGCGTGGGCAGAACGCTATGCAGAAAACCCTGCATAGCCGGACCAAACCACGCCGGCGGTGCCATCTCTGCCACCTCCAGCTGGGGATGTGGAGCACCCCCACCGGCCGAACGGGGCGCTCCACGATTTACTCTCGGACCGCCTGACCCCGCGTCAGACCCAGCCAAGCCCTTCTGGGCAAGGAACTTAACCATCATATTCATGGACCACACTGCGCACACATTACACCTATGGTCTATGTTACAGAGCGAACACCTAAAACAGACATGGTCCTTGAATACGACCCGTACAAATTTATGGCACTCGTCACATGATGGCGGGGTTGGCTTGGCCTATAAAATAAGCACAAACCTACAATAAACAAGCGGAACGAGACCCGGATGGAAGGCAGACAATTAATTTTCAAATAATTTGACTCATAAATTAACCGTATCCCTCCCGCACCCCACCCCGCCACGTTACAACAAAGATCGCATTGATTATGATGACAAGAACGAAGCGGGCATTAAGCACACCCATATTAGATCCTCCAGGATGTGTAACGGCTCCAGGAATCATATCGCATAGCATTCGGGGTATATTTACCAATCAATATAAATTATACTCCCTAACGAAAGCCAAACGATATGTGAAGAAAACAACAAAGTGTATAACAAACTGCTGTATCACACAGTAAAACCGCAGACCACGCATCTACTCAAGAATTTTGAAACCACCGATCATTGCAAACCGATCGTGATCGCACGTAAACTTGACCATTCTAAAGTTTCCGGTACCATTTTTAGTACGCAGCACCCAGAACGAGATGCGCGAATTAATGAAAATTTTTCTTCACATAAACATCCGAACGACCAGGTGTGACGTCACCCGCTTGGATCCTACGGAGAACGACGTCAGCCGATATTCATGTTAGAAATACTGTAGCAAACACCTATTTTCATATCTGCCGATCGCCTGTTGGGGTTTAAAGAAGGCGATCGTCTGGCATATATCGTTGTTAGCACACGTCCCAGATTCTCTGGGGTCAGAAATTGGGACATGCGAAACAGCGAAATTTAGAGACCTAAGTCTTTTAACTATGGATAATAAAGAATGATACAACCTGGTTATCATCGGCGGTATTCTCCATAGTATCCAGTTAAATCCTTCAAGAACGCACAAACTATCACTTTACAGACAAAGACTTAGATTTCTTTAACAAAAGACACTAAAATCCTCTCCCTGCAGAAAGCATGTATTGCTCTTGTTGCTATGCAAACAAGAATGAGCTCTATGGTAAACGGGTACTCGGCAGTTGGGAGCCGAGTACCCGGTTCCCAGGAGTCGGTAATGCTTTCTAAGTCTTTAATCCTAGAGCCGCTGTCAAGGCCAGCTGTATATCAGAAGTAACAGAATGGTGAGTATTGATCGAAGGAGAATTGTCGGCTGTTGTCTGTTGATGATAATGTTGTTGTCGGGATGTCCGGGCTGCTGTATGATGCCGATGTTACAAGCGAAGTGGGCGTATTCCAATTTCCACGCTGGTGAATGCCAAGTCTGTCGTTATTGCGGGAGGTGTGGGTCTGCGGGGGATATTATTTCTCCCGCAGGTTGTGCGGGAGGATTTGTTGCGGGAATTTTTATGTCTCTATCTGGAATTAATTAATACTGGTAGGTGCTGCTAAATGATGTTGTTGCCGATATTGAATATCTCTGTTATGCTGAGTATAACTGAGTAAGTGTGTGATGTATGTGCAATGATGAATTGACGTACCCAGTCTTGAAGGCTGGTGTGTTTCGTAGGGGTTGACGTTTTGTCTGTTGTGTAATGTCCTGACTGCTCACGGGGGAGTATGGTAGGCCAATTGGATGGGGTGGCCTTTGGACGGGGGGATGTGTTCATCTCCCGTTACATGGTGGTTGGTGTCTTGTCGTAGTTTTTAGACACCGGGAAAATTTGAGCTGAGACTGGTGAACAGGCTGCTTCCCTGCCCAGAGTGGGGGGTAATGTTGGTTGGTGCGGTGCGGGATGCCACCTCCTCTGTTGCAGCAGTCTCTCTCATATCTGAAGATTGACGGTCAACAGACCACGAGTGGAGTGTGAAATGGACTGGGCCGGTGAGGTCTGAACTTGGTGTATCGATAAGGGACGCCAGTTGGATTTGGGGTGTTGGTGCGGCGACAGATATGGGTGCCGCTTGGGTGGGAATGGGTTTGGCGCTTTGGGGGCATGGTCGGGTACACCTCGTTGTATGGTTTTACGGTTCTAGACACGCCAAGGCTTCATCCTGCCTCTTCACTTCCATGCTATTCACCACATGTTCCACCCCACAGGAAGCATGGCTTGGGTCAGCCTCAGCTTCCGCTTGTGGTAACTCTATGATGGGGGAGGGGGGCATAGCATGAAGTGGGTGGGAATGGGAAGAGATCGGAGGAACAACTTTTCCATCCTGTCCATTGGACAAAACAAACACAAAATTCTTTAGATATGACTTCCCAGATCGAGTAGACCCGTGCTGAGGAGGGAGAGGGCAAGTATGTATCTCGTCATCGTCGTCAGCGTTAGCTGCTTGTTCACCCACGTTCTGGCTTGGTAGAAGGGGGGGGGGGGGGCTGAACTGACACCGCGGTGCCCTGTGCTAACCATGGGAATACTAATTTCCGTAGAAATATCTGTCTGGGTACCGGTGTCTTGAGAAATGCCCAGTCCGAGCTCTGGTGCTGGGTCGTCACTGACACAAGGTTTAAGTCAATCGAAGTGGATGACTGAGGTCAGGCCATCCGAAGCACGGATACGGTAGGTCACGTCTGACATCTTACCTACTACCACATAGGGGCCTTTCCACTGGTAACTCAGTTTACTTGACACGTTTGCAGACCGTTGTGAATCGTGTGGTGTAGTTCGGATCGACCGGTCGGATACCGGCCGTACCAGCTAAGCTGGGTACGCGCCGCCCGTCCTGGATTCGTTTCCTGAACACGCCCCTCTGGTTAGAGCTATAAGCGTATATAGGCCTATGGGAGAGAGAGCATGTCGAAAAACGACTAAGTTCGTTAAAGCGCATGATGTGCATGCGCGCGCCAGGACGCTCTTTATATGGAGTGCGTAGTTACGACCTAGATAGGATGGCGCTTTTAGTGTACCGAGATGGTACCCTGTAATCCTTATTGATTGCCTATTCCCATTAAATCTGGCATTTATTAAGACCAGAATTCAACGGGCTTTCCAAATCTGTAAACCATTTCAAAATCGGTTGAGAAATGGCTGAGTTATCCAGGGAAAACTCTTATTGATTATCTTCAAAATATTGCCGTGACGTCATAACCACGTGGACGCAAAAATTCTAGAATGTGCTAGAACGTTCGACTACGCTATTATTAGCTGCTCGCTGATTGGCTGTTGCTCGAACGATGATTGGATAGAGCCTGCGCCTGTGACGTCACAAGGAGTGTAAAAGGAGAAGCGATCCAGTGATCGAGAGCATACTCGGCCAGGGACCGAACAGGTTTGAGCTGTACTAGCTACGATCGACAGATATTACGCATATGATTTCAGCTTCTGTCCTTCTCACGTAGCTACCAGTAGCCAACCCACCGCGGTGGTAAAGACAAGTTTGTAAACTCCCTACTTACGGGAGCAATTTGGAACTTTCTATTTACTGTTCACGAATATCAACATCTCCTTCGGGACACAAATTTGTGGTGAGACCTTTACGGCCTGAATATGTGAGTCTACAGGTTTAGAGGCAGGATGTTCTTTGATGGATGACTCGCCGGATCTGCCGGCCATGCCTAAAAGTGGTATTTCAATCACCGCCGCACACATCGTGTCGGTTCTTTCGACTTTCGACCGCAGCAAGTAAACTCTGCCCGGTGCATCTTCAGAGCTGGTTGACGTACCCAGCACCGTGAAGGTTTGTTTTGTATCTTTGTTTGCCTCTGACAACCCCCGCTTGTGATCGGGTTGTTGTCAACTTCCATCCATGCCATCGGTGTATGGGAACTTTCTTCACCACATACTACTATCGTATCTTTTCCGGACTGCTCGTTAGACATTCTATTAGGCCTCCAGCACTAAGCGATGCATTGCCGCCAGGGGTGATCTTGCGGAAGTCTTGTTTGCGGAAAACAGCTTGCGGGAACCAACCTGCGGGAACTTTCCAGCTTCCAGAGAGCGTGTCATTTCACGTCGACTATGGATCAACGTATCAATTTCAGTAACACGGTAGCCTAACTTAGGAATGACTACCAAGTATTCAAGTAACTATACTTCACCGTTTAATTATTTCTCTATATAGGTGTTGATCCGAGTGTACTGTGAAGGCCCATGCTTTCATTGTGCTTATGATTTCACATAGAATGACTGTACTAATACCTGAGTGTACTGTGAAGGCCCATGCTTTCATTGTGCTATGCTTTTCTGACCCCTGTTTGCTTTAACCCTTTCACAGATGAATTCCCTATATCTAATTTTCAAGGCAACCATAGAGGAAAACTGTTGAATATTTTGAAATTGATCGGACTAGAAACTGTTGCTGCCTTAGGAAACAACAACTTCCAGTTAAATCAATTTCAAAATATTCAACAGAATAAGTTTTGTCGTACGGAATTTTAATGATATTGTATCCTCAATAATGGTCCCGATGACTAAAAGGAACCGTAATGGTCTTAGGACCTCTAGTTATAATTTCTGTATTTGTTGATAATTATTCTCATTTTTCTCAATGTGTTGCTAACCGCACTATAGTAGGTTCGTTAACCTGGACTGTTATATATATCTTAATCATTTGACACCGTATTGATTGTTCTGGTTAGATTATGTATATATATGGCCAGTGGCCATCCGTTCATATGTTTTGTTTATTCATAGAAAATATAGGACTGCAGTGCATGTGGGAAACACTATACAGCAACACTTATATATGCAACACTTTCTCCCGCCACCAACAATTTTTCACTGAGGTCTCTGTCCGTGCTATAACCCTGTTTAGCCCGGCATGCTACCGACTAAACCTTTTCTATTCAGCTCAATATGATAGGTTCGAAATGATTAGAGACACTTTCTTCATTACATACTGTGTAAAATACTCTTCTCTTCCGGTAGTGCGATAATCTAGCCCCGCACTCCGGTAAGACTCATAAGTAAGATTTTGTCTCTCTTCGTGCTCCACTCAGCCTTGTGGCTTCTTAATTGTTTGGATGTCCCTATCCGCACCATGGGCTGATCCGACTCCTTGAAACTATTTGGGGTTTCCGAGCGGTGATGGCCAGGGTGCGGTATCACACACATTCCCGTGTATCTCCAGATACTTAGTAGATAGCACTTTAAGCTAATGTAGGAAAGCACTGCGAAAACACATGTACTAATTATTATTTTATTTACTGAACAATCCTCCCGCACCGCAGTGCAAAACTGGGCAACTTGTATATAAACCTAATGATAGGTAAAACGGTTGGTCCCATAGGACCCAGTGACGGGCGAGATATGTACCCCAACCGAATTCGGTTAAAATGTCTGGGCATGATATTTAGATCTGCCATGCCCTTGCGGGAAGGACATTTACGGTGGGTATTCATCTCTCTTACCCCTACCATAGCGATAGAACAGTGGTCTAATAATGCTTTTGTGAAATGTAACCCATGTCTTGTAATGTTTTATGTGGTTACGTGGCGGGATGTCCGGATTCTTATCCAGTTCAGAGATCTTGCTACGTAACATGTATGAACGCTGTCTTTAGTATTGATGTCTTAGGGCATCTGTTGTCTAATAGCTACGTATATACCAGCCAGTTGCAGCCTAAAGGAATTCTTGTTCTGGAAACAATTAAACGGAATTAAGCAAAGCAGAAGGCCCGCAGAAATAAAGCAGAAACTACTAATTCAGCATATTAGGAATATTACAAGACGGTGACGAGGGAATCCATCGGGAGTCCCCCCCGTCCTGTCTTCACGTAAAACAGTACGCACCCCAGGATTCAGCGACGACAGTCCACGCCAGAATATTACTCCTCACCCAACCTTGCACTAGGAGTAGTGCCCGCGTGAGGCACATCACTTTTCATCTGAGATAACCTTCTTCCTTTCAGCTTAGCGGTATAATAACTTATATTAAGTTAAATAGTTAAGTCTCGTGTACGGGAGCCTCCATTGTGGGGATACCTCTGCGGACCTATGGGTCTGTGTGGTACCTCCGGGAGCCCCATGTTTAAAGGTTCATCTACCTGTCTCTATGTCTCGTATTTTCGTATGCTCTTACTGTAGTTTTGTCTAGCAGATTCATAATTGTTTAGGTAAACTCGTCGCATAGACTTATATTTTTAGGTCACCAAATCAAATCTTGTAAGTCAATAGATCACGGAATTGCTATGGCCAGGCATACTAGTGACACAAACTCGTGGGATGAGACAGTTGTGTTTACTGTTCGCGACAATGGTCGCACGGCCCCACCAGAACGATTGAGTTCCACCGTCCTTAGGAGCCAGTTTTTGTTTCCCGCAGGGCAGTCTCATACACGGTCCATCACCCCGAGACCAGATGCTAACCACCATCATCATTCGTCGTGCACTTGCGGCGCGGCGAGTCGACAAGATACACCGGAATGGCCTGACACTACCTAGCGACCTACAGTACCCAAACCATTCTTCCTGCTTCATACGGATCTCCATGCACTCTCCAGTCATGCCATGTCTTTTGCCACCGGTGTGCAGTGGATAAGGTTTCTCTCACTAACTCATGGGCTTGTTCTATCCTTTGCCGCAAGAGTTAGACATAGGGAGATGGTGAATTTTTCTCTCCTGGTACTCGAGGCATGGCCAGATCCAGGGGTAAGGCTAATTCACGGCCTAACATTAACCGAGCAGGGGTGTAGCCCATGCTGGAATGTACTGAAGTGCAGTAAAAACTGAGTACATACGGGAGCCGTAGGTCCCAATCTCTACAATCAAGGCGTGTTTCCTTAGTAAGCATTTCCGCGAGAGTTCTATTGAATCTCTCTACCATCCCGTCACTCTGGGGGTGATATGGAGTTGTCCTTGTCTTGACGATATGGAACAATTTGCAGAGCTCTGATATGAGCCGGCTCTCAAAATTACTCCCTTGATCGGAGTGTAACTCATAAGGCATACCAAAGTGGCAGAACACATTGCTGGCCAAGACCTCCGCTATTGCGGATGCCTCTTGGTCTGGCAGAGCAAATGCTTCTACCCACTTCGTAAAATAATCTTGTAATACGAGGATGTACTTATTTCCATCATCCCTCGTATTCAAGGGTCCGAGCACGTCGATAGCCACTCACTCCCATGGTGCACCAACAATCTTAATTTGCGATGGTGCGATATGGTGTTGGCCAACAGCGCGTCTTTGGCATGGGATACATTTGGCAACACATGCCTTGACACTATCGCGAATCCCGATACAGTGGAATCTCAATTTGATATGGGCAACAGTCCTTTCCACGGCCAGATGCCCGGCGTTATCATGTAGTTGTTTTAATATAATCTCACGATAACTTTCCGGGACTACCAAACGGTCATTAATACATAGAACGTTGTTTATTAATTGACATTCTTCGAACCATTGGTAATAATATTTTGCCGTGGTGGATAGAGGTGTTACCGATTCCTTAGGAGGACGTACCCCCTCCTGAATCCACGCGTATATATTCCGTGTCTGCACGTCTGTTGTTTGGTGGTATGCGATTTTCTCTGGATTCCACTCTGCGCACCTCAATTCGGGGAACTCCGGAGATAGCTGTGTTCACTGTGTCACGGTGGCGGCCTCTTCGTGTTCAGCTTCCACGCCGTATTCTGCTGAGGGCATCAGCATTCCCATGCAATTTGCCGGGATGGTGAACAACGTTAAAGTTATAGGCAAGCAGGGATTCCTGCCATCTTGCTCCCTGGTCCTCTGGATTTTCAAGTTCCGGAGCCACATAGTGAGGCATGCTCTGTATGGAGTGTAAAAGGGCGCCCGGACAGGAAGTGTTTATAGTACTTGACTAAATGGACAACCGCCAGTAGTTCTCGCTTGGTGGTTGCATATTTTCTCTCAGTTTTATTCAGAGTACATGAACCATAACCCAATACCTGCTCTGTTCCGTCTTCAGTGACTTGAGATAGAACCACGCCAATAGCGAAAGCTGACGCGTCAGCGTCTAAGATGAAATCGAGGTTTGGATTATGGTGAGCAAGAATTGGGGCAGTCGTCAAGAGTTCCTTCAATGCCCTGAAGGAGTCTTGACACTCACTCGTCCACTCAAATGGTCGATCATTCTCAGTGATCTTGTAGAGAGGTGAAGCAATCTTGCTGAAATGTTGGATGTAACGGCGATAGTACAGGCATAGGCCAAGAAAGCTGTGTCTCCGTAACTGAAGAGGGCTGTGGCCACTCCGCTACTGCCTTACTTTTTGACGGCTGAGTAGCCACTCCATCACCGGATATGACGTGTCCCAGGAACTCAACACCAATTTCCTAATACTATACACCCTTTGGCCTTCCCGGTATTTCCAATTGCGGCCATAGAGACCGCCTAGTAGTCTACCAGGATGCAGTTAGGCTTAATTGCAGTTCCCATATATGCATATGAGATTAAGGACTATGCCTATAAGAAGCTATAATCAAAGGGTAGGACAGCTAGTCCTACTGAGACTCCGGCTCATCGAAACATGATCGAGAACAAAGTCCACGGGACACTAGTCTAACATGAGATCGAGAACCATGCCCAAGAAACATGATTGAGGAACATAATCTACGATCTTTTATGTGATGCCCCTCCCATGCATACACCCTCCCGCTTCCCAAAGAATCACTTTTCATGATCTCTGATCACGGGAGGCATGACTCGCAATACGAATGCTTGCCATGGCCTGACTGTACATTGAGCCATCTTGACCAGATGTATAGATGGATAGCGATCACCATCTGAGCTCACGCTCAGGGGCAACCGATGGTCTGATCCGTACCTATCTGCCAACAGAATACGAACTTTGACTGTTTTCTCCGGCCTTGCCTGCAGAACATCCCCGACAACCCACAGCAATTGCCAAGACTGCCCTGGGTGCGGATTGTCATCCACGTACCACGTATGTCCACTTGCTGAGACAGGATGAACCAAAAATCTCAGTAGCCCGAACAATATGCTGACTAGACGGTACCACAGTAGGATGTTAATTCATCCTTCGTTAGACACGGAGGCCTTCAGTATCTCCTCAGCCCTATATCTTTGATTTCACGTGCCTCCAGACTCTCGCGAGCCCACTGCCGCCTGTTCATGACACCCCATCGAGGAGCCTATCCCTCTCTGGTATCGTGAAAGCACAGTGTCCAAATTTATTAAGGTTTGCTCAAACGTGGGTCCGAAGACTATTACGTCGTCGATGAAACAGAGACAGATTTCCCATTGCAGGGCGGTTAATACCTTCTCAATGAGTTGTTCAAAAGTTCCGGGAGCGTTGCACAACCCGTATAGCATCTTGCGGAATTGGAAAAGGCCATCCCTACAAACGAATGCAGTCTTTTCCATGTCAGCTTCATCCATCGCTACTTGCCAGTAACCACTAGCCAAGTCAAGGGTACAAAACCACTTGGCTCCGGACAAGGAATCCAAGGCCTGATCTATCAGTGGTAACGGATAAGCGTCCTTAACACTAAGATCATTAAGGCGGCGGTAGTCACTACAAAACCACAAGGTTCCGTCCTTTTTGCCGGCTAGCACTATAGGGCTAGCCCATTGAGATGCTGAGGGTTCACTAATACCAGTCCGCAACATGTCGTTCACTTATCGGTGTGCTTCCGCTTCCTATTGAATGGGTAGACGTTGTACCGGTTGTCGTATGGGGCAATTATTGCCTGTGTCGATGGAGTGTCGTACGAGATGAGTTTCTCCGAGATCCATGTCTCCGGAGGAAAAACTATCGCGATATTTATGTAGTAGTTTCCGAATTTCTCATTTCTGTGATTGCTGTAAACCAACTGTGGCACGTAGACACAAATCATGTAAATGTTGGGTAAATCATCAGTCATATGCAGTGGTGTGTCAGCAAGTGCAGGTAATTCCAATGAGATTATGTCCACTAAATGGCCGCAGCGCACTCCGGGTTCCAGAGTGATGGGATCTGCGGTACCATTAAACACTCTAAAAGGTATTTGTTCCTTATTAGTAGCGTCTACTATTATGTGGGGACTTGCGCATTGTGAGGCGATCATATAATCAGGATCGGGTTCCAGCATGGCGATGTGTGTGTTGCTTCCTAACTGCCGTGCGGTGGTCCATAAGATCTGTTCCTGTCAAGGCTCAACTGTGGCTGTACTTGATAGTATTACAGCACACGTATCATATAATGACGATGCTGGTCCGAGAGGTATTCGTCGGCCATGTATGTCGAGTTCTTGTTGTCTGCAGTGTATGATGGCTTCGCTGGCACTGAGGAAATCAGAGCCAAGTAGGGCATCGTTATGAATAGAGGCGATGAAAACTCGCTGGATGAATTGCATCTCCTCTATTTGGATAACTAAATTGGCTACACCGGCTACATGCACATCCGCTCCCATAGCTGTCTGTAGGTAAATGCTTGTAGGCTTAAGGGGAGGCTTCTTATGAGGAGGGATGCTCTCATATAAGCGCTTGTTAAAGACTGTGATAGAAGCACCGGTATCGACAGTGGCACTGGTAGAAACGCCACTAAACAGACAGACACATTTGTATATTACTTTGCAGTGTACCTGTGGAAGTGTTTCCAATGATGCTGTCTGCGATAATGGTGTCGGAGTGGCACCACTCTGTATGTATTCCGACTGTTTCCGTATAGCCTCTTGCAATGTTGTGGATGGCTGAGTGAGGAAAGGGCCAGTTCGCCGTCACCACTGGGGTGAAGGCTGCGGTGAAGGCAGAGCTGGGGGTAGCAATGGTGGTGAAGTTGTTGCCGTTTCTGAGTTGGCTGAATTGGTATAGATGGCAGTGCGTACGGGATGATGGATAAGCTCCACCTGCGCATGCCATTTCGTGCAATGCTTCCTGGGATGTTTTGGTGAAGCACAGAAGAAACAGTGATGTTGCCAAGGACATGTGTTTCTCCGTCTATGTCGGCGCTTTCGAATCCATGAGGCAGAGTGAATTGTTTCTCCTGAGTTGCTACTGTCTGTGGATGCGGGTGATGGTGCTGGATGGGGTGGTGTTCTTCATACTACCAGAGGACACCTAGAATCTAGTGTCTTGGTGGCGGGACGTGGTTCTTGCAAAAACGTCGTTTCAGCGGAGGTGCTACAACCTACCACTGGCGTTTTACATAGGCAAGAAGGCTTGTTGTGTGCGGAAAAAGAGGGGGATGTCATTGCTGTGGATGGGGGAGGCAACGTAGGCACTGACATATGTGAAGCCGTGCATTTTGGTGTTGGTGTGAAAGCTGATTTCGGTGGATGATGATTGGCCACTGAACATTGTTGTGTGAAGGCCACAGTTGAGCTGGGAGGTGGATACGGGCACCGAAGAGGCTTAGTGTAATTCAGGGCCCTTAGGAGTTTGACTGTTTCTCCAGTTGTGGTGTGCTGCGGTCAGGAGCAGGCATCATAGAGGGAGGTCTGTTAGGACACTGCTCCCTCCAATGCCCTGGCTGACCGCATCTGAAACAGGTGTTCGGTGGTGGTGCGGTGCTGGTGGTGCTTGTTGTCCTAAACTGCGTGGTGGTGAGGTTGGTGCTAAGTGTCGTAACTAAATTTGTGAGTGCTGAGATTTGTTTATTAATCTCGTCTATCCGTTCTCTCATGTTGCCGTTGTTGTTGTTGTTTCGCTGGTTCCCGCGCCCCGGGGCCCCGTTGGAGTTTCCTTTACAGGCACGCCCCCTTCCTCCAGGCACTTGATTCTGATTGGAATACTGTATACCTGGTGGTGGTGATGTCTGTTCGGTTGGTGTTGATGAACTGGTGAGCATTAGCGGGCGGGGCGATAGCTGCACCCTCTATCTCCTTGATATGTTGGAGTTGGCGTAGGTTATTCCTTTCCCGCTCCAGAAAGTTCTCTATATGAACCGCGGTTGCCGTTAATTGGGCCAAACATCCGTGGTCGCCTAGAAATAGCTTTTCTTTCAGGGCGGGTTCACGGCTCAATGCATCGATAAAAGTATTGAGATGCAAATGGATCACACACCCTGTATTGGTGCTCGGATATACGCGGGTGACTAGCCTCCTGATTCAGCTAGCTAACTCTGGAGGAGTTTCTCTTGTGCATCGTCGAAGGTTTTTAAGTTGAAGACAACTGGTTTCTCCGAGGGCCGTGTCCCCAAATTGCTCCGTCAATGCTCGTTCCAATTGTGTGTAGGTGGGTGTGTAGTCAGTTCCCAGATCCGCAAGAACTTGGAGGGCTTTTCCGGAAAGCTTTGCGGTGAGTTCCCCTTGAGTATAGCATTGCGCTAGACGGGGGCGGTGCGGTGTAATGTGGATTATCACCCAGCCATATGGTCTCCGTAGATGACACGGGTGAACGATAGTAGTCTGAAGGACTATTGAGATGCCCGTAATCGGGTCTTTGTCGGGGTCGTCCATGATTCGGCCCTGTTGGTGGTGGCCTGTCGCGGACGTCCGATATAGTTCTGAACTCTGTTCCCGCCTGTGAGGCATCCCAAAAGGTGCCGTCGCTAACAGGCGAAAACAGGTTCTAGTGCGGTGTTGTTGTTTCCGCTGAATTTCTGGCATAGTCGGTGAGCATGTGAGCTAAAAATCCATCGTATGACGCCACCTCTTGATCAAGGGAGTTGTCGCCAAATGGAGAAGGTATTGAATTGAGCTCACTATATGGTGTGGGTGTGAGTTCGCTGCGTGTGGTTAATGATGTTCTTCGAGCCCCAAATCGGGTGCCACTTGTAGCTCGCCGGGTAGTGTCGGGCTGTTCCGGTGTATTATGTCGACTCGCCGCGCCGCAAGTGCACGACGAGTGATGATGCTGGTTAGCATCCGTTCTCGGGGTGACGGACCTTGTACGAGACTGCCCTGTCGGTAACAAAAACCGGCTCCTAAGGCCGGTGGAACTCAATCGTTCCGGTGGGGCCATGCGACCATCGTCGCAGACATTAAACACAACCGTCTCATTCCAAGAATTTGTGTCACCAGTATGCCTGTCCATAGCAATTTCGTGATTTATGGACTTACAAGATTTGATTTGGTGACCTAAAAATATAAGTCTATACAATGAGTTTACCTAAACAATTATAATATGCTAGATAAAACTAAAAAGGGAGGCTCCCGTACACGAGACTTAACTACTTAACTTAATATAAGTTATTATACCACTAAGCTGAAAGGAAGAAGGTTATCTCGGATGAAAAGTTAGGTGCCTCACGCGGGCACTACTCATAGTGCTAGTTTGGGTGAGGAGTATTATCCTGGCGTGGACCGTCGTCGCTGAATCCTTGCGAGAGGCAAGTGCCTCGTGCGGGCCTCCATCTCGGGAAGGTGTCGCCACCGCTCAAAGCGGGAGAAGAGTAGTAGACACAAATGGGCCCACTCTAATATTTCAACCAAAAAATGTTTAGGAAAGAAAAGACCATACCTAGTGAGATTATGACTATAGGGTTGCGTGCTGCTTTACATGAAGACAGGCGAGCGATTCCCGGTGGATTCTCCCGTTACCGTCTTATGTAATTCTTAGTATGCTGAATTAGTAGTTGCCGCTTTTATTTATGCGGGCCTTCTGCTTTGCTTAATTAGCTTCTAGTTGTTTTTTTAAAAAAGAACTATTTTTGGCTGCAACTGGCTGGTATCCACCTAGCTATTAGACACGGCTGTCACTGAGAACGGATGCCCTAAGACATCAATAATAAAGACAGCACTCATACATGTTACGTCGTGAGATCTCCGAACTGGATAAGAATCCGGACATCCTGCCCCGTAACCACATAAAACATTACAAGACATAGGTTACTTTTCACGAAAGCATTATTAGACCATTGTCCTATCGTTATGGTGGGGGTGATAGAGACGAATGCCCACCGTAAATGTCCTTCCCGCAAGGGCGTGGCAGATCTAAATATTATGCCCAGACATTCTAATGGAATTCGGTGGGAATAAGCATCACGCCCGTCACCGGGACCTATGGAACTAACCATTTAACCTGTCGTTAGGTTTATATACAAGTTGCCCTGTTTTGCACTGCTGTGCGGGAGGATTGTTCACTAAATAAAATAATAATTATTATGTTTTCGCAGTGCTTTCCTACATTGGCTGAAGTGCTAACTACTAAGTATCAATAGATACACAGGGAATGTGTATGATACCGCACCCTGGCCATCACCGCTCGGACACCCCAACAGTTTCCCAGAGTTGGATCAGCCCATGGTGTGGATGGGGCATCCAAACAATTAAGAAGCCACAAGGCTGAGTGGAACACGAAGAGAGACAAAATCTTGGACTTATGAGTCTTACCGGAGTGTGGGGCTAGATTATCACACTGCCGGAAGAGAAGAGTACATTACCGAGTAGGTAATGAAGAAAGTGTCTCCAATCATTTTAAACCTATCCTATCGAGCTGAATAGAAAAGGTTTAGTCGGTAGAATGCCGGGCTAAACAGAGTTATAGCACGGACAGCGACCTCAGTGAAAAATTGTTGATGGCGGGAGAAAGTGCTGTATATATAAATGTTGCTGTATAGTGTTTCCTATGTGCACTGCAGTCCTATATTTTCTATAAATAAGCAAAACATATGAACGGATGGCCACTGGCCATATATAGACATAATCTAACCAGAACAATCAATACGGTATCAAATGATCAAAGTAATTATATATATATATATATATATATATATATATATATATATATATATATATATATATATATATATATTAGTACAGGTTAACGAACCTACTATAGTGCGGTTAGCAACACATTGAGGAAAATGAGAATAAGTATAAACAAGTATAGAAATTATAACTAGCGGTCCTAAGACCGTTACAGTTCCTAATTAAACTGTGAAGTATAATTACTTGAATACTCGGTAGTCATTCTTAAGTTAGGCTACCATGTTACTGAAATTGATACATCATTCCGTAGTTGACGTGCGATGATGCATTTGCAGGAAGCTGGAAAGTTCCCGCAGGTTGGTTCCTGCAAGCTGTTTTCCGCAAACAACATTTCCGCAAGAATACTCATGGCGGGACTACATCGCTCAGTACTGTAAACCTAATAGGATGTCTAACGAGCAGTCAGCAAAAGATACGATAGTACTACTGTGGTGAAGAAAGTTCCCGTACACCGATGGCACGGATGGAAGTTGACAACAACCCGATCACAAGCGGGGATTGTCAGATGCAAATGAAGATACAAAACAAAGCGTAACGGTGCTGGGTACGTCAACCAGCTCTGAAGATGCACCGGGCAGAGTTTACTTGCTGCGGTCGAAAGTTAGAAGCACCTACATGATATTAGTGCGGTGATGGTTGAAATACCACTTTTCGGCGTGGCCGGCAGATCCGGCGAGTCATCCATCAAAGAACATCCTACATCTGTTGAATTACATATTCAGGCCGTAAAGGCCTCACCGCAAATTCGTGTTCCGAAGTAGATATTGATATTCGTGAACAATAATCAGAAAGTTCCAAATTACTCCCGTAAGTAGGGAGTTACACAATTTTTTTAGTGCAGTGGGTTGGGCAACTGCCAGCTACTGGAGAAAAAACAGACACATAGTGAAGTAATACGCGTATTGTCTGTCGCGCTGATAGTAGCTGGTACTGATCCAACCTGTTCGGCCTCTGGCCGATGATGCTCTCGATCTCTAGATCGTGTCTCCTTTTATACTCCTCGTGACGTCACAGGCGCAGGCTCCAACCAATCATTGTTCGAGCAACAGCCAATCAGTGCGTAGCTAATAATAGCGCAGCTGAATGTTCTAGAACATTCTAGAAGTTCTGCGTCCACGTGGTTATGACGTCACAGCAATATTTTGAAGATAATCAAGAAGGGTTTTCCATGGATAACTCAGCCATTTCTTAACCGATTTTGAAAGCCCATTGAATTCTGGTCTTGATCAGTGCCAGATTTAACGGGAACAGGCAATCAATAAGGATTACAGGGTTCCATCTCGGTACACTAAAAGTGCCATCCTATCTTGGTCGTAACTACGTGCTCTATCAAAACACCATCTTGACGCGTGCATGCACATCATGCGTTTTAACGAACTTAGTCGTTTTCGCAATTCGATCCCTCCCATAGGCTCTTATATGCTTATGGCTCTACTGTTCAGAAAAGAATCCAGGACGGGCGGCACGTACCCAGCTTAGCTGGTACGGCCGGTATACGACCGGTCGATCCGATCTACATGTCCCACTCTGTCTACCTGATTTTTAGCTTACAAATGCGTTGAAATTTGCGGTAGGTGTCCCAGCTCTCTGATTTCTTAGCTTGTGTGTAAAGTTTGCTTTTCCGTCGTAACATGTGTTTTAGTGATCTATAGTGAACCATGGAAGAGAGGTCGTGTTCTTACACATTTTATATGGAATTGACCACTCTACTGATGACATGAGATGTGTATTGAAAACATTCCATAGCTGGTGAACACTGTCGCCTTCATGGTATTGATTGGTAATAACATTTGATAGATCATCTAGTTCTCTCTTTATTTGGAGCCAGTTGGCTTTTGAGTACTGGTAGCATCTACTTGGTGTTTGATTGACGTAATGTGGTTTCGTGGTCATGTCTGTTATGACCAGGTCGTGGTCCAATATGCCAGGGGCTGACTCAGATGACTTCACAAATGTGGGGTTTGATGTGAATACTAGATCAACGGTGTTGCTTTGATGAGTCGGTGCCATGTGGATTTAAGCTAGGTGAGCATCGGATGAGATGTCAACTAGCATTTGCTGTATAGATTTGTCTGTGTCGCTCTGTTTATGGAACAGTTTTCCCAGTTGATATCTGGACAGTTGAAATCACTTGTTAGAATGACTTGTTTCTGCATTAGGTCTCTTGATGACATGAGCTGGAGGGATTTATCTAGTTCAATTATGTCTTTGGAGTTACGATGTGGCATACATGTAGAAGGTACCAATCATTTTCTTTCTGTAATTTAATTTTGACCCATTCAAGTTCAGTCTGTGACAAGATCAGGTTGTTCGACTGATATTAAGTTGTTCTGAATGAGGACAAATGCGCCACAACAAGCGGTTGATCTGTCATTCTGATAGGCTGTGTAATTGTTCGAGAATACTTTGCATGATTTTATGTGCTTGGGTGATGGATTTCGACCGGGTTGGATACTGTGAAGCCATGATTCTGTCCCACAGACAATGTCTGGTTTGATGTAGTCAAGGATAGCACATAACTCAGATTTCTTGTCAGAGGCACTGCAACAGTTTATAGTCAATATTCTACGGTCTTGTTTTTTAGGTATGTTAAAAATACCAGAGGTATCTGATGATAATGTTTTACGACCTGATAAGTCTTTAGCTGATGATGTTTGGACCTCAGGGCTACTGGTTTTGAGTGGACTAAACGCAGAAGCAGATGATACAGAGGGTAGGCTGATGTTTGGATCGCACAATGGACTGTAGTAGTTTGAGCATTCAAGTTCGTAACTGCGAAACGCGAAACTATTACAATTGGTGTTATGACATATCTGGTACTATCCCCTTATCCATAGGGGACAGAGGACATGGAGAAGAGGAAAAGTGTCCATGAGAGGCGCTCGTCTGTAGTACTGTAAAACCGCAGTAGAAGAGCAATAAGCAACCCCAACACCCAACGGGTCATGGCAGTCATGCAACAGTGACGAAAATTGCCGGAAATACGGTTATGGTTTAAAAGGTGATATTCAGCTTTAACATAAATTCTAACGTAAATCACATCAAGTTCTACAAGTGCTTGGCAACTAGTCAGCATCCCTGATTGATTATTAATAATTACGGATGTATGCCACTTGCTGTACTAAGTTATCGAATGTAGATGACGCACGTCCAGCGCCACTGACTTGACACCTATAGTGCGTCATGTAACTTAATGTGCAACTGCAAGTGATTTTGTATAAAACACCACACAACTGTGAGGTCTCAGGCGGTTTCGGCAGCCATGTAATTTCGGCAGCCGCAAATATTAATACGTTTTCGGCAGCCTACCGAAACGCAAATATGGTGCATAAAAACATACATTTTCGGCAGCATCTCACATTATTACATTTTCGGCAGCATTGTTGTAAAATATTGTAATGTTATGAATGTTATTAAAATTGTTTTACCGGCTGTATAAGTCTGTCTATCTAATAATATTTCCTTTTTTTAGGTTAATACTGTGATTAAGGAACCATAGATCTGAAATTCATAGACCTCATTTTAATTGATGTTGCTTCTGCAACATTTGCATACACCTGGTCTACATCTGTGAATTGAAAAAATAAGGTGAATAAATTGCGTGTGCCCAACAAACATCTAACAAAAATTATTACCAGAAAATTCATAAAATAAAAATGCATATTCGGACCCGCACGTTCATTTTATATTGTTCAAGGGAAGTAACTGCGTGAGGTTATTGTTAGCTAATTACGGATACGATTTACCTCCCTTGTTAATTAGAAATCGGAACGTGAATTCCACAACACAGTGTTCTTTTTCTGTTTTTATTTGTGTGATTTATGGCAATGGTAATGATGAGCTTAGTAATATGGTTAAATATGTTGCTGAAGTATGCGTCTCAGTAGGTTCTTGTATATTTTTGCTATCATTTATAATAAATCTCTCAAAACATTATTGGCGTGTATAGCCTGTGTAGGCGTGCACATGCTACGGCTTCAAATTATCCAGTACAGTTTTTGGCGCTACCTTAGGCAGCAACAGCTTCCCGTCAATTTAGTTTCAAGATACTCAACAGACATTGACACATACGTAACGAATATATTATTTTGTAACAGCTCAAAAGCAATATTTCACTCACTTCGACGGTTATATTATAGTTAAGTTTGTGAATATTTTGAAAGCAATTTGACTGGAAGCTGGCGCTACCTTATATACATATTTAAAACCTGCACGAAAGGGCACCTGTTGAATATCTGTAAATATTGTTTTTGCGTAGACGTTGCTGCAAACATAATCAACATGTTCCAGTCAAATTAATTTTGTTATTCAGTCCAGCCCGAGGGGTTAATGAGTATGCATTTGTCGGGATCTGGTGAATATTTGTGTAGTTATTTTTTAACAGACGCTGTTGCTGCAAATGTCCGCAATAGGTTCCAGTCAAATTATTTTCAAAATATATGGCCAGAACCTTTATTTAGATAAGTGGTCATTTAATGAATACGTGAGTGTCTACGTGCGTACACGTTCGTCGCCATGTAATATGGTGAAATATGTTGCACTTGTAATATCGTGAAATATGTTATATTTGAATATTTTGAGAATAAATTCCTTGTTAATAAGTAGCGTGCGTGTAAACTTGTGTTAAAGGTCATATTCACTCCAGAATATGCGCCAGTGTTGAATACCGGTTCCAGTCAAATTATTTCCTAAAAATCTAGCAGGATTTACATTTGTCAAATTGATCTTCTTTCCTTTAGATAGCTGTTCACTTATTGACTAAGTCGATTTGTTGGGATAGGTTGAATATTTGTGTAAATATGTTGACCGGACGCTGTTGCTGCCAATACCAGCAACAGGTTCCAGTCAAATTATTTTCAAAAATATCCACAATTCCTTTAGATTTATATGTGGTCGCGTACGGAGTGACCGCGCGTACAAGGTGCGTGAAAATAAATTTTGTTACAATTAATTAAAATGTTGAATACTTTGAAATGAATTTGTTTGTTAAAAGTTATTTGGTTACAATTAAGGTATGTACGTCATACTGAAAGTATAGTTGCTGTGCAAGCGAAATGTGTTGTTCATTCGCGCAAGAAATCGCATCTTAAAATTTTTGACGTTAAGATAACACCAGGGATTATAAACTGAGGACATTGTTATCACCCGCCGAGTCTAGCTAACATGGGCTTTAATTGCAGGAAACCATTACAATGGTCGGAATACACACAGACACGGATTACAAATACAATAGAGAGCTCTAACCATTTTCATGTGATACATGAATTACATGACACATAGATTTTCCAAATTGGCGCTGCTTTTCCAATATTATGTTATGCCGTAAATATTTTAGAATTTTCTTTTAAAATCTTTTGCGTTGCAATTGAACTTAAATTTGTAACAATTAGAGGCCAACCACTTTGTTAAAGAATTGATCGATATAGGCCTACGTCTTTATTTCAAAATAATATGAGATATTATATTTCACAGCGTCACAACAGTACGCCTAATCTTCGTCACGGAGCTTGACTTTCATCGAAGCAACTGGCTCTTAGTTCGTTTTGCTCTTAGAGTCGGCATGGCTGAAAAAACAAACATAATAAAATTCGTCAACCAGCAATTAGTGGTAATTAGATATGGATTTCAGTTTAGCCGAGTCGATATAATAATAATAATAATAATAATAATAATAATTATAACACACACACACACACACACACGTATATAATACTGTTATATCGACTCTGTTAAAGCGACATGGATATAGGGTAACATATAGGTAACACGGGGATAATAATAAAACACTCTAATATAGGCTGCCGAAAACGGGCTGCCGAAAATGTACTCCAAGCTGCCGAAAATGGTTGGCTGCCGAAATGTCCATACACCAACTGGGACAACACAAGAAAAGTGAACGTGAAAACAGAAGTCACAACTCGACTCCTCAGTATGTCAATCAACGATTCTGGCAACGCTTCTAGACACGTAAGTACTATATTTGTGTCTGTTGTTTCGTTTTAAAAATGCTTATTTATTCAATTGCATTCATAAAAAGTTTGAATTGCGATTACGAAACAAATTAAAGCTGAACAGACCTCTGACATGTAAATGTTATTTTCCATTCCAGATTTGTTAGTTGTTATAAAAATATCCAGTAGGCTTGCTTGGCTGGGGTTAGAGTGAACACTTTAGGGAATCTGCCATCTAGTCTCACTCCAATGGCATGTCCAGGGTGTTGATGCTTGGCAGGGTTGGGGATCTGGACAGGCACACGTCTATGCTTACCTATTAACCATTTAATCTGTTAACACTCATATCGGCCCAAAATTAAATGGCCTCTGCTGTCTGCAATGGTCTAAAGAAATGTTCATTTGTTGACCAAGAGAAGAAAATTTACAAATGGAATGACTGACTAGATATAACCGAACCAGTCATTCCTGTGGTACATTTTCAAAAATAGTCTTCTCTTGGTCTGCAAATTTACATTTTCTTTGAGAAAATTAAAATTTTCTTTAAAAAATTTAAGGATTAAACTGGGTTAATGTTTAGGATCTTTTCCGGAAAGATAAAATTTTGCGTATTTAACACGTTAATCATCAAATTTGTTCAATAAAACTTAATTTTTTCCTAACCATTTTCTAGCCATTTTCAGACCAAGAGAAGACTATTTTTGAAGATTTCACAGTGGAATGACTCGAATGAGTGGCTCGGTTATCGAGCCAGTCATTCCAGTGGTAAATTAAAAAAAATAGGTTTCTTGTTCTGTAAATGGACATTTCTCAAGACCACTACAGAAGCTGTCTTGAGGGTTAACAGGTTAATGCCCATTTGCTGGCCAAGAGACTGAAGGGCCAAGTGAGCTTAAATGTCATGGCGGTCATCCGTCCGTTCATCTGTCAAATCGCATCTCATTTACAAATTGACCGATTTCAACCAAATTTGGCTGGAAGGATACTAAGGTAGTCGGCGCCAAAACAATTATTCAGAATTTTGATTGGTCAATTTCTCTGGTGGCCATCTTGGATTTTCCGAGAAATTTCAGGAAATTGTTTAAAATGCTACTCCTCTAATCTAAATGGCCCAACTTCAATGAAGCCCGGGTGGACTAGTTCTGTACTGGTAGGCTTCAACACCTAAATATCTTCAAAAATAAACTGGACTCATTTTGGTCAGATTTTTTGTATACACAAGAGCCAGTACACAATCATTATCTTTCCTTTACCTCGAAACAAATTAACTAAGCAATAAGCATAATGTAGTCGCCATCTATCTACAGGCATTTTGCCTATAATGGTAGTATATGATAAGTATAAGTATAAGTATAACACTTCTAAGATCCAGAATTTTGATTGGTCAATATTTACAGCAGCCATCTTGAATTTTTCAAAAATTTTGGGAAATCAGTTAAAAATCTACTCATTAACCATTTAACCGATTTCAAACAAACTTGGTTGGGAAGACCATAGCATGATATGCTTCAGAACTTGTATACAGAATTTTGATTAGTACATTTTTTGGCAGCCATCTTCAATTTTCTTATAAATGGCGGGAAATCTTCTTCTTTTCGTTCGCTGATCATACCGCCAGTCCTGTAAGTGACTATCGACATGATCATAAGCACTTATGGCGGGAAATCATTTAATACACTACTGATGAATTGATTGGGCAATACCAGACTTGGCTGGAAGGATACTATGGTGGTAGGTTGCAGAACCTTTTCACTTCAAGAGTATACTTACCTCCCTAATACTTTTGATATTGCTAAATATCGGCTTTCACTCAATAAACACTCAGATTAAAAACAGTTAGGTGCCCCTACTGGGCAGGTAGACAGAGGGTAGTCCGGCGGATGCCAGCCCCACCATCGCGCATGCGCCGACTACTACTTCCTCTTTGCTAATTTATTGGCAGAGAGAACACATGTTTTTGTTGTTTTTTTCACTTTCACTTAAAAAATATTTCTAAAAGCGCATTTTAAGTCTATATATTGGAAGGATTATCACCTGGATCATGTCGGAAAGAGTGGCTTCGCCGGAGGACGGCGCAGGATCCTTATATCATGTGATTTCTAATATATTCTAGCGAGTTTTCCCCGGTGTAATGTGTTTCCGGGACTCACGTTTACCGTGATAAGCGCCTGTTTTAGTTGTTTTATTTCAACATGGTGCTATATAAGACTAATCTCTCTCTGTGTTTATGTCCACAGGTATCTGTTAGGATATGTAATGGACATCACAGCATCTGAGGGTTTGTTTCTCTCCACCAAGGTTCCATTTCCTACTAATACTGTTAGGTTATCTAACCAAGATTTTTATGTCCAGTGAGTCGGAGGCCTAGTATAAAGGTCTTCTCACTTTGCCCTCTTGATCCAATTCCTTCCCCTGAGGTGGAGAGAGTTGAGAGGCGTACAGTTGGTGGAGTGCTCCAATTCATCACGTTGGATGGTTTGTCTATACAAGGTGTCAGGTATCTAAGTAATGATATGAGGTGAGGTTAATTATTTAAGAAAATTAACTGTAGTTGCCATTGTTATCGTTGTGTATCTGATGGTTGTGTAGTCTGAATAACCGTTCGTAAGATGTTCTGGTTATGTATACAATTCTTCCGCACGCCTGGTTGTTGGTTCGGATCGATTAACTTACTGTCATGGGATCATGACGTCATAATCAGCCTTGCTCTTTATTAACAATTAAAGTTTTGTCCAACGCTGGTTTTCAGATGATTATGATCTTTATGATCATTTCCCTCTCTTTTAGTTAGGTTTTGAGTTTCTAACCGTAACAAAATTACTCATTGTCCTCGTCCTTTGTCCTGTTTCAGAGACCTGGTTGTTCGTCCTGTGGATGCTTCCTTAAGGATAGGTTCGTGCCTCACCTGTGCTTTAGTTGTAGTCCCTGTGGGCCATTGCTCAAGTGTGAGGTATGCAAGCAATGGGGGGGGCGAGTTAATGTCTGAGTTTCTGTGTTTGCAGGCGAAGGACACGGTAGTGGAGGAGGAGAGGAAGTCGAAGAGAGAGGGTGTAGGTAAGAAAGGTAAGAGGAAGGCCTCGTCCGCGGTGGACATGGAGGCCTTCCGGAGTGAGATGTTGGGAGAGATGAAGAGGACGATAAAGGATTTGGTTCCAGAGTTGCTTCGTGGCATGCTTCCTGGACCAAATCCTTTGTCGTCCTCGGCGTCTGCTTCAGAGCAGGTAATCTCCACCTGAATCATCTTTCCGTAGGCCGGTTCCATTGTTCGAAGATTCAGAGGTGGCCCCATTAGTGGGGGCGTTCCACGACCCTGGCAGCAGGCTTGGTGCCGCGCCGAGGGGTTGTGGACGGCTGTCGCTGGAACCTGCGGGCTGCTTATCAGTCCAGGGGTATCCGCACGCCGCGGGTGCCAGTACCTCCTATGGCACCTTTCCTGGCCAGTCCGGGTTAGCTCTCTTTGCTGACCCGGAGTCTAATCTTTCTGGCCAGGAGGAAGAGGATTACCTGTTAGGGTCACCGTCTGGGGACGTGACCATGGATTATGACGTCTGTGCTCCCCTCGCGGGGAATACAGACGACATATTCCATGGCTCTACTCACGCAGGAGTAGAGTTCACGGCTCAGAAGGTGGCCCTGGCCGATGCTGATGGCCAGCTATACCGCATACCCCGGCTTGCCGAGTGTATCGCTGGCCGGGGCCGTGGTGGGGCGGTATCTGCCCCGCGCTCTACCACGGTGCCTGCTCCTGGTCAAGCCAGTCAGGTTAGCATGCCTGTTCTTTCGGGCCCGCATGTTTTCCCTGGCTTGCCAGGGGTATCAGCTTATCCGCCGTCAAGCTCTGCAGCTTGCGCTGAGGAGGAAGACGAAGGCCCCCGTCTTGTAGAGCGCTCGCAGCTAGCCACGGAAGAGGATTGGTCGGACGCTTTCCAGTGGCTGGTTAGTGTTAGGCCAGATCTGCCCGTGGAGCAGTCGGCTAGCCAGCGTGATCACAGGCCGTGGTTAGCTGGTAAAGCTACTGCTAGCGTAATGCCATCTCTGCCGCTGGCTGAGCATGTCGTTGACATGTTCGAGGTGGCGGAGACGTCCATCAAGGCGAATGGGTGTCTCGCGAAGGCCCCTCGCGAGGTGGCCAGGCGTTGCCGCATCGTGCCCCTGGATTACCAGAGGTACGGTGTGGTACCCAAGCCGAGCGTGGATGACAGCGCGGTTTTGGGTGAAGATGCGCGGCCAGGCTCCCGTTCTGACACGGGAGTCTTGTGTTCGAACTCGTTGCGTTCGGCCAGTGCCGCGTTGCGTGATGCGGAGGAGAGTGGGAGAGCTTCGATTGACGCTCTGTCCCACGTCTCCCAGCTGTTACAGGGGGTAGTAACGGCATCCGCATCACGCCAGCCGAGCCTGGTCACAGTCCTGAGAGCCATCCAGGATGGTATCAACCTGGCTCTGGACTGTATGACTCGGGCGGTGACCAGGAGTGTCCGGGCGAGGCGCACGTTTGCCTTGGACAATCTGTGCCCATCCCAGGACCTGTACAATAGGCTACTGCGTACGCCTATGACAGGTCCTGGTCTCTTTGGAGGTGAGGGATGCAGGCACCTCCAGGAGACGGTTACTCTGGTCAATAACCAGAGGGTGCTGCGCGAGCAGTTTGAAGTGCTCTGTCGGGAGCGCGTTCGCGCCGCACCCCCTGCCTAGGCCGCGTGCGATTCGGCCAGCAGTGAAGGGGGCGCAGGCTCCTCAGGCGCAGTCAGCCAGGCAGCCACCCACGCACCGAGGTGAGCGCGGTGCTGGGCGTGGCGCGCGAGGATCTGGTCGTGGTAATCGTGCCTGATGGGCCGGTTACCGCGGTGAGAACCACTCCAGTGTTTCTGGCGAAGGAGACAGTGCCACTCTTGCACTCCTTATGTCCACCTCTCTCCCTAGGTGGACCGGTGGTAGGCGGGCTGGCCGACCACATGCAAGAGTGGGAACTGTTGACTCAGGACCGTTTAGTCTTGCGATGGCTTTCGGTCGGGTATCATCCCGATTGGATGACAGGCCCGCCATCGCGACTCTCTCTAGTGCCAATCTGGACTCCAAATCCAAGAGATCCAGATCAAAGGTTGTGTATCGAGGAGATAAATTCCCTCATACAAAAAGGAGCTATTCAGCCGGCACAAAAGTGTCCGGGCTTCTATTCAACCGTGTTCTTAGTAACAAAACACACTGGAGGGTGGAGACCAATTCTCAACCTCAATCCGTTGAACAAGTACATAGAGATGCCCAGTTTCAAGATGGAAACTGTGCGCTCGGTGTTGGCGGGGTTAGAGAAGGGAATGTGGACAGCTTCAATAGATTTGAAGGATGCTTATTTCCACATTCCCATAGCGAGGCGTTTCCGTCGCTTCCTGAGATTTGCATTCCAGGGCAGACAGTGGGAATTCAGGGTGTTACCCTTCGGAATTTCCACCGCTCCTCGGGTTTTCACCCGTGTGGTTCTTGCGATCACAGCATACCTCCGCAGGAGAAGCATAGCAGTCCACACGTACATAGACAACTGGCTGTTAAAGGCACACACCGAGGAAAGTTTATCGACCAATCTGGAGATTGTTTTGAAAACTCTCACAGATTTAGGCTGGATGATAAATTTTCAAAAATCAGAGCTGACTCCATCCCAGAAGTTTGTTTACCTGGGGATGTTCTTCGATCTAGAGACAGGATATGTTTATCCTACTCAGGAGAGAGTTCAGAGACTCATCTCAGTAATTCAGTCAGTGTGCGACAGTCGTCATGTCCTGGCACAGGTTTACTTGAGAATGCTGGGGTTGATGGTTTCGTTGGAACCAGTCATTCCTCAGGCCGCCTTACACAGGCGGCCGATCCAGTTATTTCTCATGACTCAATGGACCCAGAGTACAGGTTCACTGGACTCGAAGGTGTCAGTGTTGGCGCCTCTAATTCACCACCTGCAATGGTGGTTGGAGATAGAGAATCTCCTGGTGGGGGTGATGCTAATCCCTCCTCACCCTCAGGTAATTGTGTACACAGATGCCTCGATGGAGGGGTGGGGAGCTTGCCTGGAAGAATCCACGATATCAGGGCTGTGGGATCTGGAACAGTCGAAGGAACATATAAATCTACTGGAATTAAGAGCAGTAGTCCTGGGCCTGGAACATTTCTTACAGAAAGTTCAGGGCAAGAGTGTTCTTATTCGTTCAGACAACTCAACAGTAGTGACTTACATAAACCGCCAGGGCGGAACGAAGTTGCCCAGTCTCTGTATGATGACATGGAAACTGCTTTGCTGGTGCCTGGATCACAGGATTACCTTGAAAGCAGTTCATATTCTGGGAAGGTTAAATCTGCTAGCAGACTCATTGAGCCGAAGGATGAGTGTTTTACCGACGGAATGGCAACTAAATCAATGTGTGGCGGATCGTCTGTTCGACCATTGGGGGAAGCCCAACATCGATTTGTTCGCAACGAAGAGGAATGCGAAGATGACGACGTACGTCTCTCTGATTCCAGATCCAAGCGCTTTCGCAACAGATGCGTTAGCTATCAGCTGGACGGGAATGTATGCATACGCATTCCCTCCCGGCAATCCTGATTCCAAAAATTCTTCAGAAAATCAGACAGGAGGAGTGCCAAGTGCTTCTGATCGCCCCAGATTGGCCAAGCCGATCATGGTATACAGATCTGCTGGACCTTCTGGTCTGCAATCCGGTTCCTCTGCCTCTGATGGACGACATTATCTTCCAGGGCAAGGTCCTTCACAACAATCCGTCAATGTTCCGATTGACTGCGTGGATGTTGTCAAGGAATCTAGAATTAAGGAGGGCTTTTCTGAGCAAGCAGCCATGTTTATGGCCAAAGCCAGGAGGGGGTCAACCTCCAGAGCATATAATTATAAAATCAACAGATTTGCAGAGTGGTGCTCAAAAAGATGTATTCATCCAATGGATTCATCTATTCAGGTAGTAGCTGATTTCCTCTGTCACCTGTATGATGCCTATAGCCTCAAGCCTAACTCTATTGCTGGTTATAAATCAGCTTTAATGACAGTTATCCCTTGCTTGGCTAAGAGGGGAAGTGATGAAGTAAGTACATTAAATGTATTAATTAAAGGCATGGGCAATTCAAGACCAAGGAATCCCCCGGTGATTCCATCTTGGAGTTTATCACTAGTGCTTCAGGTACTAGGTGATAACCCTTTTGAACCACTTAGTTCCATTTCTATGAAACTGTTAACTCTTAAAACTGTATTTTTAATTGCTGCGGCCTCGGCTAGGCGTAGAAGTGAAATTCATGCCTTATCAGCCGAGGAGGACCATTTTGTGGTTACAGGGGAAGGCCTTAAGTTGCTACCTAGGGTTAATTTCTTAGCTAAGAATCAGTCTTTGAAATATCCAGGTCAACCTATTTTTTTGCCTGCTTTAACCAGATATGATCCTAATTCTAAAGCATGGTGTCCCGTTCGGGCGCTGCTTCGGTACAAACACCGTAATGGGGTCCCTGTGGATGACATGTCCGTTGCTCAGTGGCACTGTGAGTCAAGTTTTACAGACAATTATCTCCGTGACACCTCGAATCCTCTCGCCTTGTCGATTTTGAAAAAATAATCACTTGTATGATTTTTGATGAGGGTTTCCTCATTGCTTATATACATCACAATTAATTAATGGAAACAACCACTTTTTGGGACTGCATCAGCCTTCACCAATGGGAAGATGATGACAGCATCCAAGTTCAACAAGGTCAGTCTTGTTCCTGTGTTGTTCATTGTTGATTGTATTGTCACGTTACATTTTGTTATTAATATGGTGATGGTTTGTGTATTGATGTGGTTCATCATTGAGAGTATACGTCTCTGTCCTATAGTACATGGTACTGGTACGTAGAGAGCGTATGGGACATTGAGGTCATTAAAGTCTTCCTCCCAGAAAGGGGGGGGGGGGGAGAGCACATATGACATTCGGTCATCTCTCATCCATCGGTTGGTGTTAGCCGATGTTCATCAAATCCTGACTGTGTTTCACACAGTTTCAGAAGTTTAAGTGCCTTAAATGCGGAAAAGCGTTTAGGGAAGAGCTGGTCTTTTGACCTCGCCTCCCTCCCGCCGAATTCACTGTCGAATTCTGGCAATATCAAAAGTATTAGGGAGGTAAGTATACTCTTGAAGTGAAATAAACGAAATCAAGGATTTCTTTTTTCACGAGAGAGTTGATACTTACCTCCCTAGATACGGACCCGGCCTCTCCACCGCACAGAGGCTCGGTCTTCAGGCTCTTAATAGTTGCATGTGTGTCAGCCAATAAATTAGTCAGAGGAAGTAGTAGTCGGCGCATGCACGGTGGTGGGGCTGGCATCCGCCGGACTACCCTCTGTCTACCTGCCCAGTAGGGGCACCTAACTGTTTTTAATCTGAGTGTTTATTGAGTGAAAGCCGATATTTAGCAATATCAAAAGTATTAGGGAGGTAAGTATCAACTCTCTCGTGAAAAAAGAAATCCTTGATTTCGTTTAGTATACAGAAGTTTGATGGTCAATATTTCTGGCAGCCATCTTTGATTTTCTTAGGATTTCTGAAAATCAGTTAAAACCCTACTCCTCTTTAACCACTTGAACGATTTCAAGCAAATTCAGTTGGAAGGATCCGAGCGTTGTATGCTTCAGATTTCGTATACAGAATTTTGATTGGTCAATTCTTTTTGGCAGCCATCTAGCCAGACATTCCAGTGATGAATTCCTCAAGACAACTGCAAAGCCTGGTTCTGGCTGGCCTGACCAGCCAAAGGCTAAACACTGTATGGGTAGTCATGACTATCAAGAACTGGACCTTCAAGGTTCCACTTCTTTTCATGTTGGATAGTTCTTTGTACATAAGCAGTGATGATAATGATGATGAGTTTTCTGTGATGAATGGAGCGTAAACCTTTTCTACTGCAATCACCTTTCTTCAACATTCTCCCTAAGCTGATTTAGATTCATTTTCAAGCCCAGAGAAGACCGAATAGAAATAACGAACTTGATCGACATTCATATGGTGCACCTAATATTGAGATTTTACCCACGTGAAGTAAAAGATCTACATGCACATAGACTGATATTATAGCATATCCGCCAGAAATACACTTGCACTCGTCGGACTCTGTGTACCCAAAATTACACGTTTACCTCCACTGTGGACCATTTTTCACAGGCATTGTCACCCATTGTGCATGTAAAATGCCTTGTTTCGATCCCTGCTCCGGTAACTTGACATTCATTGAAAACTTTTTTAATTTCTTGACAAATATTTCCGCTTAGCCCTTTAACGGTCAAGCCGACCAAATCTGGCCTCTACAGTGGTTTTGAAGAATGTCCATTTGCATGCCAAGAGAAGACCATTTTTGAAAATTTACCATGGGAATACCGGGCTAGATAACTCAGCAAGTCATTCCGGTGGTAAATTTTCAAAAATAGTTTTCTCTAGGTCTGCAAATGGACATTCAATAAGCAAATATTTAGATTTTTCTTGACCAAATTTGGCCATTGAAGGGTTAAACAGTTATATGTACCATATTGTTTGTTTACACCTAGTGCATGTTTTGAAGTCATATGTGAGAGGTAAAGGGTTGACTGATTAAATATGTACTAGATTTTAACTATGAAATAGATATCAATTGTTGGCCTCTAAATTGATCAGTAATGTCAGAATGAATTGTACACTCTATTAACCGTTACAATGAGGAAACTGTTATCTCAATTTAAAGAGACAGACAGGCAGTGACTAGAAAGTTGTTGAATATTTTGATAATAATTTGCCTGGATGTCATTGCTGCCTAAGGCAGCAATGGCTTCCAGTCAAAGTATTTTCAAATTATTCAACAGTTTCCCATGCTGTTGCCCTGAAATTGATATTATAAAATGTCATCTGTAGACCAATGTTCCTGAACAGGTGTTACGCTGAACATGACAGTTAAAATGAAATTCTACCTGTGACTCAGGACAGCTGAATGATTTTAAATATTTCCACCCCTGGAAACTTTAGCCGAGCGGTAACATATGTAGTATTTATGAAGATCATATTTCATAATCACTCAATTATATCAGGGTATAATTTATCCGGTATTGCACCTCAATTTGCTAAACATATTTAAGCAGCTGCAACATGCATAGCTGTATCTGCTATGCAAAATTTGTACGTGATTGCAATTTATCATTGATTTTCAAAATTCTATCATTAACCCTTTTAACAACAAATCACTGAAAAAGTACATTCTTTACAATATATACCATATTTTGTTGAATATTTTGAAATTAATATGACTGGAAGCCATTGCTGCCTAAGGCAGCAATGGCTTCCAGTCATATTAATTTCAAACTATTCAACAACTTTCCTATTTGTTTGCTCTCTGAGTTTGAGATACAGGGAATTTATCGGTGAAAGAGTTGATTGCTATATATTTTTGCCGATAGCTTTACAATTTATAGTTTGCATAGAGATACATGCTATGCAAATATCAAATTCTAAATTATGCCCTATATATATATATATATATATATATATATATATATATATATATATATATATATCCTTGTATGTAATTTGCTATTAATAATAACATTTCACTGGATACTTACCATCAGGACGTACACATATATGCACAGAGCCGGATTAGGATGTGGCATATTTTCTTACAAGACTTATCTCAGTAAACACAACTGATTGCTATGATGGATTTAATCCTAAATTAACCCTTTAGCCATCAAATTTGAGAAAACTTTTAGAAAATGGCCAGGAGCATGTTAGTTTTGAAAATTTACCACTGGAACATCTGGTTCGATAACTGAGCCAGTCGTCATTCCTGTGATCAATTTTTAAAACTAATATTATCTTGGTCGTCTGCAAATGGACATTTCACAAGACAACTGCTGAAGCCGTCTTGTGGTCGAGGTGTTTAACGGTTAAGGGGTAAGATACTTTAAGAAAATATGTTTCCAAAATATTCAACAGCTTTCCGATATAGTTGTCTCGAGATTGATGCACTGGTATTTGACGTGTGAAAGGGAAAATGCTTTCAATCCAGCTGTGTCATTGAACTTTCATTATCCCCAAGCATTTTGAAAGATGGAGCTGATATTGCAATCATCTCCATCCATCTGTTTATATTAGGCTCCGCGCCCATGGTGGGGGAGGGGGGGGGGGGGGGGCAGAAAGTAAAAGTTGGCACAATTCGACCAAATTTTGGATGTTAGTTGCCATGTGATTGCTGATTGCATGGCAATGTTTACATTAAGCTCTGTCACCAAGGTGTGGGGTAAGGTGGGGGGAAGAACTGCAAAGTTGACAGAATTCAACCAAATTTGGTAATTGGCATGTGAGTTGCTCATATGATTGCAGATTGTGAGAGAATGTTTATATAACTCTCCATCCTTGGTTTGGGGTGGGGGAAATGGCAAAGTTGTCGGAAGCATGGGACTTTCCATCGATTGCGCAATCCTGTTAATCTTGATTTTTACTGCATTAGTGCAGCATTACGGGTTTAACCTGTGAGCTGCTCTATGAGATGAACATATCCTATTGACATGCTTGAGCTTAGAGGATCATGGATATATATCAATCATCTGTTAATATGAAGGGTTTTATCAAACTGAACCCTACACGGAGTGCTTAGCGAGACAAATGGATAGATCTTCAATTTCCTTCTGCAGAAGGAATGGAAGATGTATGAAGTCTGTGTCCCTTGATAGACAACAATGGAGGAATCCAGTTTTAGCTATGCCCTGCCCATCTAGCTACGCTCCACCCACACCTCCCTGTGGAACTCCCTGAGGATCAATTTCCAAAAAACTATACAGGTAAGCTGTTGAATATTTTGAAACTAATTTAACTGGGTGCTGTTGCTTCTTATGGCAGCAACAGTGCCCAGTTAAATTAATTTTAAAATATTCAACAGCATGGTTACAATATTAAATAGTAAAGATGTATGATACAATTCATACAAGAACGCTTAGTCCGTCACCAATTATGCGATCGTAGTGAACTTATGGACGTAATTCGTGACGTCATTAATTATGACATCATCCTACACGTCACGTACAAATGTAGTTGATTATGATGTCATATGAATGATGTGATGGATTGATAAACCTGAAAGGTCCATTGAATCGTTTCTATGTATCCAAATATTTCAACTCAGATTTTATTCATTGTTTCACAGCATTTTCTTCATTCCAGATCACCTGTGTTGATAGACAGCTATTGGCCAGCGAACATCAATTGGTAACACCTGCATGGGCTGTATATTCAGTGTCAGCTTTTTTCTATAGGTGGTTACTAACAAGTAACAACTCAATTGTATTCTGGGTGGTGGTGCATCTTGGGTGAGGTTAGGGTTCACATATATATTAAAGGTGCATTTTCACAGCAAAAAAGTTGAAAATAAAATTCTTGAAATTGTCTACTTTTAAATTGTGTGCCTAGTTGTAATGAAACGAAATAAATCTTAACATATGATGATTTCTTTCTGAATGAATTAATATACTATTTTGGTTGTGAATTTGAATTAGGGACTTGTGTCTCTAATTCAGTTTCACAACTTAAAAATATATTAATTTATACGTTATGAAATTATCATATGTTAAGATTTAGTTCGTTTCCGACATCTAGGCACACAACCTAAGCCTCTAAAATAGACAATTTCAAGAATTTTATTTTTCAACTGTTTTGGTGTGAATATATATGCACATTTAAGCCATTTACCGGTGGTACTGACATCCCACTATCATTTGATGATATATGAAAGCTAGTCAAAAAATTTGAAATTAATATGAATTGAAAATGTGACTTCAAAATATGTAACATATTGTTTCTCTTATCATGAATAATTCTTGCGTATACAGTACAGCTCAGTAATAACTTGCCATGTTTCCAAAACAAAATAAAATGTACTGTTGAATATTTTGAATATAATAATTTTCCAATCCAATTATGTTAACAATATTCAGCAAAACACTTCTTGCATTATAATAAATATCTTGTTGAACATTTTGAAATACATTGTGCTCAATAAAGTGTTTGTGTCTTGGTTTTGGATACAGGATATGTTATTTCTGAGCTGGGATATATCTGGTCTGTACGTGATTAACCCGATACTGGCTAAGATTTGTCAAGAAAAGTTAAATTTGTCTATGCCCTTTAACCCTCGAATTTATTCAAGAAAATTTAAATTGTCTCTTAGCAATTGTCCATTTGCAGACCAAGAGAAGACTATTTTTTTGAAATTTTACCACTGGAATGACTGGCTCGGTTATCGAGCCAGTCATTCCAGTGGTCAATTTGAAAAAATATCTGTCTCTTGGTCTGCAAATGGACATTTCTCAAGACCACTGCTTGGAGAATGTTAGAGTTAAGTGAATCGTCACTGGCAAACCAAGAGAGGATTATTTCTGAAACTCCTATACCATAATGACTGCTTTGGTTATCAAGCCAGTCATTCCAGTGGTAGTTTTTAAAAATAGTCTTCTCTTGGCCTCCAATTGGACATTCAAGACCACTGCAGAGAATATTTTTGGTGACCTTTATCATTAACCCTTTAACATTCAAGCCAACCAAAAAAACAGTCATTCCAGTGATAAATTTTCAAAAATAGTATTCTCTTGGTCTCCAAATGGACATTTTCTATGAGAAAATAAAAATTTTCTTTGACCAAATTCAAGGCTTAGAGAATTAAAGGTTTAACTTTAAGCAATTTCCCGTGTCATAAGGCAGCATCATAAGTTGTCCTGTTCGTGATGCTAGTGATGTCTTGTGAAATCCTACTATATATTGGCGCTACGTAATGTGCAGTTGTAAATATTGATTGTTAGCCTTTTAATTTCCATAAATTGCTCTTTTTAATAGCTATTTGCCAGCAAAGGGAGGAATAATTTTGAAAATTTACCACTGAAATGACTGGCCAGTCATTCCAGTAGTTAAATTTTCAAAAATTGTCTTCTTGGCTTGTAAATGAACATTCAATAATCACATATACACCTGTGCAAAAGTTAAGCACCAGCAAAAACAATAGAACGTAGAAACATGATGGTACAACTAGGCTGCCATACTTTTTGTCCCCGCGTTAGCTGACATAATTCCAAGTACGAAATGCACATGCATGCATGACTTCACGCCGCTTGATGTCCGTGCGTGGCGGGAAACGGCACACTTGTTCAGTTATGTAAAAGTCCAGTTTGAGGTGTAGAACATTACATACAGATTTAGGTGACAAGATTAGGAATTTTGTGTTCATGACCGTGGTTTATTTGTACAGAGAGAATTAGCTCTTGATTGTGAATCGCTATGGCAAGACGAAGGTTAAGTGATCGTGTGAAATGGCAAATCATAGGCATGCATACCACTGGTATGTCATGCAGAGAGATTGGCAGACAGCTGAACATTAACCATACTGTAATCAGTCGTTTGATTGCAAAACATGGGCAAACTAACGAGGTGAAGGACAGGCCTAGATCTGGAAGACCGAAGAAGACTACTGCCCGTGATGATCGAGCCCTAGTACGCCTTGTTAGGAGATCTCCATTCACCAACAGCAGAGTGCTCAGCCAGCAATGGGAAACGCGCAATAGAGTGTCAATGTCTACCGTCAAAAGGAGACTGTATGCTGCTGGCATGAAAGCTAAGAGACCTGTCAGACGTCCTCTCCTCACTGCACACCACAAAGAGGAGCGTCTGAGGTGGTGCAACGAAAGAAGACACTGGAACATGAGATCCTGGAGACGGGTACACTGGTCCGATGAAAGTCGGTTCCTGCTTCATGCCACAGATGGTCGAACTCATGTATGGAGGTCCAGATGCACGGTGTACGACCAACGTAACATCATGGAAGAAGTTCCATTTGGTGGAGGTTCCGTTATGATATGGGGGTGCATCTCATTTGATTGTAAGCTGGATCTGTTGACTGTACCTGGAACACTAAATGGACAAAGATATAAAGATTCCATACTGGATAGAGTTGTGGTCCCTCATTTTGTAAATCATGCACCTGGAACCCACCCTATAATCATGGATGACAACGCCCGACCACATCGTGCTAGAGCTGTGCATGAATACCTCCGCCAGAATGCCATCGAAACCCTACCATGGCCAGCAAGGAGCCCTGACATGAACCCTATTGAGCATATCTGGGACATTCTGGGAAACATGGTGAGAAGGAGGGATCCTCCTGTGCAGAACCTACAGGAATTAACAGACGCACTCCATCTTGAATGGCAACGAATACCACAATGGCGTATCAGTCGGTTGGTGACCAGCATGAGACGTCGTGTCCAGGCCGTCATCCAGGCACAAGGTGGATATACCCGGTATTAATAATGACAGTCTCAAACTCGTGCACAGATGTTAAACTTCGTTTTCAGACACCATTAATGACAATCTAGCCACGTGTGTCAACTGTAGGGCAATAGTTGTCAGTTGTGTCAACGTAACCATATTCAGGCCTCGTTTTCAAGTTCAAACAAAAACATACAGTGTTTCCCCACCATCATAATCAGCATTCCTCTAGTTGCATTATTACCTCTTGCACTAAGATGGATGGGTACATAAATGTTTATGCTATTGCTTTCTTCATAGCACATGAATATACCCTCGCATGTGCGTAAAAATAGGGTGGTGCTTAACTTTTGCACAGGTGTATATATGAACTGTATTGATCAGTAAATAATACATTACTAATGATATTCTAATAATAATGTGGTGGTGCATCTACTAATTCACCTTTCCAGACTACCCACTCATCATATGACGGCATAATGAACTGAGTGATGTGTACAATGACATCATAATGAATGACGTCATGAATGATGTCGATAAGTACGTCACGAATGCATATTTGAAGACGGTCTATGCATTGTTGTACAAATTGTTTGCTTCTACTATTTAATAAATATTCTGTTGAATATTTTGAAACTAATTTGACTGGGCGCTGTTGCTGCCATAGGCAGCAACGGCACCCAGTCAAATTATTTACAAAATATTCAACAGCTTCCCTGTATAGTTTTCAGGAAATTGATAGCTAGGGCATTTGGGGATCGCGCAATCCCAACACGGCGCGGTGTGGGTGGAGCTTAGTTAGTGATGGGCGGGGCATAGCTAAAAATGGAAAGGTCCATTATGATCCATGGTCATTGTGGCCAGGACTCAAGTGTACTCTATCAAGAGGAGTATGTCATGGGACCGTGACATTTAATTCTGTGCGAAACATGGCCAAGAGTTTAATTTGTGCAGTGTAATCCAATTTGCGTGACATTACCGGTGGATAGACATTCAGGTGGGTGAAGTAGTAGATGGGTTTATGTTCATAGCGCTGTACAGGAAAACCTGACTAAAACCAGTTTCCTATTTGACCAGTTAATGACCAAGCTGATAAAAATTGTGGCCTTGATATTAACCTTTTAACATTCAAATTTCTTCAAGAGAATTTAAATTTTCGCGTAGAAAAGAGAAGACTATTTTTGAAAATTTACAATTGGAATGACCAGTTGTAAATTTTCAAAGATTGAATTCTCTTGGCCTGCAAATGAACATTTCTCAAGACCACTGAAGAAGCCATTTTTAACTTGTGTGATAGTTAAAGTGTTAATAGGCTTGAGAAATGTAAGTACAAGCCAAGAAGGCCAAGAAAATACTATTTTTGAAAACTTAGCACATTATTAACTTGATCGATAGCCAAGCAAGTCATTCCAGTGGTTAATTTTCAGAAATTTTCTTTTCTTGACCTGTAGGCTGTAGCACTTTGATGTTTCCGATCCCCATGGCACTAGTATTTTGTCTGTCGTCGGCGAACTGTCTAGGCATATTTAAGATTTTCCGAGTTTTTTCCAATTGGGTTGTTTCGTAAATATAATGCTTCCCTAAATTAAAAACTCATACAACAAATAATAACAAATATGTGTGACGAGGTCGGAATTTATGTATATAAATTTTGTATGTACTAATAATACACCGGGACAATTATGTTACAGTAAAAATACTGAAAATTTCCAAATTTATTTATATTTCGGAGGTAATTCATCTTTAATTACAGTTCTATATAGTAGTTTAGGTAGGCGCACTATAAAATAATTCCACCCCACCCACCC
The DNA here is from genome assembly GCA_034401795.1 of Chaetoderma sp. LZ-2023a. NCBI lineage: Eukaryota > Metazoa > Mollusca > Caudofoveata > Chaetodermatida > Chaetodermatidae > Chaetoderma > Chaetoderma sp. LZ-2023a. Next base: position 150,586,289 of record CM067372.1, on the reverse strand, counting down.
CATATTTATCTTATTTCTATAAATCAATGGATCGACTGGGTGTAATTTTCATCAGTCGAAAGAATTTAAGGTGAAAAATTGGATTTATTAGGACTGAAACAAATAATCAAAATGCATGAGTAATTATTTCATCCAACAATATAGATGCAAGCGGGCCATGCTAAACAAGCAACTTTCTAACAAAGTCCTCAGTATTCTGGTGAATGAAAAGTCATTCCTCATTATTTTGTTTCAGTTAACTTCCAGTGAAATCATCACTTCCTTCATCCCATATGTTGTAGCCTGCTCTCGACATAATAGGCATACTTTGTTGTAGAGAAGGGACATAATGATGTAGTGAGACTAAAAGCTAGGCCTGAGTGTCCTCCCTTTCTCTTGAACTTAATTAGCTTTCACAATGCTTTACAGTACGGGGTGTACTTTCACGCACTTGATCTACTAATGAGATGTAATTAAAATTGAAAGGCATTTGTGGTCAACCAATCAGATGTCAACTTACGTCACTCGATAGGGAAAACCATATCTACAAGTCAAGTTGACGGCGCTGTTGAAACCACTATCTCTAATTAAAATCACCCAGACATCCCAGACTATTGAATATATTGAAACTAATTTTAATGTTGGTATCTCTAGGCAGTAGCAGATTGCAGTCAAGTTAATTTCAAAATATTCAAGAAGATGCATCTGACAGCATAAAGAATGGTCATCACTCACGTATATTTTGAAGGGTTGAAAGAGCGTCAAAATAATGATATCGCTATTTAATCTTTTATCCGTCAAATTTGTTGAAGAAAATTTCAATTTTCTCATAGACAATATCCATTTGCAGATCAGGAATTATTATTTTTTCAAATGTACTTATTTGCTTGCTTATCGAGTCAGTCATTCCAGTGGTAAATTAAAAAGAAGTAGTCTTCTCTTGGTTTGCAAATGGACATTGCCAATGTCCACTGCAGAAGCCATTTTTTGCCGACTTGACTGTTAAAGGGTTAATGGTCAAGACTTTTACTTAGTCAGAGTCCCATTGCAGCGAGGCCATGAGAAGATTATTTTTGAAAATATATTACAGGAATGACGGGATCAGTAACCAATACCGGTTCTCATTCCAGTCTTTCTTTGGCCTGACTGACCACTGAAGAAACTGATTTTGGTGAATTTGACCAGTAAATGGCTAATTTGTCATCTTGCAGCATTGAAATAAACAGGAAAGCTGTTGAATATTTTGAAATTAATAAGACTGGAAGCCATTGCTGCCTTATGATGGCATTCACTCATTAATTTTAAAATATTTAACACAACATGCTACGCATCGTAAAGAATTTACTTTTAATTGATTTTTTCAAAAATTTGTCATGGGATTATGATTATCTCGATTATCGAGCCACAAATTCTAGTGGTAAACTTTTTAAAGGGTTTCTCTTGGTTTGCAAGTTGACATTTCTTACGATCGCTGCAGACGCAATTTTTGTCTGGTTTGACGATTAAAAGTTTTAATGCCCATGTCGAGATCCCCAATCGTAGTCATCATGGTAGGTAGTATCCATGTGTAGAATTATATTAAGTTAATGATCCCATCTTAAACATATTGTATTATTGGTAATCACTATTTAAAGTGTATAAAAAGTTAAAATCACAGATTAACTTTAAATCTCACTTAAAACTGTTAAAATCACAGATTAACTTTAAATCTCACTTAAAACTGTTAAAATCACAGATTAATTTTAAATCTCACTTCAAACTGTTGCTGTCTTGAATGGAGCTTGCAAAGATGTTGTATGAGTAAGCTATTTTTGATCTTTTATCATTGGTATACAATGGGAAAATAAATGTTTAAGATCACCATTCGGTCCTTCAAGTGCTTTATCTATGAAATGCGCAGTTCAATAAGTAAACCAGTACGACCCATATTACACAAGCTTATATCTTCTTTTGCACATTTCAACACCACGGGACACAGCTGGCATGACAAAGTAGTTAAAATGTAAGAGATATTCTGTTTATTGTTTTGAAACTAACTTAACTGGAAGCTGCTGTTGCCAAGGCAGCAGCAGCTTCCTGTTGAATTAGTTTCAAAATATTCAACAGTGTTTCTTTATATATAATTTCTGAAATTGACATACCAGGATTTTGTCACAGGAAGGGTGGTAGCTGTTGAATTTTGTTCTATATATGGTGATGTTAATATATATATATATCGGTATATAGGCCAGCGGTCAAAGCCAAGAGGAGGTCCTATATTTCAACTTGAAGCATAAGTCCCCCACTATACAGAATGTATGACGTATTTTAAAGTGATATCGACTATCAGGAGATAATACTGTGGTATCTGGAATACTATGTTGTCCTTGCTATTCAACCATCAAAAATGGTATATAGGTATAGGTCAGAGTTTATACTTTGCTTCCACTTGCGTGCTCAGCCGACTCCAACTTTACACCATGGTCATTGGGCCTTTTTCATTCCTGCACAATCTTAATTCCCTTCGTATACAATTTGAACTTGGGTGTGTGGTTCTCCGCTATTGAGACTGTGTCTAAAAAGCTCACGTCTGTCATGTATGTGGGTGAGATTTCAGATGTCAGTTTGATGGTTTTGTGCGAGTTCATAAAGTTTGTGAATAAATCCAGTTTTTCTCTCGCTTCCATCTATAGTATGAAGATGTCATCAATCTAGAGTAAGTAAATGGAGGGTTTATATGATCCATTTCTGCATAGTTTATCATCTAGATCAGCCATAAAGATAATGGCGTAGCTAGATGCTACTTTTGTACCCATAGCTGTACTGCCTATTTGGAGGTAATGTTTGTTATTGAAAACGAAGTTGTTGCACGTTAGGAGAGTTTTCAAAAGAAACAGTAGCTACCTCAGGTCAGCATAGCCCGGTGTCGTATGTGCTCTGATAAATTTTGCAGTGACTCTAATACCATCCTGTTTGTGGATATTGGTGAAGAGTGAGGTAATGTCCAAAGTGACTAGAAGAGCATTGTCTGGAAGAACACCATAGCCTTCTAGTTTGCTCATGAAGTCAGTGGTAGTCACTTGAGAAAATAATGTACTATAATGATGACAATCCGTCAGGTGTCTGTCCGTCATCTTTTCTATAAAAAATCGCTCCTTAAGAGCTTGAGTGATTTCAATGAAACTTGGCTTGGAGGGCTGTTTGGTGGTAGGCTTCTGAACTTGTATACCAAATTTTTTCCAGTGGCCCACTCTTGGATTTTTCAACATTTTTCGAGTATCATTTAAAACGTATCTCCTTATAAAATAACCTATTTTAAACAAAGCTTCGCTTGAAGTACCCTAATGTTGTAGGATTCAACGCTTTTAATGAGAACTCTGATTGGTCAATTCTTCTAGCGGACATATTGGATATTCCGAAAATGTCTGAAATTGATATAAAAGACTACTCTGATTGGACAAGAGCATTGTCTGGCAGGACACCATAGGCTTCTAGTTTGTTAATGAAGTCAGTGGTGACCCTGACATATGAAGGAATGTCCGGTAGATGAACCGTAATATGTTCGTCGACAAAACTATTGTGTTCAGTAGGATTGACTTTTCCATTTATGATTGGTCTACCTGGGATGGCTTAGCCGTGTGTATTTTAGGTAGGAGGTAGAATCTAGAGGTTCTAGGATTATCAATTCTGAGCCCATTGGTGATGTTTATTGTGATTTCGCCATAAAGAACCATGGAGGTTATGGCTGTCTACCTTCTCTACATGTTCGACAGTGAGGTCAATGTTTTGTTCTTGGTAGACTCGCTCGTCATTCAGTTGTTTCAGTGCTTTTTGGTTTTAGGCAGCTGAGTATTGTATGACCGTGGCTTGACATTTGTCAGCTTTTTGGATGACTGGTTTTGTTATCCGCTAGTTGTTTTAAGTTCTTGTCTTTATATCATATGCTGGGCCTTCAATAGTTCATTCAAGGCTAATTGCTTTGTTCTAATAAATAATGAAATTGAGAATCTGATTGAAGGAATAATGAAAGAAGAGATTATACAGAGCAGACGAATTATACATAGTGCCAGTGCGTGTTAACTGTTCTCTATAATAGTTAGTTTGGGTAAAAGACAGGGTCCTGAAAGTGTACTAAATCATACCCTGTATTCGCATTACACTCTCAGTAAATGGGAAAAGTTGGTCCAAGCTAATGCGAAAACTGTCAGATTTGGTACTAGAATAGAACTGAAGCTTGATGCATGGATACTTTGTGGTAGAAAAGTCCATTACTGGCTTCAATTCTATCAGATTTGCAATTACAAGGCTCCATGCATACTATTCAGTTTGACAGTTCCAATTTGTTATCCAGGCTGAGACACTATGATAAACAGGAATAAATTGTGACCTAGGCTGGATCTGATTATGACGTAAGTGGAATTCATTGAACACGTATCCAGAAGTCAATAATGGTCACGTGAAGGTCCAGAAACCTTTATAAAGGGAAAAGCGCGCACTTTGGGCATTCCGTTTTTGATCATTCTTGGAATCACTTGTCATTCTCGTTATAAGTTTTGGACTCAGAAACAATAAGATCCAGAATTATTTATTTAAAAGAAATATAAGTCTTTCATGAGGTCTCGTGTTGGATAGTGAATTGTGCTGAAATATAAAGATAATATTGATAAGAATTAAGAAAAAGTGATATAAGACATTTGCTTAGGAAACCTTAAATGTTAGATAATAAATATTTGATTAAAGAGAATAATTCATCTTACATTATAAACTGTGGAATGAAGATCTTGTGCATAATGATTAATAAAAATTAAATAAGTGACCCTACATTGTATCACGGTTGTGATTTAGCTTAATTCGTTCAGAGAGTAAGAACCACTGAATATTGAAACTTAACGGACGTCACTGTGTTTTGAGAGATATATCATCCAGCTTGAGGGTGGATCGACCCCCAGATCCACAAACTAACCAGTCATATTTATTCTCCCCGAAAGATTTGTGTTTTATAGTTGCCACTTTGTCCATCCGTTAACCGCGTTTGGCCTCTACAAATTTGTCTGGCCATAGTTTCAAGGCTTTTTTACTTATATTAATTAAACTTGATCCGTGGATACAGCTTAGGGAGAAGGTGTGCAGTGTGTGAAAAGTAGATCACTGTGACCTACTTTTCATGGTCCATTGAACAATACAGAAATTCTTTTGTCAGAGCTGTAGTTTCAAGTTTTTTTGTATATGGGAACTAAGAATGATATGTAGATACATCTTAGGGAAGAGGTGTGCAGTGTATGAAATGTAGGTCACCGACCTACTTTTGACATACTTTTCATTGTTCATTGAACATTACGAAAATTTTTGTCCAGGCTGCAGTTTCGGGAGTCTGGGTATACAGGAGCTAAAGTTGATATGTGAATGCATCATAGGAAGGAAGTGTGCAGTGTATGTAAAGTAGGTCAGCCTGACCTATTTTTCACGTTTCATTGAAGGTGTGTTGTGTATGAAAAGCAGGCCTGCACAAATTGAAAATCCGTGCAACCCATATTTGGGCTATGCAAATTTATTTTAGCTAAACCATTTGGGTTTGCGCAACCTTTTTACATATATTTATATACAAAGTAAAGAAAACTGCGTAACCCAAAAAAGGGTTGCGCTAAAAATATTTGCGTAACCATTGTGCGAACAAAAAAAATGGGTGACACAATTTGTGCAGGCCTGAAAAGTAGTGACCTACTTTTCACAGTTCACTGAACATGCTTTTGACCTACTTTTTGTGGATAATTAAACATTACGGAGAATTTTTGTCCGTGCTATAGTTTCTAAAGTGCGGTTGCGGAGCCCTCGGGGAGCATACATGAGTTTACTGATATGCCTTGTTTAAACAGGTTATCAGGTTATTCATGTATTGAATTGACCCCAAGTCAGATTTTATTGCTTTAATGAACATATCCCAGAACGTCAGGTTCTGAGATATTTCCTTGGAGGACAGGTTAACTAAAAACGGTTTGTTATGTATAGGATGGTCAATTTTTTTATTGGAGAAACATGTTCAGACTTAATATGTTTAACACGGTTGTCACATAATGGACCTTTCCAGAGTAATGACGTCATATGACATCATAATCAGCTAAGTCACATGTGGAATGATGTCATAATCATTACGTCATAAATGATTCTATATGGCCCCTTTTTAGCTCTTAATAGTCCAACACTTTGTACGAATTTTTGTTTCTACTGTTTAATAAACATGCTGTTGAATATTTTGAAAAAAATTTGATTGGGGGCTGTTGCTGCTGCCATTCGAGCGAGGTATGGGTGGGGCTTAGCTAGAGATGGGTGGACCATAGCTAAAAATAGAAATGTCCATTAGCAGTAACATTGTTTATGTTAAGCGTCCCAGTAGTTTGAACACTTCTTTCAGTGTCCGGGTTCTTTTACGGTTCATGTTTGGAATTCCGGTCTTGGTCTGGTTTGGACTTCGGTTTGGTCTGCGGGTATTTCGTCTTTGATTTTCTAGTGGAGGGATATGCCTAATCAGGCTTGGATACTGCATTTTCTGTCGTTATTGCTTCCGTCCGCATGATCTTCTGGTGGGCGTATGATGGGCCTCTCGCTCGTTTTGGCGGGCTCACAGACTGTTCACGTGTTCAGAGAATTGTGGGGTGAACTGCTTGTTCTGCTTCTCGAAAAATAGATTGATTGTCCACAGCCAACAGGAAATCTGATTTGTATTTTCTGGTGCCTTCTGATAGTTTATCTGCATGGGTTCTGAGTAAACCAATTCACCTTTCCAGAGTATCCATCTATCATCTGACGTAATATGACATTATAATCAGTGAAGTGGCATGTAGGATGGCGTCATAATCATTATGTCATAAATGATTCTATTTGGCCTGTCTTTAGCTCTTAATAGTCTGACAAGTTGTACGAATTGTATGTCTACTATTTAATAAACATGCTGTTAAATACTTTGAAACATAGGCAGCAACAGCACCCAGTCAAATTAGTTCCAAAATATTCAATAGCTTAATATTCAATAGCTTACTTGTATAGTTTTCTGGAAATTGATGATCAGAGAGTTCAGAAATCGATCAATCCCAACATGAGCGAGGTGTGGATGAAGCTTAGCTAGAGAGAGGTGGGGCATAGCTAAAAATGGAAAGGTCCATTGCTTGGGCTGTTAACTGTAGATTGATGTCGCATAACTTCTGTTCCCATTGTTTGGAAAGTTTAGGATCATCACGACAAAGGCATTCTTCGAACCTGTCTGTCTGTAGTATATGTATGGCTCGTGTTTGTCAGCAGGCACTATTTCTCCAAAGTTTATACGCAGATAAATGTTTTTCCGGAATCTCTCGACATTTTCTGTGATTCTCATGTGGAGGGTCATGCAATTGTTCTGTTGAAACACTTATGTTCGTGTCACTGTATGGACGAATCTTCTTCCTGCTTGGTGCACGCTCACATCCTTGGATTTCATTTTTCTCAAGGAGAGTTACTATATAGTTTCTGTGGAAACAACTTATACTCCAGAATTGCTTCCTGCTACAGCTGTCATGGCGTTGTTCGACTTGTCTTACCTTCAAAAGGCAACACACGCTACTCACATTTTCTATATAATTTTAAACTACAAACTCAGGAGCTAAAATGCCTGACACTTTCTTAGTGTAAGACAAGTCAGGATGACAATGCTACATTAGATTTGACATGGGGGGGTTGATAATATGGTATACCGTTGTTTACCGCAAGTGCGTCGCATTTACCACATTTGCTGCATATGGATAGCCGCCCTGATGACCTTAGGTGGTCAAGTTTGCATCCAGTTTGCAGCCGTAGCCGTATTTAGCCGTATATGTGTCTGTTGGTACACATGAGGCTATTCACACTGCCAGTGTGTGGCAGCTATTCCACCTGTGTTTTTAATGCATTGTAGTCATATATCTGTGATGGATGTTACTACATATGTTGTGGGTGTGACACGGAGCAGGTTGCTCATCCCTGAAAATATATATATGTCCCCTTTCTGGCAGGTGGTTTGACTAGGGGTGGGAGTGGGGACCTATCCAGGTGGTTAATAAGATCGTAGATTGCCTGGTTTGGCATATCAGTAAGTATGGCATTGGTGATGCCATTGTCACCAGTCCCAGTGATCCAGACTCATAACGTTTCGTACCTGATTATTAGTGCTTATGGTTACTCATCAGAGGCCTTTGAGAGACCATGTTGTGGTTTAGTAAATCATTGTGGCTCCTTGGGATTAGTTAAGTTTAAACAAAAATACTAGTGGTTTACACTTACCTGTGATTAGTTAAGTTAAACGAAATACTAATTGTTTACACTTGCTTGTGATTAGTTTAAGTTTAAACAAAGATACTAGAGGGTTTACATTGCATTATAGCCTTATGGATTCATGAGCTCTACGCATAGATCTAGCTGTATCTGAAGCTTGAAGTGGTCACTGGTATAAGCAGCTATGTGCCTGCTGGCGTAGGGGGGTGCCTGATCAGGCTCCAATAACCATCTTTATTTCAATGATCTCATTGGTAGGGCTGGCTCGATGGATGCCCGGAGTGTCGGAGGATTTGGCACCCATGGTGCGTTAGAATCGATTTTCCACGCACGCACATAAACACACGTTGCACAATGTAATCCACTCTTCGAAAAATGTGGCGATAACTAGTTTACCAGTATTCCATCTCATTTTGAAATCTTGAAACCATATATCGATATATTGCTACCATATATACAATCCACTTTGGACAACTGCAAATGCATTTGTCAAAGGCTGGTGTGAGTATTAGTGTTGTCTGTTTGTCTATCTGTATGTCTGTTTGTCTGCCCGAGGCGTATCTCTAGTGTCTTACCAAATGTGACACCTAGGTCGCGGAGCCACTTAGTGCATACCGGAATACACATTCTCGTCGATAACTCTGCAATGCCAGAAGCTGGAATCACCTAATCCGTAACATACAATGATATTGTTGTTGGCTAAAACCAAAATGTAGTTTCAGGACAAACGTTCAGATGTTGATGTCACTGGTGCATCGTCAAAACATAGTGCAAAGGCGTGAGTCAGCATCTCCATCTAAATTTCATGTATTTGCATTTGAGGATTTTAAATTGCAAGTATTTTTCATCTGCATCTGCATTTAAATATTTTCAAATGTGAAGTATTTGCATTTAACCCTTTAACAGTCAAGATTTGTTAAGAAAGTTCAAATTTTTGCTTAGTAAATGTCCATTTGCAGGATAAGAGAAGACTATTTTGAAAAATGTACAACTGGAATGGCCGGCTCGATTATCGAGCCAGTCATTCCAGTGGTAAATTAAAAAAAAATAGTTCCCTTGACTTGCAAATGGACATTTATCAAGACCACTGTGGTGGCCGTTTATGGCTGGCTTGACCACTATTTAAGGGTTACATACTTTCAAAAGTATTTGGCCCCATGTCTGTCTCCGTTATTGATGAACATATCTCGATATATCTTGAGGATGAGATTATAGGGGTAATTATCAGCATCACAAAGGATGAACAATTTTCAATTCACATAGTGGGATTTAGAAGGATGGTGCTCCACGCTGCCCTAATTCTATAGCAGCATGCCCAAGGCTTCCACTAATTTCTAAACACAAGAAGTCCTGGACTTCCTGTGTAGTAGTTTTGGAGTCCAAGCAGGAAACATGGAAGTCTAAAATGGTTCACATACATTAAATTAGCGTAACCCTTTAAAGGTCAGATTTTTTAAAGAAAATTTAAATATTTGCTTATTAAATGTCCATTTGCATGCCAAGAGAAGACTATTTTTGAAATTTTACCACTGGAATGACTGGCTCGGTTATCGAGCCAGGCATTCCAGTGGTAAATTTAAAAAAATGGCCTCTTGCCCTGCAACTGGGCATTCCTCAGGACCTCTACAGAGGCCGGTTTTGGCCGGCTTGACCATTAAAGGGTTAAAATCATAGCTTTTGTTGTGTCATGGCCAGAAAAAGAGGAAGTCTAAGAGAGGAAGTCCAGGACTTTCTTGGTCTTTGTTTTGTCTACACATGAACTTTGGGAGTATGGTACTCCCGGACTTCCACTAAGCCATGACTGCCCTAAAACTCAATTTATTTAATTTTAACAACAAATGTCCTAATTTTACGTAAAAAATGCCCCAGATGCCCTCTTTGCCGCTTATAGTAAATACTCTGCCCATATGTCAACCAAGGTAAAACACTCCTATAATTGAGTCCAATCTAAAAATAGAGGCGTGGCTTCTTCAAGAATACACCTCTAATATAATGACCGGTCATCTTATTACGTCATCACAATGACTAGACTGTTACATAGACTCCACTTCAGAGACCAGACAGATCTGGACCCAGTCTATCTCTGTAGCGGACTGGAAAAGCAAAATCGACTCGATCCATCCAGTGGTTCTTGGGATATCAGCATCTACGCAACGTCTGCAATTCTTAACCTCATTTTGCGGGCGACAGATTTGAATTTTACAACGAATACAGAGGGACTATTTTTCTGATAACTACTTGTCACACAGACTACTATAGGCTTTATATCATTTCATTTTACGGGTCGTTTTAAATTTCATTTCATGGAAATCACTACGCCAATGGCTACTAAATACATACGAGATACTTTTCACGATCTCAATCGATGCAGATCTCGCGAGATACGAATGTGTTGAGCCTTGTGAAGCTACACTACGTGTGTTAATTTTTTAGCTCAATTTTAGTTCATTGCAAAATAGAGTAAAGTTGAGCTTCATGTTGCATTGCAACCATAGTCTGTGAGATTTTGAGAAGTTTGCTTTCCATGAATTAAGTTACATCGTAAAATATTGAACACGGGATGAATGGAGTCAGTGTCATGGCCGCAGTGAATTGGCTTTAATATTTAATTACCTATACGGCTGTATGTTCATTGCATAAACGCTATCCGTAATATAACTGGCAGGAATAGGTTGAAATACATATTCGTTTAACACTTTAATGGTCAAATTTGGTCGCGAAAATTTAAATATTGGCCTATTGAATGTCCATTTACAGGCCAAGAGAATACAATTTTTGAAAATTTATCCCTGGAATGACTGGCTCGGTTATCGAGCCAGTCATTTCAGTGGTAAATTTTCAAAAATTAAATTCTCTTGGCATGTAAATTGACATTCCACAAGACCACAACAGGGGCTTGTTTTGTCTGGCATGACCATTAAAGGTTTAAGGGTGCCACAGCCACCACCACCTTAAAAAAAGTGCTGTAGTCTAGACATCTTTTTGGACGAATAAATATGCAGCTCTAGATATTCAACCCTAACCTTTCTGCCTTTTGTGTCAGGCCTACATCATTTGCATATAATTAAGTTAATAAGTGGTCATTGAATAGTCTGAAATTTGTTCCATTTTGCAACTGATTTCATTCAACCTACGAATATTCTGATGGCATAACTAATGTCATTTGCATGATGGGCCATATATAGATCTGATATTACAGTTTTAAGGAATTTTAGGTCAAAATCTAAACCGCTTTAAATACTGATCCGTCATCATGAAAATTGATTGATCATTCAGGGAAGTAAATGGTGGGTGAAGACCGAGGTCTGTTATTTTTTTGGGCTCACCTGAGTTGCCAATGATATTGCTATGTCACACACCGGCCACTGTCACTCCCAGTACCCACTTCTAGTCTTATCCATTGTCTGGTTGTTTGTCAATCCATCCTTCTGTCTGCACGCTATAACACAAAAAATAACTTACAGGTATGCAGTTGTCTTGAAAAATGTCCATTTGCAGAAGCCGATTTTTGACAGTTTACCACTGAAATAACTGGCTCGATAACAGCTCAAGTCATTCGAGTCGTAAATTAAAAAAAAATTGGAATTGTTTTGACTGAAAGTTGTTGCAACAACAATTTTCATTCAAATTGTTCTCAAATCCAGAGGAAGTGTCAGTCAATTTATTCTGACACTAATTTGACTGAACTGTGTTGCTGCGATAGACTGTTCTCAGCAGCTTCTCAGGCAAATTATTTTGAAAATATACAACGGCTTTCTTATATGACTTTCTTGAAATAGATACACGTGAACTGAGCAGTATGGACCCATACATGAGCCGAGCTAGCTTGTGATTGTTCAGTTGCACGGACAATTGAGGCCTGGTTTTGTTTGAGAATTGCCCAGTCAGTACAGACAATAGAATCAAGGGTTTTAACACTTGGTCTGGATTCAAAATCCAAAATTGATACCAGGAAGCCATCTTGACAATCAGTTTCCATGGCATAACTCGCTGCGGCTTTGATCGATTGATTCAAAATTCTGGAAATCTTTGCATCCTAAGTATGTGGAATGATCCCTACCCATGCAGAAATTAGGCATACTATCCCAGAAAATTATATGATTAATCCCCAGGACATGCACATTAATCCCAATCTGAGGATCTCTCGAGAATGGAAAATCTTGACCCTGACCACAGGACTGGGACATGGTGGTATTGGCACGGGATATCCCAAGAAGTTCTATTTTTAGCCCACCAAGTCAGATTATGGCATGGTGACCATCTGGCCGGCATCTGTCCATGGATCAACTTTTCCTTTTAAAATGGTACTCCTCATTAACTTCTTGGAGGAATTCAACCTAATTTGGGTGGAAGGATCCCATTGGTGTAGGCTTCAGAACCTAGAGACAGAATTTTGATCAGTCAATTTTTTGGTTGAAAATCTTAGATTTTGTGAAAAATTTACGGAAATTGGTGAAATGCTACTCATTAACCGCTTGGCAGTTTTTAAGTTAATTTAGCTGCATGGACCCTATTGTGGTCCAATAGCATGGTATGTTTCAGAACTCGTATTCAGAATTTTGATTGGTCAATTCTTTCGGCAGCCATTTTGAATTTTCCGAAACAAATGGCGGGAAAACTTTTAAAACGCTACTCATTAAGTGCTTGTGGCCATCTTGGATTCTGCCCCAAAATTTTGGCAAATCAGTTAAAAAGCTACTTATACCGCTTAACCGATTTCAACCAAACTTAGCTGGAAGGACCCTAGACTGACACAATTCAGAACTTGTATACATCATTTTGATTGGTTGGGGTTTTTTTTTTGGTGGTCACCTTCTTAGGAACTCCTGTAATTATCTGTACTATAGCTTAGCCCAGTAAGTCCTGTGATAAGTCCCCGGCAATACACTGAAGCTTAGTCAAAGGATATGCTAGGGTTTCCCAATGCTTGGAATGCTTGGGGTATCAAATGATTTCGCACAGTTGAAACATGCCTTCCTGAAAATATGTGGCCTTCCTGGTTTATTCCAGGACTAGCCCAATAGTCAAGCAATCATTTTAGTTGTGAACTGCCACACTGATACTCTTTAGAAAGAAGACTGCCATTACTTTGACTTCATGTTCACTTAGATCAGTCTGTGCTATGTTTAATTATCGTGGTCATTTTAAACTCTATTCTTCTCATGTCACATGTGTTCTCCAAAGCATTGATTGACAAAATGAACTTAGAAATGTCAAGAATGTTTCAATTAAACTCGAAATTAAACTAAGTTCCATTCCGGGTGATTAATAATCAATGATACAAAATAAAAAAAGGTTTTGTTTCCTGTAAACCTCCCTGGTGAAATTTTGCTCTTTTTTTTCACCCGGCCGGAAACCTAGATTTTTCTCTATCCATCAGAAATGCTAAAACATCCATATATTTGTCAAACTATACAAAGTACAATGTTTTAAAAGCCATTTGTATGCAATGTCCCCTTTGCTAATTGTGACATGACAAATTTGACAATTACAACCATACTTAATGGACATCTAGTTAAATATCTGAAAAACAAGTATTTATGACCTTTTAAAATAAATTAATAATTGAAACAAAAATAAACTTCCCTCCCTACTGAAGTCTTTTTTCCCCACTTTGTTTGCAGGAAACACAATTTTTTTATGGATGGCCTACTTATAATATTCCACATGTAAAATTGTGTTACAGAAACCTTTTGGCATTGCGTTAGTTTGAATTAATCCACCTTTAGTTGAGCCTTAATCGAAATGGTGGATGGCTCCGCATAGAGATTCAAATGACATCCATCATGCAGCATGCACAGAGTATTCGAAAAGTGGTAAGTTTTTTTAAATGAGCTAAGGGATCGATATGCAGGCGCAGGCCTCTAGTTACAAATAAAATTTATTACATATGTGTACCTTGGACACTTATATGCAGAACAGGGTTTAAATAAAGAGGCTTTGACATCCTCCCTCTCCCTCCCCCCACCCACCCCACCAATTTGGTGGAAAAGTATATTACGCTTTGAGTCCAGATGCGTATAGTGTCAACGGTTGGAATGTCCCAAGACTTCCCAAAGTTGGAACTCTGCAAAACTGATAATACATGTATTTAAAAGATCCTCACTTTTTGCCAAGGTTGAAGATTGGTGTATCCCAAGATTTTTCATAGACTGGAACATTTTGACTTTCATTGAAAGTGAATCCGTGGAGATTCCTGGATTTTCTGCAACTGTATAACTATTGGTCAGCATGCGGAGTCCTATATGTTTCTGTAAAACATGCATGCACACATGCACAGGCAAGAAGGCATTAATAATAGATCTCCACTTTTCTTCGAAAGATGTGGTAGTAAAAATAGAGAGATTCCAAATGCTTCTGTGAGAGTTTTGTAGAGTGCTACACTTTATTTGAATGTAAAACTACATCTACATCTTGGAAATGACAGTAGCATGTGGCAATCTTCAAAGAAATCAGCCTAGAAATGACTGGTAGGTTACTTGTAAGACACAGATATCAGTAGTCGGTGTCAATGCAGTGTCAATCGTTTCGCTAACAGCCTGGTGTCAGTGCCTATCAGAACATTGTGTTCGGTCACTCTTCTACAGCATTGATATTGCATTGATGCCAGACCCGCTGGTAAAGGTTATCAGTGGATACGGTATCAGAGATTAGATTCGGCCGTCCCAGGAAGCTAGGCTTTAAGGTTGTGTTCAGTCTTAAATCTATGTCTTTAGGGTTTCCCCATTAGGTAGTCATGTGGGTTACATGAGTATTTTGATTTGGCAAGTCGTTTTCAAACTCATCTTGTCAATCAATCATACCCTGTGTGACAGTTGGCCTTTCCAGTTTATCCATCAATCATATGACATCATAATCAACTAAGTGATATGTAGGATGACATTATAATCAATGACGTCATGACTGATGTAGATAAGTTCATCACAAATGCTTAATTGATGACGTACTAAGCGTTGCTGTGCGAATTGTTTGTCTTTTAGTACTATTTAATAAACATACTTTTGAATATTTTGAAACTAATTTGACTGGGCGCTGTTGCTGCCATAGATAGCAACAGCACCCTGTCAAATAAGTTCAAAATAATCAACAGCTTACCTGTATAGTTTTCTGGAAATTTATAGTCAGGCAGTTCAGGGATCAATCTCAACACTGGTGAAGCGTGGGTGGAGCTTAGCTAAAGATGGGCGTGGCATAGCTAAAACTGGATTCCTCCATTAATATGTACTGGTACTCTATCTGTTATCTTCTGATAGCTCTTACAAGTATCTACATGGTTTAGATATGTCACCTAGATTGGCCAAGTTGCATTCTTTGCCATGGCGACCATCCATACAACCATCAACATTTTTAAGGGAAGGTTAGTCATTGATTAACGCTTTTACTGCTGAATGGTCAGTCACTGCTCATTAAACCTTTTACTGCAGGTGAGGGATACAAATACAAACCCTTTGAGCATCTTGTTTATCTGGCCTTAGCTTTCCGTATTTCTTGATCCAATTAGAACCAAACTGAGATACATTATTGCCTAAGCTATGAGTAATTATACTGAACAGGATATCACTAGGTCAAAGCTCACGGTCATTTTGACATTTGTCTTTCCAATAATTTATAGTCCAACTTACATGAAATGGCTGTGAATTTATGGCATCACTATCGCCTGGCTCAAGTTCACATAAATTTGTTAGGAAGCATTCTTAACACATAGAGCTCCAAGATTGTTCAACCGAAGATGATTTGTCAATTTGAACAGTGGCCATCTTGTGTTTAGCTCTGCATTTTATCATCGCTTTCAGGACTGGTTAATGTTTAGGGTACTAAACATGGACACATGGTTGCCATGGGGAGATAAAGGCATGTCATTCTACCAAGGCACCCAATAAAAGGGCATTTTATGAAATCTTGGACTCAAAATGACTAGTAAATCTCAAAATCCCTTTCTTGGGCCATTGAGCGTTGTGTGGTATTTTTGTTGGGTCATTGTGAATTCATTGTTGTTAAATTGTGGAAGGCAGAACCGTGGTCAGGGTCAAAGGTCAATATTCATCTTGGTACATGAATTAATTTCTGGTCCTTACCTTAAATGTTGTGTGCCTTGTGTGATATTTTTGTTGGGTCATTGTGAATTCATTATTGGTAAATTGTGGAAGGCAGAACTGTGAAAAGGGTCATAGGATCATCCGTTGATTTTTGTGGTCACAGTCAAAGGTCAATATTCATCTTGGTACAAGAATTAATATCTGGTCCTTACCGTAAGTGTTGTATGCATAATCTCCAGATCTCGCTATCTGCATGCCTGTTACCGTTAGTCCTTTAGTGGTCAATACTGGCCACAACCGGCCTCTGCTATGGTCCTGTGGAATGTCCATTCACAGGTCAAGAGAATACACATTTTTTTAATTTACCACTGGAATGACTGGCTCGGTTACCAGCCAGTTATTCCAGTGATAAATTTTCAAAAGTTGTATTCTCTTGGCCTGTAAATGGACATTCAATAAGAAAATATTTTTTTTAAATTTGAGCAAATTTGACCATTAAGAGGGTTAAGGAGGTGAATGATCCGTCTGATTTAGTGATCAAGGTCCAAGGTCCATGGTCAAGATAATGATGAACTTGGTGCAAGAATGAACATCAGCATCTTGTTTTATATTACATCTTCACCCTACCACATTGCAAGCAAACTTACCCGTCTTTAACCCTCAAATTCATTCAAGAAAGTTTTATTTTCTCATAGAAACTGTCCATTTACAGACCAAGACAGTATTTTTGAAAATTTACCACAGGAATTACTGGCTTGATTATCGAGCCAGTCCTTTCAGCGGCTAATTATCAAAAATAGTCTTCTTGGTCTGCAAATGGACATTTCTAAAGATCACTACAGAGGCAGTTTTGGCGAGCTTGAGCGGTAAAGGGTTAATCCTACCAGTTTATTTTACCAGATAGGCTCTGATGTTTATTGACAATGACTTGAATGAGGTTACATTTAATTACGCAGAAGTCTTGCTTTATTTTCATTGTGTCACAGGTAGTTCTACTGTTTCTATTTAACCCTCTATCACTCATATCAGCCAAAAGCGGCTTCTGCAGTGGTCTTGAGAAATGCCCATTTGCAGACCAAAAGAAGATAACCGAGCCAGTCATTCCCGTGGTAAATTAAAAAAAAATAGTCTTCTAGTGGTCTGCAAATGGAAACTTTCTATGAGAAAGTTAAAATTTTCTTGAATAAATCTGAGTGTTAAATGGTTAAGTGACGTAACCACAAAAGTTTTAGCTAGTTAACCATCATCTCGGAATTCGCTATTAAAAAATCGTGATCGTATTCATGAAATATATTCAGTAATGAAAAACATGATGCAACCAAGATTTTTGACACGGAAATTTTAACACTGTCATGTAATATATAAATATAGATGAGTGTCTATAGAAAATTGCTCAGTTGTTACTGGTTTAAAAGTGTGTTACTTGTACGTTAATTTTCGAATGAACCCTACAAATCGGAACGTTTGTATATTTTCTAGAACATCCATTCCGTCAGTTGATAAATGCCAGGTTGATTATATAGAGCATGCCCTGAAGACAGGTCAAGAACTGTACTTGGCCGCCTGTTTGAACAATTCCACTTTTGCCTAATGTAGAATCTAATATGTGACACACATAATAGAGAAATTAGCATATTATTTGTGTCATATATAATGACGATTGATTTGAGCAGTATATAAGGTACCGTCTTGTTGGATATGTACTGATTAGGCAGTTGGTACGTCAGTTCACTCACACCGCTCTCCTAACTTATCAACGTACAGGGAAAATATCCCAGTTACAATTGAATTATGGCGAACAATAATAGTTATATCTTAGCCGTGAGTATTTTAAAATAAAATATTAATCATCTATATTTGTTTAACCCTTACACTCTGATGTCAAAATTTTTAATTTTCAAATTAAAATAAAAGATGAACTGGTGTTTCATTTTCCAACAAATTTGCTGGAAGATGGTGCTGTCATAGACAGCAACATCCTCCACCAAAATTATCAAAAAATGTACACTAGTTTCTTTGCTATTAACACCATAAAAGATAAAATATTGACATCGGTGTGCTAAGGGTTAATAATTGATTTATTTTTATAGGCCTGTCTATAAAGATAGTGCATTTTCCATCAACAAGATGGCAGTTCTTTAACTGGCCTTTTGACAACCCATCTTAAAGAACCACCATTATATAGACACAGGTATCTCCTCTGGCCCCAGACTTGTATTACAAATTTCCAACTTGGCGGACTGACTCGACCTGCAAATTGACATCACGACCACTGCAGACATTGGTTTTGGCTGGCTTTGTCATTAAAGAGTAGATATCACCTTTCTTTACAGACTACGTTTTGTTGCTACTTAAAGTTCTCTTAGATAAATTTAATTCATTTTTATTAATTTGAATTGTTAGTGTCAAGACTATTTGTCAGTCAAATGAGCTATTACAATGACCATCCATCCAGCCATTTTTGTCTTTTTGGCAAAGATGTGACATTTATTACTTTTTTGACAGACTATCACCAAAGTTTGTAAAAAATCATATTTTCATCTAATATCACCAATGTGAAAGTACTGTTTATTAGATGTCAAACACAAGTGCTATGATTTTTGGAAGCTTTGTCACATCTTCAGACCAATTAGGAAAGTTGATGCTTTGGTGGCATTTTGTGCCATATTTGGAACAATTTATTAACTTTTAAAGAAAATCTCACCTTATCTTATACTAATCATTCAGGTGATAGAATTTGGCACCCATAATCCATCCTTGACATTTTAGCTACAATATTCAAGCTTTAGTAGGTAAACTTTGATACATTTCTACAACCTGTCATGATTTACTTTTCACCCAATCAGAAAAAACCCAGCGTGTCTACTGCTGTATATACGCTCAGTCCTAAGGGTGCCATCTATAGTTTGGCAATGTGGTATAAAGGCAATCATACAGATAAGCTGTCGAATATTTTGAGACTAATTTGACAGCAGCAACAACTTCCAGTCAAATTAGTTTCAAAATATTCATCAAGATGACTATTATATAATAAAGAATGTAATTCATTGGCACTTACATGACATCACACACTTTCACTGGAGGAGACAAAATGGTGGCGATCACTTTTAAATATTTACGCGATATTACAAGGCAGATAATTGTGATACAGATAAGGGAATGTGACAAGATATGAATGATATGGAATAGATAAAACCTACTCTATTTGTGCAGTATAACATTCAAAATCAGATTAGCATCCCTTTAACGTGGTAGATGGACAGCTTTGGATATATTAGCTACTAGACATTTAGTCATGGTCACAGTGTAAAAAATATTTTTTTCGTTCAGAATTTTTGGGGATTTGTAAAACTATATATTTTCGGAAGGCTTTTAATGTGTCAATTTCAAAAACCAATGTTTGCATTTGCACAAAAGTCTTCATGGCGGCCACCTTGAATTTCAAAATGGCCGCCATCGAAAATCTGAAATCCAATATATCTGCAACCATATGACCTAGATTAATAATTTTGATGTCTATATCTATGTTTTCTGGGTCAGTGAATGCATTGGTAACATTTATAATAAAATTCAAATAACAGAAATCATGTTTTGGTAGATAAGTCCTGACTTAATATGTAATTTACAGACAGCATCTGCAAATTTGTAACTTTTTGTGATAATGTTGCAATGATGAATTTTATTTGGCATATAACAGAGTTATCTCACCAATTTAATCTAAGTATTCAAGCAACAATCAATGTGCTGCATCAGTTGCTGTCTACCTAGCAACATTGGCGTCATCTTCATCATCTGATATAGAGACATCAACGATTGAGTCATCATCATTTTCACATTCTGCGCTGCATTGACAAAGCTCGGTGTATGGTAAGTCTGGATTTTCACGAGCATCGATGAGAGGAACAATTCGATTTGCATTGACACCCAACCATCTCAATGAGAGACTGGAGCTGGTAAAACATCTGTTGTTTTTGCCTTTAGTTGGCCACCTGTCTCCTTGTAGTATCCATTCTGTAGTGGATCCAGAAACACATGATGTGAAATGTCTGCCTGACCCCACACATTTGCCTGGACTTGTACTCTAAGGACATGCTGTTTCAAAGCACCAATAGTAGGCGGTAGACTTTCACTATCAGCAAGCTGCTTACAGAATAAATGCCAACGTAACTCTGGGATGTTCTCGATTCTAATAGACTTTGGACAGTATGCAGCACACACAAATTTTGCCAGAGTTGAAAGTAGCTCATCTGTGACCTCAGTGCTTCTCGATAAATTTATCAGAGCGTCGATTACATCGCTGTCTGCCTTTAGGAAAAGCTTTAACCATGTTGGTTTACCTATCCTAGAGAACCTGCCAATATTGTCTGCTCCAGTAAAGGCATGGAATGCGGATAATGCTCTTACTTTCTCCATGCCTAGAGTTTTCCATATAGGCCGTAGCTTAATGGTACCAGATACCATTGAGATAGATGTGTTCTTAGGTAGATTGTCATAATATGCTATTGCCAGCACTAAGACATCAGTGTCTGGAGAGAAAATCACCAACTCTGCTGTATCAAGATTTCGCTGTGTTGCACATATGGCATGATAGATCATTAATGTATCAGCTTCCTCATGATTGTTGTTCTCAAAATGTAGGCTTCTATTACTTATCGTCTAGCCTGATGCTGATGCTATGACCAAGGTAGATGAGTCTTTATTGTACTCAATAGTCTTCTCTGCCAGATACTGCGCAAGGTCATTCTTTGTTTGGTCATGAGACAAAAATCTTGTCATAGGGATATGCTTGATACTGGTATCATCTTTGACTTGATATCTAATTGGATCCTTCCCATGTCGACGTTTCTCTCTGGTCGTGTTTTTCAGGGAATCTGCTTGATATGTATCAAATACAAGAATGATCTAATCATATCCTGCTGTCAGACTCATTAACCTGTCATTAAAACATTTACTACGGTCGTTGACTGTCACAATAGTTGCTGGTTTCTTTGCCAGCTTCTGGACAAGAAGCATTCCATCCACAACTGCGATTCTCCTACTAGATTCCTTAGTTGCAACGGCAGTTGCTTCTGTTGCACCTAATAAGAGTGAATCCTCTGTGCTCTCGGTTTGTGGTAGGTCAGTCAGGAGCTTGATTAACTTCGACTTGTCGGTGCACTGTAGGACAGAGCCACACGGAGCAAACGGCGCCCTCGGTGTCAGTGTGAATTCAAAGTTGCCGAGCGAATACTTCAAATCAATGTCTCGACTCGACTTTGCGAGAATCATCAGCCTAGCCTATAGATCTTTAGTTTCCTTGAGATCAACAGCTTTGTCACGAATATGTACTGTTGTCTTTTTGTTTCCAGATGTATACATCATGTTTTTCTCACGCTTCACTGGTGCCCAAAGGCTTACCTCTCCATTAATGCGCTCTTTCACATACTCTTCATATAATGTCTGTCCTCTTTCGTCTACATCCAGGATTTGTGGTACCGACTCATGTGGTACATAAGCAAGTGAGATAATGTTGTAGATCATGTCACCTTCAGCAGCGAAAGGATTACCATGAGTCAGTATGGCAGCCTTTGTCTTGTCGATTGTGGTGTGTTCGTGTTTAACAGCACTTGCTCCAATGCCATGGTGATCTCTGACCTTGTCTTCTTGCAAATCAAATTGACACTTGAATTCCCGGGATAACCGTGACAGTTCTGGAGCAGCGAGGAAAAATCGCTGTCTCGCATTTGCATTGTTAGATATTCCAATTAGCCCTGAGTGCACTTTCATCATTTTGTTCAGATGCTCACATGCATGATCCGCACCAATTGAAGTGAATGGAATGTCATTCTTAGTCACTGCAATGTTTTCAGTTTCAAATTCTTGCCATGTGTCCGGATGATTCTGCTTGAGTACATACATATCTGCTATATATCTTGGCCAAAGACGTTTGTATTTGATTCTATCAAAAGCAAAGAATAACTTGCTCAGTGCTTCTCCAGCTTCAAGATGAAGGGTCAGATCAGTATATCGGGATGCTGCGACAAAGAAAAGGATTGTTTCCACACGGTGCAGATAGTTCATTAATGACTTGAACATCGCATGTTGGGACCTCTTTGTCACCCATGTCTGAAAGAGATTCAGCATATCAGTATTAGACAGCACATGGAGAAGATTGCTATGAGACGGCATCACTGATTCTGCCCGGCTGGCTTGGTTTGATTTACTGCATGCCTCTTCTATGTCATCTGTAGCTGATATGCATGCCTCCCTTAGATTTGGATACTCTGAAGAATTCGTCAAAGACCAGTTCATACAATGCGATGTAAGAGTAGATATGAGCATGAAGAGAACGTGAGTAGTGCTTGCATTTCAGGATTTGTGTCGTTGTGGTAGAGCTAAAGACATCAGCCTCGATCCATGCATCGTCTATTCCGGAATTCTCAATAGAAGTACCGAGAGCTCTCAATGCAGCTATGACGACATGGAGATCACCAAGTCTTGGGATAAGACCACTCTTTAAATTGGCGTTGACATTTACAAGCTGCACTGCTTTCTCATACAGGGCCATGTCAAAAGTAATGACTGTTAGATGGTCTTTACCAACAGCCATCTCCTTCAATGTTTGTGTTTGTTTAATTACAGTCATTAGCGTTGACCATTCATGAGCCAGCTCTGGGCGAAGAGGCAATGCACCAACATTGGTTAGAGATCTACTTGATGAAAGGAGTGAATTATACCCAGCCCACCCAGGAACCAAACACATCTCTCCTTTCATCCATCCTCGCAACAACAGATGCTATGACCCAACCCATATGGGTCAGCTGATAAGAGTCTGCAACACCGGTTTTACTCAACACAAAATTACTTTGCATTCCAGGTTGAGCCTTTGGTTTGACTCATGGCAACATAGATGTGTGTTGTGGTGTAATGGATAAGCTCTTTGCATCACCAATGTTTAAAGGTGGTGCAATGGATTCCCCGGGTGCAGAAGCTTTTTGATAGACCGCAACAATTGTTCCATGTGTAGTACCTTTACCATCAATGGTATCCTCAGCAAAATCGGTGTTGTCCACAGCAAAGAAAACAAATGTCCCTTTCTTTAGAAATGGTGGTACATACAGATTATTTAATTGTCTCATGTTTTCGACAACCGAGTTAGCTATTGCTGTTTCTAGAAGCATGGTACGGTGGTAGGATATGCAACAGTTCTGTGCATGAAGAAGATTCACAATCTTCTTATTCCTGGTGTCGTGATGCACAGATAATGCCAATCCTAGAACCTGAGAATTTTCTCTGCTGGGATCTGAATTTTTCAGAAGAGGCAGCTTTAGGTTTATGCATCACTTGCCTATCCGATTTAAGTCCAAACATGAGGGTTTGACAAGATGTAAACACTGCTCTATCAACGAGACACTGGTTTTGCTATCCAAACTATCTACATGGCCAACAATTATCCATCGTATCAGTGTGTATAGTTCACATGGGATGTCATCCATATTGCTGGAAACAAGGACTGAACCAGGTTCACCATCATTCTTAGTGAATGTTGTGATGCTTTTTCGAACAATCTGTGCTGCCCTATAGATCGCCTTCATGCCTTCCATACCACCATCTTCACACATCGCAGAATGAACCACTTCTTCCTCACATGCTTCTAGCGAGTACAGAACGGCACACTTGCGCCTGTCCTTTTGAAGGACAGATCTTACATGATTTAGCTCAGAAAGGATTTTCTCTTTCAGCCACTGCCTACTAAATGTAGGTGAATGATTGTCCAAGGATTTACGGTCAAACATGTTTATATATGTTATTTCTATGTCAGCCATAGACAGATAAGCCCCATTTCGGGTGTGTGTATCAACAATATGGATAATTTCAATCAGACATGCTATTTGCCGGGAGAGATCATTCTCAACATTTCTTGTAGTATCTGAATCTCGTAAAATGTGGAAAACATGCTTCCTCCAGCATGGCTTGTGATACCGGACATCAATTGCATGTGCATCACACGGGGAAAGCGAGGTATTTAATCTAGTAAGTAATGCTGTATCTTGTGCTATTTCTAATGCATCTCTTAGGGCTTTACCAGCATTATGAGTTCGTAATTTGAACAACTGCTGATTATGATCGTCTGTCTGGCAGAAGAAACACAGTTCCTTACACAGTGGAATTGTCGAGGAACGTGTAAATACTGAAGTTGATGTCGATGCCTCATCAATAGCACTTTTCCTCTTTATCCCACGTTTCTTAGTAATGTAAGACCCACTAGATAGTGCATCCTCTATGCGATTTCGTGCGCGTCGTATTTCTTCTTTGTTAGTGGCAGTAGAGTAACAACTGCGATGCCAACCCGCTTTATGTGAAGATAGGTCACCATATATGCAAAGTCTAAGTCTTTTCTGAATTTCAATGTATGAACCATCTTTCAATGTTGCTCTCTCTTCGACTGCTTGCAACAAATTGGTAAATGAGTCTATTCTTGGATGCTGCACCATTGGTCCTTTAACAGTAGCATCTGTCTGGCATAAAATGCATAGCTTCCAGTTTGTTAACTCCTGTGTTACATCAAGCTGTACATCGCTCATGATTTACTCAAATTTGATGACAAAATATATTTGATCAATGCTTATTGCAAGATTACAAACGATAATCCTGAAGATTATTGCTGTCTGATTATGCTTTTTGCAAATCTATGAGCAGATGATCATTTGAACAACTTTTCTGCAAAAATTTGCTTTCAGTTTACTTTTACTGGTGAATTTGAAAATTACCATGGGCCATCCATTATTGTAAAATTGTGACACGCCGCTCACTATACTCTGTCATAATATGTTTATTAATAAACATGATGACAATGTGAATACGTAGATAACAGGCCATTGGGCTATATCGTCATTCTATCCCCTCTATAGGATTACTATTGGCTACTGTCACCGTTAAATATTGTAACAAATATTGATTTAGAAAAAAGGTGCGACATTTGCAGATGTTGTGTGAGAATTGCTTATTATTTATCAACCAAAACATTATTTCTGGCACTTGAAGTTTATTTTAAATGTTACCAATGCATTCGTTGACCCAGAAAACCTAGATATAGACATCAAAATTGTGAATTTAGGGTACATGGTTGCAGATATATTGGATTTTGAAGGATTTAGATGGCGGCCATTTTGAAAATTCAAGATGGCCGCCATAAAGACATTTATGCAAATGCAAACATTGGTTTTTGAAATTGGCATATAAAATGCTTTCCAAAAATATATAGTGTTACAAATCCCCAAAAATTCTGAACGAAAATACATAGTGAACCCTACTAATTGGACAATATAAAGAATTATGTGCATGTAGTCTAAGTTTTTTCTATTGATATCAATAGTAAATTATTTACCAAGTATTTTCTGTCAGATATTGGGGTATAATTTACACCAAATATCCTGATAGTGGTCTAATATTGACCTTTTGAAAAGTTTATTCGATGTCAAGCACAATGATAGATATGACTTCACTGTACTGTACGATTTAGAGAACTAGGCTTTGGGCAACCAGGTAGTACTCACTGGCTTAGAGGGATAAGGATAATTGCATAGGGATTGTTATGTCAAATTTATTAATGACTTGCGATCAATCGGGTGATAATATGTATTATATTACCACTAAACTACTGCTGCTACTGCTGCTACTACTACTGCTGCTGCTACTACTGCTGCTGCTGCTACTACTACTACTGCTGCTGCTGCTGCTGCTGCTGCTACTACTACTACTACTACTACTACTACTACTACTACTACTACTACTACTACTACTACTACTGCTATTGCTAGTACTACTAGAGAGCACTTCTTTATCGATACTGTTCAATATTTAGTAATTATATGATTTTGAAACAATCAAAGAGTCATGTTCTTAAAAATTTTAAGGTTGGCTAGACCTATGAACGAAATGCAGAACTGAGAAGTAACACCAGCCTGTTTTATAGACTAGAATTTATAACGCCAGATCGTGGAACAGAGGGGTAGGGGGACAGCCTACTGGCTTTTGACTCTAACTATGTGGCTGGTGCCTAGAGACTCCATGGTGAGTCAAGGCTCCCCAGCTAATCAAGGGTCCCTAGCTAAGAACAATCAGTGAGCTTGTGTGTGCAAAATAAATAGGAGCCACTGCACTAGTGTCAGGTATCTGACTTTCATCCTCCAACCGAAGACAAGCATCAGGTATACTTCAGTGACGTGGCTTAGCACGTTTTATCTGTTTCATAGACCAAACTGCACATACATGGACTTTGTAGAAAAAATGAGTCATGAAACCAGGCTACTGAGGTGTGTAGATGCTGACTCGTTGAGTTAATTTTTTTACCATGCCAAAAAATTTGGGCCGTATTATGTAATGGCGCCGTCCGGGCGGGCGGGCATGCGGGTGGCACAGTGGTTTCCAGATGATAACTCTGTTACTGTTTGTCGGATCGCATTGAAATTTCATATGGTGGTTGGACTAAGTCTTGGGAAGAAACTTATCGAAATCGACGATGATCCGAAATCCAAGATGGCCGGTTGGTTTGCGGATGATAACTGTTACTGTTTGTCGGATCGCATTTAAACTTCATAGGGGTGTTGGACTAGGTCTTGGGAGGAAACGTATCGAAATCGACGATGATCCGAGATCCGAGATTCAGGATGGCCACCAGCCACCGGCGGCCTTCTTGAAAATTGCTTTCTGGATGATAACTCTGTTACCGTTTATCAAATCGCTTTGAAACTTCATGGAGTGCTTGGAGTTGGTCTGGGGAAGAAACCTATCAAAATTGACATTGATCCGAAATCCAAGATGGCCACCAGCCACAGGCTGAAATCGGAAATCCAATATGGCCATCAGTCAGCGGCAGCCATCTTGAAAAGTGGTTTCCGGACGATACCTCCTTGACCGTTTAGCGGATCGCTTTGACACGTCATAAGGATGACTGGTCTGATGGGTCTGAGGAAGAAAATAAATATTTTCTGATAGCTCTCATTCAATGATTTTCAGATATTTATCACTAGAATGACTGGTTTGCTTATGACAAGCCAGTCATTCAAGTGATAAATTATCAAAAATAGTCTTCTCTTGGCCTGCAAGTGGCCATTCCTCAAATCCACAGTGGAGGTGGGTTTTGGTTGGCGTGACCATTAAAGGGTTAAAAGGGATACATGTGGAAAGATGTCTGCTATTTGATAGGCTAATTTGTTTTGATATGACGCAAACCTTCCCTGAGGCCTCAAAATTTGGCGGTACCAAGCCAATACTTCCTGTGTTGGTTACGCAAAAATCAAAGTGCTGAACGAAAATGAGGTTACCTGAAAATGAGTTCTTTCTTTATTTTCAGACAGGTAGGAAACTGTTTACATTAAGCGGAGGTTCAAAATCATGCCCTGTCTGGATATTTGCGCATCTTGAACTGTGGGCAATGCCTGTAATCAAGCTAGAAAGTTGTTTCTGCAAGATTACTGTACACATAATTCATCTCTGGAATTAAATATAACATAGCTTACCAATCAGGTTACAGAAATAACTAGCACATAACCAAATTATTGGCTACATGAAAAAAAAATACTTGTAACCTATTATTAAGTTACGGAAATTTTCAAATTTTCATGGCGTGACTTCTGGTATTCACGGTTAGATTTGAAATTTCTGTAGCTATTTTTGTTAGCCGATGAGTTTTAAACCTTATTAACACTTATAGAACCGAGGAATGACAACTCCTACAGTCATATGGTTTTTCAGGGGCCCAGAATAAAATTAGACCACACCCATCTCAAATTGCAATAACCCTTACCACTCCGATGTCATTATTATGTTTTTTAATGTGTTGATAGCAAAGAAACTGGTGTACATTTTTCAACAATTTTGGCGGACAATGTTGAAGAACGAACACCAGTTCATCTTTTAACTGAATTTGAAAATTTAAAACTTAGACATCAGTGTGGTATGGGTTCAAATAACTCCAACGCGAAATAGAGATGTACATGTAATGGAGTTGAGGCATTGTGTTGTGGTGACATTTGGCATACTATTGAATTTTAACTCATTGCGTTTCATGTGACTGCACGTTTGAGAGCAGCTGGCTTTTAAATCTAAAATTCTATAATAATAATAATAATAAGTATACTACGTGGTTGATTGCCTCGTGGCCACGTTAATCAATCATAAGCAGAGCGATATATATGAAAATGTATTGAGCCGCGGAGAAACTGATTCATTGATCTGTATTCAACAGCTCACATTATCTGCCACATGGCCCATATCAACATTGCTTAGATATTTTTGCACATAAACAGAAATAATGTAGATTAATCTTCTCTGTGTACTTATCTTCATAGTTGTTGATTGTGTATTAATATACTGTCACAATACAGTACTTCGGGAGTGGGAGATATACTGTCACAATACAGTACTTCTGGAGTGGGAGATTTATGAGTAAAATTTGTTTAATTTAGTGTTCGTGGCAATGTCTCATATTTGCAATGCAATGGTGAGTAATCATGCTGTAATAGTTGTAATTAATTGTAGGCTCGCTAATTAAGTGATTAATTATACCCCGGCTTGCGGGGTGGGTGGGTATATACATGCAGTAATCACTGGCTGTGTGTGCGTGCATCCATGCTCGCATCTGTGTCCGATTTTTTGTCCAGCACATTTTCAAGGGGTTAAATTCCACGTATACTCACCAAACTTGTGATATGAATGCATCATGGCATAAAGGTGTGAAATGTATCAAAAGTAGGCCAGTGTGACCTACTTTTCACTGAACAGAGATTGTATACAGTAACCAAACTTGGTGTTTGGGTGTATTCTAAGTTAGTGTTGTGTCGCATATCAAAAGTAGGTCGACCTGACATACGTGTCATGGCGCACGGAGCATGATTCACAACTCTAATCTTGGCTGTAGTTTTATAAGTCTAAATGCATACATTAATAATCAACCTTGGTGTATGGAAGCATTCTACTTGTAGTATCTCTTCATGGTCCGCCCAACTTCAAGATTAATTTGTGTGTTCAGCGAAAGGTGTGGTTCAGAGGAAGGCGGTGTTCAGAGGAAGGCGGAGTTCAGCTGAAGGTTGGGTTCAGAGGAAGGCAGGGTTCAGAGGAAGGCGGTGTTCAGAGGAAGGCCGTGTTCAGAGGAAGGCAGGGTTCAGAGGAAGGCGGAGTTCAGCTGCAGGTTGGGTTCAGAGGAAGGCAGGGGTATCATTTGTGATGCACTGCATCTCTAAGACTCTAATTAACCCTTTAATGGTCATGCCAACCGGCATCTGCATGTGGAATGTTCATTTACAAGCCAAGAGAATACAATCTTTGAAAATGTGTCACTGTTATGACCTGCTCGATAACAGAGCCAGTCATTCCAGTGATAAATTTTCAAAAATTGTATTCTCTTGGCCTGTAAATAGACATTCAATAAGAAAATATATAAATCTTCGTGACCAAATTTAACCATTAACCCTATAGCACTCATATCGGCCCAAAGCGGCTTCAGCAGTGTTCTTGAGAAATGCCCATTTTGCAGAGCAAGAGAAGTTTTTTTTTTATTTACTACTGAAATGACTGGCTCGATAACCGAGCCAGTTATTCCAGTGGTAAATTTTCAAAAATACTCTTCTCTTGGTCTGCAAATGGACATTTTCCAGGAGAAAATTTAATTTTTCGAACAAATTTGAGGGGTAAAGGCTTACAGTATTTCATCCTTGAGATACCAGTATTTCGTGACAAAGCAACCATGCGCAGCCATATATGAAAGCTGTTTGATATTTTAAAACTAATTTGACTGTTCAATAAATCAATTACGCTGCCTCAAAGCCACTGCAGACATTCATGTCATGCATGTATGCACAAATTTATTCACTTGTGACTGTCACACATTTTGTCAAAAATGGTAATTGATTTAGAATTAACACTTTAACCCTTGAATTTGTTCAAGAAAATTTTAATTTTTTCATGGAAAATCTCCATTTGCAGACCAAGGGAAGAGTATTTTTGAATATTTATCACTGGAATGACTGGCTCGGTTATCGAGCCAGTCATTCCAGTGATAAATTTTCAAAAATAGTCTTGTCTTGGTTTGCAAATGTACATTTCTCAAGACCACTGCAGAAGCCGTTTTTGGCTGATATGAGTGGTAAATGGTTAATAATTACTGTTATCATGGGTGACACAAGAAATTTCAAGTCTTACTTCAGTTACAAAAGTCTGTGGCACCCTTTTCGGTTGGCACCGCTTCCAATCAAATTGCTTTCAAATATTCAACAGCTTACCTAATGTTTGTTTTGAAATTGAGATATTTGGAATTCAGGGATGATGGTGTTAGGAAATATACTAAATGTGGATACATTTCCCCAGTCATTGAAGGCTGTCATGTTTTGTTTTTCAACCATTCAGCAAAATCTAGGCAGTCTGCCTCAGTATATATACTCGATCATCAGGCCTGTGCTGTAATATTTCCTATGGTAACCTGTTCTAGGGTGCCTAATACCGCTATAAGGAAACCTACATGTATGGTAAGCTAGCACCTCATTGATGACCATACTACAATTAACAGATCTGGTAACCCAATTTTGGATTTCCTAAGACTGAATTACGGTAACCTCATGGAGACCCGTTAATACATGTCTCCTTAACAGCACAGGTCTGATCATATAGGTATATGAATTTGGCGGTACAGTATAAGGCAACTATACAGGTAAGCCAGTGATGATGAAGGTTTAGCCTTTTAATCATGTAGCCACCTGGGCCCCGTGAAGAAAAACTTAAGAGGCCCAGACAATTTTTCAGAGGCCATATTTTGTCATTATGATGCACTGGCGTACATGGTCCAGCATTTAGAAATAGAGGGTGTAATAATTTCTATGGTCCAAAATTTAGAAATACAAGATATAATAATTTAGGTTTTACTAATGTAGATCTATAGTGTTAAAAACGTTGTTTTGAGGCTTAATAATATTGGTTCAACCTGCAATAGACTTGTCAGATATATAAAATGATTTTCTGTTCGCAATCTTAAAATTTGCTAAATTAGCTACGTTAGTTTAATTTCCGTAATTGTTTTTTAAAAATCGGAATGTTTAATGGCTAAAAATCTTCATACCGAGACATTGCCAGTATTGAAGACTTGAAATTATATAGATATTCAGCATTTATTCTTTTATGAGTGACAATATTTCAACATAATTAAAGACTCTTCTGACTGGTTGCCATATGGGTTTTTTGTTGCAGCTTATTTCATATGGGCATATCATCGCTTAATTTTGAATGGTCTCACTCAGCCTATAAGTCAGTCTATTCTATGCATTATCTCAAGATACGTAATTTGTCCTTTCATCCAACTTTAGATGGCCAGTTGTCTTTGGGCAGTTCAGCCTTTTCTGGCGCTCTTTTTTCCTCGTATGTCGGCAGTTGACATATTTATTTTAGCCAAAGGGAGTTAATTTGGTGCCCTGATTCTAGCGTAATTCTTATTCTAAATCTGACAGTCACTGAAAGGAAATAGAATCAGAAGAGGATTCATAGGGATGAGAATGGCACCAAGAATAAAAAGACACTAAGAAAGGAGAAATAACCCAAAAAGGAAGAAGGAATAAAAGCTGAGTTCTTCTCTGTCGTCATGGTTTCGGTGAGTCATTTCGCGCTGGGTTCATATCGCCTCTTTGTCTTTTCAGCGTTTTTCTTACCCTTTCTCTATTATTTTTCGTCTTTTTGGCTCGCTTCTAGTTTTATCCTTATACTTCAAAGCTTGTTCTTTCCTTACATCTCGGCATCAGTTCTACCGGCTAGTAAATTTTGTTGTTTTCCTACTGCCGGTAGCTGTCGATCGTCGTCTTATCTGTCGGTTTGATTCTTTTCCCTTTTTCTAGCGTAATTTTTTACTCTAAATCTCAGTTTTTATTTCAATTTGGCAGTTGAATTTCATTTTATGGACATGATTAGGTATGACGTCTCTGCGCGTGATTCAACCCAGAAGTGTGTATTTCGCTTTATTTTCATCATAAATGCGTTTTTATGACGTCTTCATTTATTGTTAATCCAAAATCAGTGTTTTGTGTATTTAACATTCGAGCTGATCCTGGAGATTCATTATCAATCAATCAATCAATCAATCAACCCTTTTATTGGCATATCAAACACAATGACATACGCCATGGTTCAAACATTTAACTACATTTTACAAAGATGAAAATATAGGTTCTAAGACAATAAGTATAAAGAATAAATAAATAAATAAAAATGTACAGGCTTAATGTGTAGGGCTATGATTTAAGATTACTGCCACTAGGCATAAATATCAGATTGTTTGGGATATCTAATTTAAAAATGTATCAAATACAGTGAGGTCATCATCACAATTAAATTTCCCTTATTTCTCTGGAGCGACGCCATTTCTGGAGGGACTCATTTAACATTACTATCTTGCTAAATTCAGTCACGATTTGATGTTTTCGAATTCCAGACGGGATTAGTGCAGATTCTCAGGTACAGGATTTGGCTATATCTTGATTCTAACCCCTCCCATAGGCTTACTATGGGTTTTCGGTTTGGCACAAAATTTGTGTCAAATCACTATAAATAAAATTATCTATAATGTTTTCAGGGTCTTCAGCATTTTAATAAGTACGGCTATACTTCTATGATTCTTTTTTCTCCATTCAAAGAAAGCGGTAATATTAAAATAACCAATATAAACGCGAGTTACCACTTTTTGTGATGGCTAAGAATAATGATATAGCCCCGGATTTTATGGTTTGAGCTTCATGGCATATGTAAACTTATGTGTTTCTATGAGAAGTCCTCTTTAGCATATAGTAAGTTTGCCCCAACTTTAAGGGTGGCCCTTATCAAAAGGGCTGGGTGTTTTTCTTGGATCTAGAACCCTTCTCCGCAGGCTCTTCTCCTAAATTGTCTTCTGTTTCATCCAATCAGAAGCTATTAGCATTAGAGGGGGGTGCTGGTTCTCTATGATTGTCAAGGAGACTATAGAAGAGGCTCTACCTTGGAAAGTAGACCCAAGCTTCTGTTCAACGATCTTCATAGTCTCCAATTCTTAGAAGGCTGGCGTCCTTTTATCTTCTTGAAGAAGTTTAATCTTATTTCTTTATCTCCTAAATTCAGGATGGAGTCTTCCCCTTTCGCAAGTCTATTTTTCAGGCATGTGATCCTTTTCTATCGATCGTTAGGATGCCTATTTCATGTACCTTTTTACCTTTCCTTCCGAAGGTACATGAGTTTTTCTTTCAAGGATAGGGTATGGCAGTTTGAGTCATGCCCTTTGATCTGACCTTGGCACCTTTCTTTTCACACGTCTGGTCTCAGTCGTGGCAGGTGTCTTGCGCCATTGTCTTATTCTTCTTCAGCCTTTATAGACGATCGGTTAATAAAAGCTAGGTCTTTCTCAAGTCTTTCAAGATTTATTCCAAAGGTTTGCAGTTCGCCTTACAGACTAGGTTGAATTTTATTTTTTAATGAGTCAAGCCTAGTTCGTTCTCAAGTTTCTCCCATCTAGGCATCTCCCTCGAGCTGTTTTCAGGGTCAAGTTTTTCCTTCAGAGACAGGGGTAGAGGCAGTCTTGTTGACAGCGGTCACCCTACACATCCTCTTTCTATGTCAGGGCAAGATTTTTTCTTAGGATTCTAGGCTTGATGATCAGTGTCGAGAATGTCATTCCCAGGGTGACGTTGATGAGAAGACTAATGTTCATGATCTTCTAGAAGCAGTCAGTACATTCTAGTTCCCTCTGATGGGTGTTCCATTAGTCAAGACCGCCCCTCAGGTGATTATTTCATGTTTTTTTCACAGGAGGGGTGGGGAGCAGTTTGGGACTCCCTGATTTTGCCAGTCTTTGGTCCCTGGAGGAGTCATTTTCTCACATCAGTTTAGTGGAGTTGTGACTTGTCAAGAAGCATCTCCACTTTTGGTCAGATCGAGTGATAGGCATCAAGATCTGGATTCGATCAGTCAATGCCACAGGGTTTTCTTTCATTTTCAATTGAGGAACGCGGTCTTTCCTTCTTCAGATGGGGATTTTGGATCCTTTTCTTGGGATGTCACAAGATCCAAAGCTCTAGTTCCCAGTTCTAACAAGTTCTCACTCACCGAGTGGCAGTTTAAGAGGTCGGTTGCGAAAAGCGTTTCAAGCTTCTGGGTCTTCCCCATGTAGATCTTTTTGCGACATGTCTGCTTGTCCAGATATCATCTTTCATGTCTCCCTTTTCGGGCAGTCAGGTTTGGGCGATGATCGCACTGTCTCAGTTCTGGACAGGATTGTTTGATTTCAGGTTCCTTCCAATATTCCTGCTTCTAATGGTTCTGAAGATAGTCATGGACCAGTTTAAAGAATTTTTTCTAGCAGGTTCCTTTTGGTCAAAGAGGATCTGATTGGTAGACTTTCTCGATCTTCTGGTAAGATTTTGCTAGCCTTCTCCCAGTATCATCAGATCTCGCTCAAGTAAGGGGCTTGCATCTTCATCCAATCCAGAATTCTTCATCCTGTCTGTTTGGAGAATTTTCGAGTATCTGGTCTCTGAGATCAACTTTTCTTCAAGATCTCAGGAAATCATTGTCTCTTCCAGGAGGGAGTTGGTCGACCTGTCGAATTTGTACAACGGTCGACTATTAAAACTTTGGAGAATGATGTTTAAAACATGGTTTCTTGCCTGATTCCATTTCTATTTTCTAGGTGTTAGATTTCTAATCGTATCTATTCGATTCATTTCATTTATCAGCTATCACCGTTAGGGGTTATAGATTTCTTTGGCGTCATCTCTTCTTTGTCTTCTGAATGCTGATATTAAGGATTTGAAGATTCTCAATGGTTTTATTAGAGGATTGGTCAATATTCGTCCTCCAGTGGCTAAACCTTTGCATTCCTGAAATTTGGTCTTGATTCTTCAAGTCTTGGCAGGTCACCATTTTGAGCCAATTGAATCTATCTGTCTCACAAACTATTGACTCTTAAAGCCGTTTTCCATGTTGCTGCCGCTTCAGCTAGAAGATCCAAAATTCATGCTCTTTCCGCAGAAAAAGACAGATTTATCGAACCTGGGGACAGTCTAGTATTTTTTTTATCGAAGACCTAGTCTAACCGTTATTCAGCCAAACCTATTATTCTTAAATCTTTATCGTCTTTTTTGCCGTCCGACAGATTCTGGTGTCCTGTCAGGGCCTTAAAAGTCTATAACGTTGTACCAATTTTAAAAGATCCAATTCTTCGCACTTATGGGTTCCGTATGCGGAGGAGGTGGCTAGACAAGTTTCTAAGTCCACAGTTGCCAGATGGATCTGTGAGACCATAAAATTATGCTATGAGATTGCCTCGCCAGGTGAGATCAATTTAGCCCATGTCAAGGCTCTCGACCTTCGTGGTATGTCTACCGCCCTCGCTCTTTTCGCCAGCTCATCATTGGACGACGTCATGCAAGTCGCAGGTTGGAAATGTTAATCAACTTTTACCTCTCTATTTAAGAGATCAGAGCCCAGCGGCCTCCATTTAAAAAAAAAATATAACGATTTTAACAAAAACTGGCCAAGGACCATTTACCAAGCACATCTCGCCAATTTCGTTAATCTGTATGTCTGTCAGATATGGTGAGAATATTCTCTTGTTTTGTTTATTTCATTGAGTTGACAAATTTCCTTGTTTGATAATCACTGTGATTTGTTATGAATGCACTATTATGTTAATTTATTAACATTTGGATATGAGTTGTTTAATTTTTATCCTTGTTTAATGATTCTCAAATCTCCACCCACCAATGGTTTTTAAGTGGGGCACTGACCAAATCAACGGGTTTAGCAAGTAGTGATTGAAAGGTATAGATGTTTTTGTGGTGTAATAATAGACCCCCCCCCCACCACTTGCGGGTTGGTCTGTAGTTTTCTTAACCACTCTAAAACATACTTACCTTTCAATCACTACGACCCGGACTCAGCCACCCTGCATGGGAATGATTTGAGAATCTGTTTATAATATTTGGCACTTAAATTTAAAAAAGTGAATATTTTTCCTATTTGGGCTCCATTGTGCATGTGCGGACATGCTTAGTGACAGGTGTCACCAAGGAGTGAGTACAGACTGGTGCCAGTCTCTATCAGGGCATATGCTGGGGGTGTACCCTACCAGTAGCCTGGTTGAGGGTATATTGAAATGGAATAGGCATATGGGGGTATGTAAGCAAGCATAAAAATCTTATTCTGGTGGCTAAATGCAGAGTAGTTGATTTAGCAATTAGTGATTGAACGGTAAGTATGTTTTATAGTCGTTAATAAAACTACAGACCAAACCGCAAGGGGGGGGGTCTGTTGGAGGATTTTATTGCTTGTCAAAATTCATGACTTTAACCGTTAGCACTCTGATGTTAAAATTTTTAATTTTCAAATAAATTAAAAGATGAACTGGTAGTCATTTTTCCAAAAATTTGGTGGAAGATGGTGCTGTCCCCCAAAATTGTTGAAAAATATTCATCAGTTTCTTTGCTGTTGACACCGTAAATGATAGATTATTGACATCAGAGTGGGAAGGGTTAACTGAAATTTTAAGTTTGTGAAAATCTGTCACTTTTTTAATTTATAAAATATAATAAAATCTTTAATTTTGTGTACTAAAATTGCATCTTTATTTCCACATGATAAATAGATTATTTAAGCTGTTGAATATTTTGAAATTAATTTAACTGGGTGCTGTTGCTGCCTATGGCATCAGCAGGGCGCAGTCAAAATAGTTTCAAAATATTCAATAGAATGTTTTAAGTAGTAAAGACATAAAATTCATACAACAACGCTTAGTCTGTCATCAATTAAGAGTTTGTGATGAACCTAGCTATGTCAGTCAATGTAATTTATTATGACCTCATCTGAAATGTCACGTAGTTGATTATGACATCATATGATTGATGGATAAACTGGAATTCTCCATTAGGGTGGGTGTGTGATAATTCTGTATAAAGTTATCTCATTCATACATCTTAATTGCGACTGTGTTCACTGACCTGTCTGTCTGCATGTTGTCAAAGACAGTGGCATATTTTTCTTATTTCTTAACAGATTGAAAAGCAAACAAGCTCAAAACTTCGTATAAGCACATAATATCAGCAGTGAGAAACTGTCGATGAGAAATACCAGACTTATGACACTTGGTCGGTGTGAAATACAAACTTATGGCCCTTGGTCAGTGTGAAATACAAACTTATGGCCCTTGGAAATTTTCTAAAATATGGGAGCCAATGGGGAAAGAAAATCCTTCCGTGGTACGTTTTATCTGCAGTTACTGAAACTGTTTCTGGATGATAAGTCACGTTCTTCTGAAGGTTATTATGACTGGGCTTAGCCTGCAGGCTGTCCTTGGCCTCCTCAACAACCCTATTGATTCTCGTATCAGTTTAGAGCCAAAGGTAAAGGTCACTGTAAACCTGTTATTTAAATTGCATGTCTGAATGATGCATCACATCCTAGAAACATGATTTTAACTAGATTTTGTCCTTCATATTGCATTGGATAGTGACTGGTGGTGGTGGTGGTGGTGGCGTTGTCAAAATGTCATGCTCACCAAATCAAAGAAATTATTTTAATTAACCCTTAAATAACTGATTATTGGTATTGTGTAGGGTCCTGGGGTGTGTGGAGCTTAACCCTTTAATGGTCACACCGGCCTCTGTTATGCTCTAGTGGAATCTCCATTTACAGGTCAAGAGAATAGAATTTTTGGAAAATTTACCACTGGAATGACTGGCTCGATAACTGAGCCAGTCATTTCAGTGATAAATTAAAAAAATTCTATTCTCTTGCCGTGTAAGATGGACATTGAATAGGCAGATATTTAAATTTTCTTGACCGAATTTGACCATTAAAGGGTTAAATTAGCAGTCTCTAATAGAAAGATCCATTATTTCCTCTCATTTCTCGCTAAGATCGGCCAACTTAACCCTTTTCTCATAGAAAATGTTCATTTGCAGTCCAACGGAAAACTATTTTTGAAAATTTACCACTGAAATGACTAAAATTTAAATTCTAAAAAATAGTCTTCTCTTTGTCTGCAAATGGTCATTTCTCAGGACCACTGCAGAAGCGACTTTTGGCTGATATGAGTGTTAAAGGGTTTAACCATATTGGAATCGATTTGCAACATGGAAAAATGCCCATAACCTACATTTCAAGGTAACTATACAAGTAAGTTGTTGAATATCTTGAAACTAATTCGACTAATTATGGCATCAAATTCTTGAGTAACAGATCAGATCCCTCTATCATGTCTATTGCCATCTTAGGTCAAGTTTGACTGGCGAACCATAGTTAACTATAGTTAGATCCCAGTCGAACTTGAAATAGTTAACTAGCTAGTTAACTATAGTCAACTGCATGCAAATGGTTAGTACGAAATTTGCATGAATTTCAAAATGGCAGACACCCATATAAAAGTGTAAATATTTCACTAAGTTAACTTGCATAGGTTTGAAATATTTCGTATTGTATGTCAATATACCCATGGCGTATTTCCTTCCGATTTTATCTTATATATACACTTTTTGATGCCTTAGCGGACAAAATGTAGGTCATCAAAACAGACGACAGAGAGGGTTAATCATGACTTGTACCTGACTACAAATTTTCCGCAGTAGTCAGTCAATGGAGAATCGGTTACCATCAAACTATCCAGCATTTGGTTAGGCGTCATCAGATATGCATGTTCAGTAAACCAGATAATTGACTCTGGTTATCCAGCCAACTGCCCTTGCATTGGCTTGGCATGATAGGAAGATGACACATAAACCAGAATATGGATAGGGTTTTGTGCCATTTACTAGGTAAATCTTTTTTTATACATTCAACTTTAACCTGCAAATATCATATATTAGTGTGCACTTGGCGATCTTGAGATGAACAACTTCTAAGGTCATGTATTCATGTTTTTACATGCATGTTCAAAAATAGAAATTTCGACAAACTATGTTTATATTAAGTATTCAAAGGTTTCCCGTTTCAAAATTAGAATTTCTATTGTGTATATATAAACATATATAAAGCTATTGCAAAAAGAACGCAATGTTTACATAAAGCTTGGGGCCAGTAAAATGATGACCACACTATACATAGAGCCGCAAGTCTCACTCCCTGGGTTGAGATGAAATTAATACCCTATGAGGCAGAGCTTCTATGATGACCCTTATGGAGCATGCCTGATAAGTAGCAACATAGCCTACCATATGACAGCTCAACAACTGGCCTTTGTACACAACTGTATTCTATATACCTAGATGACTGGTTTACTATAGAGTAGGACAGTCCACCCTATGCATAGTAGCACTATACACATGTGTACTGCCAGTATTTTCACATACTCCTTCAAAAAGATTTATTTAATTAATTTATCATTAACTGTCTGACTGCTGCAAGCCATCAGATGATAATTTCAATTGACAATAACTATGGAACTGCTGAATATTTTGAAGACAATTTGACTGAAAGTTGTTGGTGGCTATGTTAGTCAAATTGTTTCCAAAATATTTAGCAAAAATCCAGAGTTAACCCCCATGGAAAATGTAATCTGCAGAAATTCAGCAGTTACGCCAATTTATCCAGCAATACATTTAGCTCAGTATTGCTGCATTAGCAAGTTTTATTAGATAGAGATGCATGTAGTATTCTTAATGTGGTCATTTTGAAAATGGTAATGAGGACATCTGTTACTGTCAAATGCAGCAACAGTTTTCTGCAACACTTGTTCACACTGATATCAGAAGATTAATTGTTACAAAGCGAGTATTAGAAAGGTTAGCACACAGTTTGCAAACACTGTTGCTGAAGGCTGTTGCTGCCTAACAGCTTACACCAGCCTTATTTGCAGTTATAGGTGGCAATAAGACCATGCTTCTTATCAAGGTAATGCGTTTATTTCTTTATTGCTGCATGTTCTCTCTCCACACATGACTTGGGATAATACATGTGGCTGCTATCAGCTGTTTACAATCATAAATCATTCAGAGAGCATTTCCCTGCCCCCCCCCAATTGCATTGGGATCGATCGATCCCTGAACTCTGAATCTCAGTTTCTTGAAATCTATACAGGTAAGCTATTGAATATTTTTTAACTAATTTGACTGAAGTCAAATTAGTTTCAAACTATTCAACAGCATGTTTGTTAAATATTAAAGACATGCAATTCGTACAACAACTCTTAGTCTGTCATCAATTAAGCGTTCATGACGAACTTGACTACGTCATTCATGATGTAATTGATTATGATGTCATCCTACACATCATCTAGTTGATTATAATGCCATAGGATTGATACATTGTAGATGAACTGAAATCCTCCATTTGTGTTTTGTTGTGTGTGAAGTTGGAAGCTGGTTAGCGAAACAAGAGAATTTACTGATGATTCAGTTATGCTATGGCAACAACAGTTCCCTGTCGAATTTATTAGTTTAAATTACAATAGAATCTATGTTAAATGGAGGATTCCAGTTTCTCAGTCAATCATATGATGTCATAATCAACTACGTGACGTGTAGGATGTTTGTCGTGCAAAAGTACATGCTGACTATGAACTGTATCCAGACAAAGGCTGAATGGCGTACACTTGTCATTATGTAAACAACAACAAGAAAACCCAGAATGCTGTCAGGAGTTATCGCCCTTTCACTGCCAAATCACTGAATAAGTAAATCCTTTATAATATACAACTTATTCTGTTGAATATTTTAAAAATAATTTGACTGGAAGACATTGCTGCCTAAGGCAGCAACTTCTTCCAGTCAAATTAATTAAATTAATTTCAAAATGTTCAATGGTTTGTATGGTTGACTTGAAAATGGGATATCATGAATTCATCAGTGAGCAAGGGTTGAGCAAGTCTGAATAACCAAACAAAAGTTCACCACACTACCATCTGACATGGGGTAATTGTAATTTGTAATTGTAAAAAAAAGTAATTTATTACATTTTTTCATGTAATTGAGTGTAATAAGTAATTGAGGGGTTGAAAAAGTAATAAGTAATATAATTGTAATATATTACATTCAGAAATTAGAG
The DNA here is from genome assembly GCA_034401795.1 of Chaetoderma sp. LZ-2023a. Taxonomy (NCBI): domain Eukaryota; kingdom Metazoa; phylum Mollusca; class Caudofoveata; order Chaetodermatida; family Chaetodermatidae; genus Chaetoderma; species Chaetoderma sp. LZ-2023a. The sequence goes on along the minus strand of CM067372.1, from coordinate 150,544,998 downwards.
TAATAACAATTGTAATTATCATATTACATTTTCAATTACAATTAAAAAACCCTATAATGTACATGTATATATGACTATTTCAGTAAAACACAATAAACAAACTCATAACAAGAACCTTCAATCTGTTGGACTTCCTTGTATATTTAAATGGACTCACTTTCACACATAGCTAGCTAAAGAAAGACAAAATGATTCCAGATAAGGTACAGTACAGCTCAGAGATAACTTAACGTACGAATGGGTCTGAAATGCGTGCATGATGCGTTGAAGGCCCGTTTCCAAAGCATCGGTTTTAAAAATACAATGCATTCACAACGCATCTAGTTAATTTTTTTGATGCATTTAAAATAATAAATATATGCATTGAGAGCGAGCATTAAATGCGTAAATAAGCAAGTTTGAACTTGTTTGATGTCCCCCAGAGATATTGCCAAACGCGTTGTTAAAAGCAAAACAGAACAGACGCCAAATTTTAAATACGTTTAAAAGATTCATATCTGCATTAGCATAATACCCGGTGTACATACTAACTCCACAGCTCCAGCTACCCAGGATCCAATCAAACTTAGTGGTACATTACATTTCCAAGAAGGGGCAAAGGTAAATATGAGAACGTTTTCCTAAAAAAAGACACCGGGACATAATATTAAAAATCAAAATTATAAATATTACAAAACACAAAATCATGATTCCCGGTTGAGAATTAATGTAACGATGCGCCCCTGAACGTTTTGCATCTAGTGCAAGAATCGTAAGCATCGGTTCGTTTCGCATTTAACTTTTGTAAACATCCAGCGCCGCGAAACATGCCGACTGGCGAGATTTGACATAGGTTAATCATAGTGAAAATTGTCCGTAAGTAACTTCATTATCACTTCTACGCATCACCTGTGTTCGCGATGAACAGACAGCGAATAAATGCAAAATTATGGATTAAAGATGTCAAAATATAGCTTATGTGTACCAATGCTCGACTAATGTAGATGTTTTTTTTATTAAAACATGCAGATGGTGTGGTTTTTATTGATAATATGACGCACAAATTATCAGATTCGTGTCCGCTACCTCAATATCCCCGTCGGTGCTCTACACGAAAAAAGACTGGTTTGAACAGGGCTAGTTATGAAATACTATGCACCCCTGAAGCTACATGTTAATGTACCGATTTCTCATTGGCTTTTCGCGGAAATAAAACGCCCATAGTGATTTAATGATTTTCTTTTTGTGACATTCGGTAGCTTTCGGATTCACTATATTGCAATGTAATGTAGCCGAGTATAACGGTGGTCAATTTTCAAAAATCGTTTTAGGCCTACTTGTGTGTTAAATGGCTAATATGTAAGCATAATTCATCTTTTGTTTTGCTAGTGCTCTAAGCTGCTATATATTATATATACATATATTTTGATTATGAAATAATAAAAGAGGTTTGTTGATTTCAAAATAAAATATGACTGTTTGTTTATTTATTCACCACACACGCACTCACGCACATTGGAAAAAAGTAATTGTAATTGTAATATATTACTTTTGCACAAATGAGTAATTGTAATTGTAATATAATATATTAGTTTTGCAAAGTAATAGTAATTGTAATATATTACTTTTGCAATGTAATCGCCCCATGTCTGACTACCATGCATATAAAATGAGAACAATGTGTAGAAAATCAAAAGATTTGCTTTAAATTGAATCTCCATTTGCAGGCTAAAAGAAGGCTATTTTTGTACATTTACAATGGGTTATTAGTCCATTTGTACATTTACAAGGGGTTATTAGTCCATTTGTACATTTACAAGGGGTTATTAGTCCATTTGTACATTTACAAGGGCTTATTAGTCCATTTGTACATTTACAAGGGGTTATTAGTCCATTTGTACATTTACAAGGGGTTATTAGTCCATTTGTACATTTACAAGGGGTTATTAGTCCATTTGTACATTTACAAGGGGTTATTAGTCCATTTGTACATTTACAAGGGGTTATTAGTCCATTTGTACATTTACAAGGGGTTATTAGTCCATTTGTACATTTACAAGGGGTTATTAGTCCATTTGTACATTTACAAGGGGTTATTAGTCCATTTGTACATTTACAAGGGGTTATTAGTCCATTTGTACATTTACAAGGGGTTATTAGTCCATTTGTACATTTACAAGGGGTTATTAGTCCATTTGTACATTTACAAGGGGTTATTAGTCCATTTGTACATTTACAAGGGGTTATTAGTCCATTTGTACATTTACAAGGGGTTATTAGTCCATTTGTACATTTACAAGGGGTTATTAGTCCATTTGTACATTTACAAGGGGTTATTAGTCCATTTGTACATTTACAAGGGGTTATTAGTCCATTTGTACATTTACAAGGGGTTATTAGTCCATTTGTACATTTACAAGGGGTTATTAGTCCATTTGTACATTTACAAGGGGTTATTAGTCCATTTGTACATTTACAAGGGGTTATTAGTCCATTTGTACATTTACAAGGGGTTATTAGTCCATTTGTACATTTACACGGGTTTATTAGTCCATTTGTACATTTACAAGGGGTTATTAGTCCATTTGTACATTTACAAGGGGTTATTAGTCCATTTGTACATTTACACGGGGTTATTAGTCCATTTGTACATTTACAAGGGGTTATTAGTCCATTTGTACATTTACAAGGGGTTATTAGTCCATTTGTACATTTACAAGGGGTTATTAGTCCATTTGTACATTTACAAGGGGTTATTAGTCCATTTGTACATTTTCAAAACTAGTCTTCTTGTCCTGCATTTGTAAAAGTGCCTGCAGAAGCCATTCTTGTCCTGCATTTGTAAAAGTGCCTGCAGAAGCCATTCTTGTCCTGCATTTGTAAAAGTGCCTGCAGAAGCCATTCTTGTCCTGCATTTGTAAAAGTGCCTGCAGAAGCCATTCTTGTCCTGCATTTGTAAAAGTGCCTGCAGAAGCCATTCTTGTCCTGCATTTGTAAAAGTGCCTGCAGAAGCCATTCTTGTCCTGCATTTGTAAAAGTGCCTGCAGAAGCCATTCTTGTCCTGCATTTGTAAAAGTGCCTGCAGAAGCCATTCTTGTCCTGCATTTGTAAAAGTGCCTGCAGAAGCCATTCTTGTCCTGCATTTGTAAAAGTGCCTGCAGAAGCCATTCTTGTCCTGCATTTGTAAAAGTGCCTGCAGAAGCCATTCTTGTCCTGCATTTGTAAAAGTGCCTGCAGAAGCCATTCTTGTTCTGCATTTGTAAAAGTGCCTGCAGAAGCCATTCTTGTCCTGCATTTGTAAAAGTGCCTGCAGAAGCCATTCTTGTCCTGCATTTGTAAAAGTGCCTGCAGAAGCCATTCTTGTCGACTTAGCCATTAACCCTTTAACACACTTTCTGGGGTTAAAATGTGGGTCAAATCAGAGCAGTCAGGGATATACACATAAACAGAGACCAAAACTATGTACCTTATTTTCCCCAGAGGGTGAGTGCAAATGAAAAAAACCCTAATTAAGCTTGATTTATCGTATATAAGGCCATCTTTAAATAATCGTTTGGTTGTCCTCTCCTGAGCGACCCTAAATTACTCAGTCTTTTTTTGTAGTTTCCTGTGAAGAATTTTTTTAATCTTCTAATGTCAGTTCACTTGGAGATTTAGTTGACTCCATTCGTCAAAATGGGCTCATATAACCTTTAGAAACTGTTTGCTTTATAGTTTGTGTTTCAAGTTAAAATAAAAATGGGCTTTTCTAAACACCATTGCAATTTTCGTGATTAATATTCTTTTGTTGTTGTCTTGATGATTTTGATAATATTGATCCACGCTGATTAATCGAATAATCACGATTATTTTTTAGTAATCGATTGCGATCACTCAACGCAATAATTGCACAAGTCTACTAAGTTGCAAGGTAACGGGTAAGTTGTTGAATATTTTGAAACTACATGGGGTGGGTGGGGGGGTTGGTGTGTGTGGCTGCCTGTTAATTTTTATTAAATGCCTGTCTGCTGAATTTCTGCAAACTACGTTTTCCATGGTGTTTAACTCTGAACCTGCTGAATATTTTGAAAAGAAATTGACTGAAAGTTGTTGGCTGCGAAATCACCAACAACTGTCAGTCAAATTGTTTTCAAAATATTCAGTAGGTCCAGAGCTATAGCCCATTGAAATTGTCTGGTGGATTGCAGCAAGCAAGACAGTTTAACCCTTTCGTGACGAAACCGGCCTTTGTTGTGGTCTTGGGGAATCTCCATTTGCAGGACAAGAGAAGACTGTTTTTGAAAATTTACCACTACAATGACTGGCTTGATAACCAAGCCAGTCATTCCAGTGGTAATCTTTCAAAAATAGTCTTCTCTTGTCCTGCATATTGACATTCAATAAGTAAATATTTTAATTTTTTCAAATAAAGTTAGTCATTAAAGGGTTAGACTGTAAATTCAGACATACAATTTAGCCACTTGAAAAATGAACCATTTTAATTTTCATAACAGACCCCCCCCCCACCCCCGCCCCCTATGTCATATTGATTACAGTGACTTCTGTTAACCTGTGACGAATTTGATTATGACTATGAGTAATTGAGTGACAGATCAGATCTCACCACTGTGAATATATGTACCACGAATGTCAATATATGTATCGTGCGGTGAAGATATAGATTGTGAGAAAGAATGTCTATATAATAGCGTTGTCCCGTTATATTAATTCATCCTTTACTTTCGCATTTTCTGCCAAAATTATAAATGGTATTGATAATTTGTCCTAGATTTAGGACTGCGTATCTGAATACAATCTGGAGTGAGTTTGATAAGAGTTTGTCTGGCGAATCTGTGTCTATATACTTAGAGAAACGGATAAATCAGGTGAACCTGTGATTTAGGACAGATTAACTTAGCTGGGTGTTGAATGATCAGGGCAGAGTCACACGCTCCTCTATCAACAGTACCTACAGAGCGTCATTAGTGTTTTGTCAAGTGACATTTCAAATGTTTTTTTGGCTTAGCGGGAGTAAGTTTGGTTTTATCGGGTCTCTAGATGAAAATAGTTCTGTGTCTTTAGAGTTATAATATTAGCCCGTTTTTATCATTAAATTTCCCAGTAGCTTGTTTATTATGTAACTAAATATGAAATTTGCTGAATGTTTTGAAAACAATTTATCTGAAACCTCTTGCGTGACATTCAGGCAAGTTGTTTTTAAAATAATGAGCATGCTTTTGCCGTAGTAATTAAACCTTTAACCCTTTAATCCTCGAATTTGTTCAAGAAAATTTAAATTTTCTCAGAAAATGTCCAATTTGCAGACCAAGAAAAGACTAATTTTTTTAATTTACCACTGGAATGACTGGCTCGATTGTCGAGCCAGTTCTTTCCCAGTGGCAAATTTTTAAAAATTTGCCTTGTCCTGCAAATGGGCATTCACTAAGAAAAATATTTCAATTTTTCTCGTCCAATCGTGACCATTAAAGAGTTAAAGTGAGATTTCATGGTATAAAAGTATTTTTTTGCAATAAAATGCATGTTTAAAATCATTTTATCAGGAAAATAGAACAATTTCTTCTACATTTGATTTGTTCCACACTCCGAACAATCGTTGTTTAGGCTGATATTTAGATTTACCAGTCCTTTGACTACACAGCCACTAGAGACGGTTAAAGACAATAATGGCCAACGCTACACAGGTACATTTATAGCGTGAATGATGAGAGGGAAAACGTGTCTCCATTGACATATACTTTTATGTTTGTCATGATTAGCCTTGTGCGATTATTGCTTTGATTGTTTAATAATTATCGTGATTACTAGATTAATCATGCAACTTGGGTACAAATTATGCAGACAAAACAACAAAAGCATATCAATCATGAAAGCTGTATTTAGAAAAGTCCATTTGCAGCCCAAGAGAAGACTATTTTTTTTAATTTACCACTTGAATGACTGGCTCGGTTCTCGAGCCAGTCATTCCACTTGTAAATGTTCAAAAATATTCTTCTCTTGATCTCCAAATAGGCATTTCTCAAGATCACTCCAGAAGCCATTTTTTGCTAATATGAGTTAAAGGGTTTAATAGTTTGTTAAATTTCAAGGTTCAGTGATTTTGGGGCTTTTTTCATCAAGGCCCAGATTAGTTGAAACTGCCATGGGTATATGTTGCATGTTTAAATTCCATTCACTTCAATGCAAACATGTGACTTATTCAACTAACCGCGACTCATAGCCGAGTTAATGTGAGTTAGGTACCTGATTACGAACTATAGCCATTTATGTGCTACTCTTTAAGTAACTCGATTAGCTACTCAACTTATGGCCAAAACTCACTCTGAGGGAATGCCCAAGGGTCTAATGGTATATGGGTCAACATGGTTTAGCCCTGGTTAGACTATAAGTTATAGGCTAAAGTTTTAGGCTAAGTTTACTACATCAACCAAAGAATGGCTAGAATGATGCATAATTAACCATTTAATGGTTATGTCAGTCAAAACAGGTTTTACTGCAGGAGGCTTGAGATATGTGTATATGTAGGCAAAGAGACCAATTTTTTTTAAAACTATATATATATATATATATATATATATATATATATTCATCCTCGCATCGTAAGGGGAAGATGGTATTGCAATAGGGTCTGTCTGTCTCTGTCTGCATGCCTGCCTGCCTATCTGTCTGCATCTGGATCTATCTAAAAGAATACTGATCCAGATCGGATCAAATTCTGGATTTATGGATATTTTGGAAACTACTGATCTGATTTGGCTCAAATTTTAATACTAGAAAGAGAGTGACCCTGCACTAGGATTCAACAACTTTGGGATGATCCAAACAAATCCGGAAAAGACTTTAAAAAATCTGAAATATCTGTAATATCCGAAAGGCTTTTTACAACATGATAAATATGGGATGGCGAAGGTCTGTATAATATATTATTTTCGGTATACAGGAAAACTAGGACAGCAACAGTAAATTAGTTTGAAAATATTCAACTCAACAGCTTACCTGAGAATCGTTGCTTTGAATTTGGGATACAGGATCTCAAGAACAAAGCAATTTATGAGTGGTTTATCACCAAACTTGAGATGATCTGAATAGGTTTCAGAATAAAACTAAAACTTGTCTTGTAGGAGATTACTGACTGTTTTAGAAGAACCGTAATCACTCAAATTTATATGTATGTTTCGTTTCTCAGAATTTGCAGCGTGCGACGAATGTGGTGTTTCAGACTAACCATGTCTCTCGTGACAAGAGAGGGAAGGCCCTCGGTCAGAAGGGAGGATTCCACGGATGCACGATATGGCTCACAGGTACGTAATAATAACTTAGACACCACAATTAAAACATCCCCAACTCTGGCTATCTTTAAGGAAAAAAAAGCTTATCAGCTCATCAGATATCTCCACAGAAAATTCCAATCTGGTTTTTGCTTGGTAAAAGAAAAGATAACATTATTTTGTGTAAGCTAAGAAACAAATGTAGGCAATTAAATGCTGATTTATACAGATATCATCTCATAGACCAACCCGATTGCATTCATTGCCAAGTACCTGGGACTTTTCATCATTTCTTCCTGATATGTCCAAAATGGGCGGATGAAGGACAAATTCTGGTGGACTTCCTACTTCAATTTGGTACATTTGGTTTACTGGAAGTGATTTTAAATGGCAGCGACAATCTTTCGGCTGAGGTGAACGAGGATATAGCGACTAGGGTACATCGTTTTATTAGGCATACTGGCAGATTTTGACATATGTCTGTCAACTTATGGAGCAATGTACTTTTCGTAAACATATTTCCAAGACTCCATCCATATCGGAAGAAGTGATGCGAATGCGAATGAACTAGTAATTTATTTTTCATTTATTTATTTTTTATTATCATTATTTGTATCATGCTCTTGATAATGTTGAGAATATCAACATCATATTTACTATTGCCAAGATGATTGCCTTTACTAAATATGTACAAAAAAGGTACACATGTAATTATCTCGGCACCACATTTAATCGGTAAAATTTGTCAAGAAAATATATTATATTTTTGCTTAACTATCTGACTGCTGCAAGCCAGCATACAATAATTTCAATGGGCTTAGCCAACAACAACTTTTATTCAAACTTTTTTCAAAATATTCAGCATGTCCAGAGTTAATACCCATTGAAATTCAGCAGGCAGATAGTTAATAAAACTTCATTTGTAAGGCGAGTGGAGACTATTTTTGAGAATTTATTACCAGAATACTGGCTTGCAAGGTTATCGAGCCTGTCATTCCAGTGGTCAATTTTCAAAAATAGTCTCCACCATATCTCCATATGGACATTCTTCAACTCAAGACATCTGCAAAGGCCAGTTTTGGTCGGTTTGACCATTATAGGGTTGATTGTGCACATGTTTTTATGCCTGCATCAGATTCTATAGAGTGAAACCTATATTAAGAGACCACCTTCTGTGATGCACCAGTCAATGGGTGCTAAAAAAGATGATCTAATGGGCGTTTCCAAGTTTATCCATCGATCATATAATGACAAACTAAGTGACGTGTATGCTGACGTTATAATCATTACGTCATAAATGATTCTATTTGGCCTGTCTTTAACTCTTAATAGTCTGACACATACGAATTGTATGTCTACGATTTAATAAACATGCTGTTGAATATTTTGAAACTAATTTGACTGGACGCTGTTGCTGCCATAGGGAGCAACAGTGCCCAGTCAAATAAGTTCCAAAATATTCAAAAGCTTACCTGTATAGTTTTCTGGAAATTGATAGTCAGAGAGTTCAGGGATCGATCGATCCCAACACGAGCGAGGTGTGGGCGGGGCTTAGCTAAAAATAGAAAGGTCTGTTATACTAGTCATTCACCATGAGAATGCCATTGGGGCATCTATGTACATCTAGTGGTTCAATAAGACGACTTACTAGCATCTCACCTTATGATTCTTATTGAGTACATGATTTGTAGTATAAACTTAAGATTTTAGATTTAGACAGAGATAAATGAATTTCACATGTTAATATCAGTGTAAATCTATATATCTAATATTCAGTTCCTGTGGCTTCAACCCTTTCACCGACAAATTCCTGAAAAAAGGAAATTCCTTACAGGATAAAACTTATTCTGTTGAATATTTTGAAATCAATAGAACTGGAAGCCATTGCTGCCTAAGGTCATATTACTTTCAAAATATGCAACAGCTTTCCTGTTTGTTTTGCCCTGAGATTGAGATATACGGGAAATTTTCAGTGAATGGATTAAATGTCGATGCAGCTGTTACTGTTTTCCCTTCGCCTACTCCACCCCACCCTTTGGTCTACAATCATCAAAAAAGCAACGCATTTCCTATATTTGTAAGTCATACAATTGTGACGGAGCTAGATTTCTGCTCTCTGCTCAGATGAATTTCTTTCTTGTATTTTCTCAAATATATTTCGCCATCTCAGAATTTAGTAAGAATACACCGATGTAATTTTATCCGCTCTTCACGAAATGCGCTAATTATGTTGTAATCACATCAACTGCTCATGAATCATCGAGTCGCTTTCGATGTCTTTAGGACTTTGATTAATAGAGCACCTAGTATTTGATTCCGCCTCACGTTTCCTGCCATTCTCAGACATGGACGAGCATTGATTTCTCCCTAAGAACGCAAGTCGACCATTAATAGTGTCCTGTTCTGGGCAGCAATAACGACTTGTAATGTCGTGAGGGTACTTGTCACGCCACGGAGGTGCCACGTCGCATTGAATTGATGTGGCGGTTATTATTCAAGTACATGAAACGTTCTACTTCTTAGAACTCTCATCGATGACATCTGAGTTACACGGCCACTGGCTGGATGTTGATTATTTTTGGACTAATTTGACTGAAAGTAGTGCTGCCACAGGAGATAACAGCTTCCAATCAAATTAGTCCAAAGTTATTCAGTATCCTCTTTCATAAATCTTAAGAAGTTGCTGTATCTACATGCATCTATGTAGAGGGAAAAGTGTTACTTATCACCTCCTGTTGTCCCATTCAATATAGCGTGATAAGAATTGTACATTGACGTGCCAGTTTGAAGAACAAAGAAACTAATAACGCGATGGTCGGGAGCGACATCCGGCAGCGACCCAACATTCGACGTTTAATTTTGTTTTTTCAGTAATGTTGTTTCTAGCTCTTCTACAGCTAAGCTATCACTTGTCTGTTGCTCAAAATATTACTGCAGTTATGTCAATAATTATGCAATGTATTTAATGTTATGCACATTTTACAATCTATTTTCAGCTTTCGGTAATTGAGAATTTTGGTTTAAATTTTGCGATTTAATGATGACTGCATATACACATGTGTATCCATCTTATGCTTTGCCTGTAAATGTATCTGAACTTAGTACATTATATCACCTACAGTGACACTATTGAGGCCCCTGGTCAACAAACTTGTTACAATTATTACCAGAATGACCAAGTGAGCTTATGCCATGGTTACTGTCTGTCCATCGTCTGTATGTCAACCTTTACTTTAAACAACTCGGGAACAACTGGGTGGATTTCAAACAAATTTGTCAGGAGGCATCTTTAGAGCATAGAGATCCAATTTGTTCAAAGGAAACCGATCGGCCAATTTGGCTGACGACCTTCTTGGATTTTGGTCAATTTTTAGAAACATCTTTAAACATCTCCGAAACCGCTTCAGGGATCGATTCAAAACTCATGAACTATCATCTAGAGCAACAGCTCAACCAAGTTTATTCAAGAGAACTTGAGTGGCCACATGTTTCCACAGCCATTTTGGATGACCTAGCTTTCGCAAAAAGATCTCCAGAACCTCTGAACTGATCGGGCCGAAAATTGAGAGATGGTAGGGGCCATTAATGTTCAAGGGAAGTTAATTCATCAACAAACATCAGAATTGGATTTTTGTATTTGATGGATTTTGACGCTCAATATTGGTTTTATATAGCTTTTTGGGAATGGTGATTTCAAATTTGCCACTTGAAACTGTCGGATAAACGGTTTGGTGGCAATTTTGGACCATTTTCCCACCGAAGACGGCAACAAAAAATTTTTAATTTCTTCCCGAGAGCCCGTAACTGGGTCGATTTCAATTGTATTTGGCCGGAAGTATCCTTAGGGCATAGAAATCTTAGTTTGTTCAAAGAAAGCTGATCGGCCAATTTGGCTGACAGCCATCTTGGATTTTGGCCAATTTTAATTATAATCATTTCCAGTTAGGTTTTGCATTTAGATAGACATACCTCTACATTTGGAAAAAGGTTTTGCATTGAGGCCTGAATTACAGTATACACAGTCCTTGCAACCAAACTTAGTATATAAAAATTTTGCAGGTTATAAAAATGTATTTCCAAAACAGCATATTTACCGCTAGAATGGCTGGCTCAACTATTTAGCCGCTTATTCCAGTCGTCAAATTGAAAAAATAGTCTGTTTTCCTGCAATCGGATATTTATCAAGACCATGCTGTCAAATATCCCAGCACTGGATTATGAAGCCAGTCATTCCAGCGATAAATTTAAAAAAATCTTTTCTTGGTTTTCAAAAGTAACTAAATTTTGTATTTACTTTTAAAAAATTTGACCCGTAGAAGATCAGGATTAATGTTTAAATAGTCATTTGGGTGGTAGTGTGACGGTTTGTTACGGGCTGACATCGCAGTGACTACGGGAAACTGATAATTGAGTAATGGCCACTATTTCTCGTTAGTGAAAAGTTCAAAGCAACAAAATTAAGAGAAAATTACACCACTTGTCGTTCCGTATAATTAGGAAAAAAATCCTCTCACTATTTCGTAATGGTGTAGGTGAAATGTCACATATATCCCTATTATAGTGGTGCAAAATATGTGCCAAATATTCTGATAACGGATACTCAGCCACTTTCCCAACAGATGAATCCACTTTTAGCTATGCCCCATCCATCTCTAGCTAAGCCCTGCCAATCCTTTGACCGTGTTGGGATCATTCGAACCCAGAACTACATGAATCTCAATTTCCAGAAAACTAACAGGCAAGATGTTGAATATTTTGAAAGTAATGTGACTTGGTGCTGTTGCTGCCATACTGTTGAATATTTTGAAACTAATTTGACTTGGTGCTGTTGCTGCCTATGGCAGCAACAGCACCCGGTCATATTAGTTTCAAAATATTCAACTGAATGGTTATTAAGTAGTATAGACAGATGGACTTAGATACGCAATTCATAGTGTATTTTAATAATTTAATTGTGACATCAGCCAACCTGTGACAGATTTGATTATGATGTCATATACTTGACTGACAGACTGGATTCATCTTTTGATTGATTTTTTAAGAAGGGGTCCAATCTGTCACAAGTATATGAAGTCGTAATCAATTAATTCACTTGTGAGATAACATCATAATCAAAATTACATATCTCCATCAACGAAAACAAAAAGTCAGTCACGATTAAGTGCATGTAATTTAAATTTCCTCAGGAAATGTCCAATTATAGACTAGAGAAGACTATTTTTGAAAATTGGCCACGGGAATGGTTGGCTCGGTTATCGGGCCAGTCATTCCAGTGGTAAATTTTCAAAAATAGTCTTCACTCGGCCTGCAAATGGACATTTCTCAAGACTACTGCAGAGGCTGTTTTTGGTTGGGATGTGTGTTAGATGGTTAAAGGCCTATATGTACTTTTAAATTTGTTCCCTTAGAAATAGGTAGACATTTTTTTCCAGCATTTACCTTGAACTGCTGAAACCAATAAAAGATGTTCAGAGTTGATCAAGAAAATATGAATTTTCTCATTGAAATCTTCCTTTGCAGAGCAGGAGAGGACTCTTTGAAAGTTTACCACTTGAATGACTGGCTCAGGTACTCGCCCGATCATTCCAGTTCCCAAATTTTCTAAAAAAATTCTCTTGCTCCACAAATTGACATTTGCCAAGATCACAGCAGAAGGTTGGCTAGAAAAATATTTATGAACTTTCAGTTCATATAGTGACCCCCCCCTGTTGATCTGACATTATAAAAAGTCCTCATTATTGCTCACCAAAACCACAAAGCAATGTACTCAATCTTCTGTAGCTCAGCCTGCCTAACTACAAAACCACTTTGGTCATGTTGGGACCATAAACGGTGACCTCGTTCTACACAATTCGACCACTTAGCCCACTTAGCTTATTCAGGTCAGTTATGTCTGCTGATATATAGACTCATCCACTGGTTCATCACTGCAACACTGATAACAGTCAAAAACTGCTTCTATAGCAGTCTTGAGAGATGACAATTGCAGATGAAGATGACTAGTTTTGAAAGTTTACCACTGGAATGACTGGCTCGATAACCGAGCCAGTCATTCCAGTAGTAAATTTTCAAAAATAGTTTTCTCTTCGTCTGCAAATGGACATTTTCTATGAGAAAATTTAAATTTTCTTGAACAAATTCGAAGGTTAAAGTGTTTAAGTATTCTACTTTTGTCATAGCAACATGCCTCATGCCATTTACAGTACATGGTTCAGTAGTTAGAATAGTTTTCTATTTTTAAAGGCCTCTAACATTTGATATTTGTTTTTTTAGAGAAGACAAGTCTTACAATGTTATTGGATTGTCGTTCATCTCAGATGGAAATAATTACCCAATTAAATTACTAGCAAACTCTTCTCTGTGTAGGTAAAAATGTGAGTCAGTTTTGACACACTATTTAACCCTTTAATGGTCAAACCGGCCAAAACCGGCCTCTGTGGTGGTCTTGAGGAATGTCCATTTGCAGGCCAAAGAAGATTTTTTTTTTTTTTTTTATCACTAGGATGACTGGTTCGATAATCGAGCCAGTCATTCCAATGATAAATTTCCAAAAATAGTCTTCTTTGGCCTGCAAATGGGCATTCGATAAACAAATATTTCCATTTTCTTGACTAAATTTGACCATTAAAGGGTTAACTAAATGAAATGATGAATCATTTTTCTGACTGACAAGGGGTTTAGATTTCCACATGAAAAAATTGTTTGCTTTGTCTGGTTCTAATGAAACTTGAATGTCAAGTGCGATCATCTTGGTCTATTTGTGACTCATCCTGTACATCAGTTGCATGATCAGAATGTGTCAGGTAGAGCTGGGCGGTCTGACGGTAGTACTGTGAGGACCGCGGTATACCGTGAACCGATACCGTGACCGTTGACATTTACAAATACCGTGAATACCGTCCAAAATATTTGAGCAATATTTGAGAAATAGACCAAGGGTAAATAAGTGCTAATAGTGCCAAAAATACAGGCATCCCTAACTATTAGCCGAGTTCAGGTGAAAGGGTCGAAGTAAAAACAAACGTCAAGACGTCAATTACAAAATAATGACAGGCAGAATTGTATGTCAAACGTACGTCTTAAAAGTCTCACAGTAAAATTTCTTTATTTAAAACATCTAAACTCATTCTCTGGCCGTCCGCCGGTAGTAATTACACTATAATATTTTCCCTATTCCCGTTTCTATTATTTGTAATTTATTACTCCAAGCATTTTGTTACCGAACAAACACTCTAGAATAACAAAATAACATACAAACTGCGTGCTATTCAAACACAACAGCGATCTCGCAAAGACGTATCTGATTGGTTGTTCATGAACTAGACCGTGGGAAAATACATTTCTATATTGAATTTATCAATGAAAATTTACTAAAAAGTAGTATTTGCTCGCGCTGTTTTGATCACGTGCTAATTTATTAACAACGAGCAGCGTTGAAGTCGTTATTTTTATTTTTCTGGCTTGTTTTTAAGAAATTTCTTTACGGATTAAATCCAGTTTAAGTAACAACACCTAAAACTTAGTGTTTTATTTTTTGTAATTCATTTTCCAACTGGCTACACGTCGGAAGTTCGCGGAAATAGCTTTGACACGCATTGTTCACGTGAAGCATGGCGAGTAACGAGTCTGCGCATCGGGTACTCGGTAATTATCATAAGCTTTGGAATCGGCTATATTCAATGTCGTGTTATATGTATGTGTATAGGCCTGTTTTCGCGAGTAACCAATATACGACTCCAACAGAAATAAAAGCGTACAACACTCGCCCTGTTTAAATACTCGCGGATTTTGTCTCTGTTTATCAAAGCGCTCGACTGCCAAATTAAAATTTACCGTTTGCTGGTCGCACGCATTAATAGCAGGAACAATCCAGATTGAAACTAGTGCACCCCAATGTCTCAAACAGCGGGTTATAGTTAGCGAGTCAACCGCACCCTTTGACCGATATTCCCGTGAACGATATTACGTCAATAAAAATAGTGACCTAATAAGATCGTGAAACTAAACAGTCGCAATAGCCATGTTTTTCTTCTCTAAATCAGGAAGCCAATTTATTTATTTTCACCTATATTTACTGTTGATTGGAGATGGAAGTGAAAAGGAAATGGAAAAAGTGTTCTAATTTCGTGGCATGCCTCAAGCTCAGATGACGGTATACCGTGGTACCGCGGTATTTTTTCATGGTACCAGTACCGTCATGTAAATATCAATACCGCCCAGCTCTAGTGTCAGGTCACTTGTTCAACAGATTTAGGTTAAACTTATAACTAGGACCATCTTCCATTTATGTCACATCAATAAAATCCCTGTCTCCCAAGTTAGAACCGTTGGCTATTTTTGAAACTAACCTGACTGGAAGCTAAAGCAGTCTGGGTTTTTATCAGTGAACTTTTTAGCTAATGGCATATTAGGTAGGAAATTTCTGAGTATGGGGGGCTATGCGGCTAAGCAGAAGTGTATTATTTTTGTAGGCAGGCTGTTTATCCATCTTGCGGATGAGTGCATGCAAATTTTGGGCTTTTGTTTGATAACTTAACTTCTACTTGTACATTGATGAAACTACATCTATCTAGGCTTGCACGATATTGTCCTAGGAGGTATCGCGATATATCGTGGTGAGAAAATCGTGATATTTCGATATATTGTATAGCTTATTTTATTGCATGAATTCATGGGGTGAATTGGTCATGGTTTGAGTTGGACTGCACGGTTTGGCTTATGTAGACATGTCGGCTTCGCTATGAGAGTTCATATCAGTTTTAACCGAATATGACGTCTAAGTGGTAAATTTCAACAAAAACATTAAATGCAGTCGCCAAGATGCTTAAAGAACGATCGTTAATAACACGAAAATAGGAAATTTTGCCGTGTAAATCTTTGATGCCTTACACCTTGGCTTAATGTATACCTTGTCCATCATTGCGGGAGTGAAATTATTACATTTGGACAACACAAATATTGCGTACTCTGTTATAACCACAGTTTATTGGATCAAAATTAATCTAAAAATTTGACACTTCGTATCATCTTTGTGAAAATTTACAAATCACGTGATATTAGATCCATAGATATCTAATGTTTAGATATGATCCGCATTTACCGAGTACCCGTTTACTAATAATAGTTAGCCTTCAGAAACATCTCGGATAGTTAACCTTGCTGGATAAAGCGTGTATACCGTCTCATTTAGCTATCACATTTGTGAACGCACCACCTCTCACCTCCAAAAACAGGAGAGCAAGCAATATCACGTGATTTATATATTTTCGCGACGCCATTTATTGTCAAATTTAGGATGAATTTAGATTTTATAAACCATGCTTATTAAGAAATATACAATATTTATACCGTCCCAGGTAATAATTTCACTCACGCGATCATGGTTTTGAGGTATACAGTACGGTGGCAAGAAATTGTACCGGTAAATTGAGTTCAATTTTTGTATTATTAGTCCATCTTTTAAAACAATTTCAAAGAATGAACTTCAACTTTCCTAATATAAGCCCACCCCTCTCACAAAGATATTGGTTCGGAAATAAATTGAACAGCTTGCCGTAATAGAAGGCTATGCTACAAATACATGACAAATAGGCAGAATATGGCGTGACAGTAAAATTTTCACGATATTTCGATTTTTTCAAAATCATATCGTAAAAAATCGTGGCTGGAAAAAAAAATCGCAATTTTCGATAATATCGGACAATCGAGCAAGCCTACATCCATCATGTCCATGCATGCCATATATGTAGTTTCATGTACTTTTGAATATTTTGAACATAAATAGATTGGAGGCAGAAATGTCTTCCAATCCAATTACATGTATGCTCCAAATATTCAACATAACATTGCAACAGTGCCCAGTCAAATTAGTTTCAAAATATGATCAGCATCTTTGTTAAATTATAGTAAAGACATACAATTCGTACAACAATGCTTAGTCAGTCATCAATTACGTGTTTCATCCAGAACTTATCTATGTCATTCATGATGTCATGCTGAGCCTGCATACACATCATGTAGTTGATTATGACGTCATATGATTGATGGATAAACTGGAAAGGTCCATTGAGGACATTTCATCGTGTTTCCGGATTATGACTCAAGTTCTACTGACAGGTCCTTCACCAAACCTCAGGCCAGGGTGTTGCCCTTGGGCAAGAGCTGAAGGAGGTTTGTTCAAGGAAACTTGATTGGTCAAATTCTGCGGCCATCTTGATTGACCTAGTTTTAGCGAAAACGACCTCCAGAACTGCTCCAGAACTGCTGAACACTAAGGGCCAGTAAAGTTTGCTCGGGAAGTTAACATGCAAAAAAATTGTGTCCACTATGGACAAATCAAAATGTAGCGTGTTTGGCGGCCATATTGGATATTTTTATTTGCTGGATTTTGGAGCCGAAATTGGTTGTATATAGGTTTTTGGTTATTCTGGCTTCAAATTTGGCCTTTTCGAAAATGTCGGATAAACGGTTTGGTATCCATCTTGGATCATTTTCCTGACAAAACCTCCCATACTAAAGCAATAGGAAATTTAAAATGTCGGCTTCTAGAGAATGATTGGACCGATTTTAAGCATATTTGACAGGAAGCATCCTTAGGCCATAGGGATCTAAGTTTCTTCAAAGAAAGCTGGTTGGCCAATTTGGCCGGGAGCCATCTTGGATTTTGGCTGATTTTTAGAAACGTCTTTAAAAATCCTCTCGGAAACTGCATGTGGGATCGATTCAAAACTCATAAAACATCATCTTGAGCAACAAGCCAACTGCTTCCGCGGCCATCTTGGTTATCTAGTTTAATATAACTATATTTATTTAATATAGTATAAAATAACTGCTCCATAGCGGCTGAACAGATTGTGCCGAAATTTGGGAAACATGATTAGAGCCTAAGCACCATTAAAGTTTGTACATGGAAAGTTGATACATCAGAAAAACATGTCCGCCATAAATCAATCAAAATTTAGTGTTTGTGGCGGACATGTATTTTCTGCAAATTTCTGAGAAAATCATAAAAAGACTACTTATTAACCACTGGGCCAATTTAAGTAAATCTTGGCTAAAGCTTCTTCACAGAAAATAGATTAATGAATTTTCTAGTGGTCATCGCATATTGTTTGGTTTTGCCAATAATTCCAGGTGAGCGATACAAGCCCTTGGGCTTCTTGTTATAAATCTGCTTTAGATCAGTAGATCAGTCAGACTCTATCTCCAAACAAATAAGTATCCTTTGTATGTGGTAATGATGTATAGCTTTGCTCAGAAAAATAGATCATGGTATGCCCAAATTAGGCATCGAATGCCCTTGTCTGCAAAGGTCTCTTGAGATTTCGGTTCATATATGGTGAAAATGATTTAATATTACTGTCGCATGATCGGAAAGTGGAATTTGAAGTAATCGTTATCAGATAAGTACTTGTTCTCTTATTTCTTCACTTTACCGTATCTTTCTGTAACGGGATGAGTATCCCGTTGAGAGCTATAGCATGGGTATATAACCCTTTCATCGATAAAATTCCATGTATTGCAATCTCAGGGTAAAAAACAGGAAAACTGTTTAATATTTTGAAATTAATATGACTGGAAGCCATTGGTTGCTTAGTCATGTTAGTTTCAAAATATCCAACAGAGTATGCTATTAATCATAACGAATGTGCTCTTTCATGGATTTGTCATTGACAGGGTTAATACATGTATATATCATTGAACCTGTCAGTGAAAGCTGTCTACTTATATTGTATAATTATAGGCCCCTTGCCGTGTCCAAAACTAGGACAAAAACTGCACACTATTGCTCGTAAAATAAATGTGTTTGTGACATAGGCAGCTTTGGCAAAAATGTAAAAAACTTGACTGACTAACCAATTGACAGACAGACTTAGACTAGTTGCGAATTGCAACTAAAAATAACAACATAAACACTTTTAAGATGTTTTTCGTATAAAATAAACTTTATTAAACATATGATCAATTAATATCTGTCTCCTCTTAATAAAATTAATAAACAAGACACCTTAGTCTAAGTACAAAACAAATATTACCAAACAGCTATTTAAATCTGGTATTTTATATATAAATAAACTACCTAGGAAACAGTTTTATTCCTAAAACAACACATTTTTCTTTAGATTTACAATAAATCCGGGATTTGGGGGGGGGGGGGGTGGGGTTCTTACAATATTTTTCTGTGAGTTTGGTACTAATCTGCCTCGTTCAATGTATCAATATTCAGTCTTATAATAGAGATACTGATAACAAAAATTTATTGATAACACTATTTTACAGATAAGTGTTAATATTGGATGTTTTAGTATGTCATTTCAGCTTTAACACTTTGACCATGAAACTTAATTTTCTGGTAAAAAAAAATTGCAATCCAAGATACTTTTGTTTTTTATTTGTCATTGAAATGCCAGTGGTAAATTGAAAAAAAGCCTTCTTGGTCTACAAATGGACATTTCTCAGGGCCATTTCTTGAAAATAAAGTATGCAATTTTTAACAATTTTATTTTCAGGCAATCTGGTGTGAATATGCATATTTAAATATTAACCAACAATAATAATGTACTTGCTGTACATCCTCTGTTTATATATATATGTTTCTTACCACGCAGGTCTATCTGGAGCCGGAAAGACGACCATTTCCTTTGCGTTAGAGGAGTATCTGGTCGGGCAGGGTATCCCGGCTTACAGTCTTGATGGAGATAATGTGCGTACAGGCCTGAATAAGAACCTGGTCTTCACACCCGAGGATCGAGAAGAAAATATCCGCCGTATCTCTGAAGTAGCAAAGCTTTTTGCTGATGGTGGAATTATTTGCATCACTAGTTTTATCAGCCCTTATACTAACGTAAGTAACACAATGGAGAATTGCAGGTTATCCATCAGTCCTATGATGTCATAATCAACTATGTGACATGTAGGTTGATGTCGTAATCAATTATGTCATGAGTGACGTAGCTAAGTTCATCAGGAACGCTTAATTGATGGGGGATTAAGCGTTATTGGACGAATTGTATATCTTTAGTATTTAATAAACATTCTTTTGAATATTTTGAAACTAATGTTACAGGGCACTGTTGCTGCCATAGGCAGCAACAGCACCCAGTAAAATTAGTTTCAAAATATTCAACAGCTTACCTGATGAGTGTATAGTTTGTTGGAAATTAAGATTCAGAGAGTGCAGTGATCGATTGATCTGAACACGTGCAAAGCATGGGTGGAGCTTAGCTAGAGATGGGTGGAGCTTAGCTAGAGATGGGCGGGGCATAGCTAAAACTAGATTCCTCTATTATACCTAGTGTGTGATCATCCAGCTGAGCTAAGACAATGGCAATTTGTCAGTCATCCGTTTTCCATAGTCTGTTAATAATGGCACTTTGTTGTTGGATTAAAGTGAAGTTTGGAAGATATGTTTATGACAATATCTATATGAGGTTATGACAATGAAGTGGATACGATGCATCTTCAAAAACAAGAGTTGGTACTCCATTTTTGCATACTTACTGATTACATATTATACCCCCAAACATTGCTAGTCGCCCTTTCATTAGAAAAAACATGCGCACACAAGCCCAATACCATCCATGATAGATAATCCTTTGTATGAATATCTTTATGTCAATGATTATTTCCCTTTAAGTCAGTCATAGACTAGAGATTATTGAGTCAATCCTTCTACCTGTCATAAGTGCATCCCATTCTCTGATTAGTTGGCATGATCAGATGATTCTTCTCATCGGACATCACAATGAACACATTGCAAATTTGTCTAGTGCTGGTTGGAACCCTCACACATATCCATATAAAGCGGCGAGCAGATGATAAGTACAAGTGCTATGATGATGCTAACGATGCCAGTACTGGGAACACTAATGGCCCGCTTGAATGAAGCCGCACTAATGGCTGCACCAAGCGGTGCCTACAGAGCGATTGGCAATCTCTGTGGCTTAACTTACGAAGACAATACCAGTCTCGCGAAGGAGGCTGCATCCTTAGCAGCCCCCATAGCCTGCCACCACACCATTACACACACGCACACACACGCACACACACACCATTGGAAAATTGAGCTTTAACCGACATTCTCCTGAAACAGTGTCAACCTCACTTAATTTCTATACCAGTGGTAGTCTATGTGCATAAGTTCAGATTATTATTACAGAATTCTTGTTGTTGTTCATTTATTTTAATCTCTTGTTTTCATTGTAGGATCGTGAAAATGCACGTAACTTACATGCAGTTGCTGGTCTGCCATTTTTCGAGTGTTATGTCAATACGCCGATTAACGTATGTGAGAAACGTGATGTGAAAGGGTTGTACAAGAAGGCTCGAGCTGGACAAATTAAGGGTCAGTTCTAGAACCAAGTCACCCACAAACATGCTGCTCAATGGCAGATATAGTACAGCTCACAAAGAACTTATGTTTCCAAAATAAAGCAAAACATACTGTTGAATATTTTGAGCTTAACCCTTTAACACGCATAAAAGCCAAAAACAGCTTCTGTAGTGTTCTTGAGAAATTTCCATTTGCAGACCAAGAGAAGACTATTTTTGAAAATTTACCACTGGAATGACTGGCTCGATAGCCGAGCCACTCATTTTGGACATTTTCAATGCTAAACTTGAAATTTTCTTGAGCAATTTCAAGGGCTAAAAGATTAATTTGATCGGACACCATTGCTGCCTAAGCGATGGCGTCCACTCAAATTAAGTCCAAAATATTCAATAGAACATTTCTTACATGAGTCCAAAATTGTACTAACTAACATGTATCTTTTATTGTTTTGTAAACAGGGTAACTTATTTTTGTGCTGTAGTGGGTAACAGTGTGCATAGTCAATAATTTGATTATCTTAACTCCGTCCACCCATCAATATTACTGAGGTCAAAGTTCATCATTATGAATCTGTCATGCATGTGTTATAGCAGCTTTGTCAAAAATGTCAAAGATTTGAGTGATGGACAGACCTACCAACCGATTTTCAACTCACGGCTAGTAATATAATTTTTGGTTGCTTTGCATGCGCTGATGATCTACTATGTCGATTTTGATAATATTTGTCATATGGTGGTATGATTCTATGCTTTAGTAACAGTAACATATATGGTTTAGACCAACACAAATTGTCATGTTGACGTCCAACCAGGGTAGTCAATAAGGCAATTTGGTTTGGTCTTAACTGTTCAAGGCTACTGAATGCTAAAACTAGAAATTTTCTGCTTGATAAGTTCTGGTGTACCTGGAAACAGATTTGGATAATATTTGATGTATGGCTTCCCTTGATCTGTATTGCTTCCTTCCATTGATCATAAACATAAACCTACCCTCAAAGGTAAAGGACATATGGTAAACATAGAATTTTTAACCTCTACATGTTAACTAACTTTTTGCCAATTGATAATAACTGCTGTGGCAATAGAGTTTTCTGATTGAAACAAGTTAATGTCAAATTAATCTAAAAAATACGTAACCGTATTTCAAACGAGTGCCAAATGCTGGTACACTTCAAGAAAACCCCATATTTTTGCTACAGGGGAATCCCCCTTCAAAGACAAGCTGGTCTGGGCCAAGTTCACATGAACCCAAACATTAACCATTTAATGATCAAGCTGGCCAAAACTAGCCACTGCTGTGTGGTCTTGAGCAATGTCCATTTGCAAGTCAAGCGAGAAATTTTTTTTTTTAATTTACCACGAACGCCTGGATCGATAAACGAGCCAATCATTCCGGTGGTAAATTTTCAAAAATTGTTCTCTTTTCCTGCAAATGGACATTCTATAAGCAAATATTTTTCTATTTTCATGACCCAATTTGGCCATTAAAAGGTTACGGGCAAGCAAGGGCACAGCATTCCTAACAACATGAACAAGGTGGACCCTTGCACCAAAAAACACTGTACTTTGTACACTAATCAGGACAAACATCCAATATTCAGCAGCACACACACTCAACCTAAGTTCAATTCTGAAGTATGCGCATACTGCAGCACATACAATGTCATGTATTTACTTACCTGTACCAGGTGTAAGAAACAATACATAGGAGAGACGAAGTGAATTCCAAATGTGTATTAAGGAACACTATAGGGACATTAAACACAGCAAACACACACTCACCAGTCGCTAAACACGTTAATCTCCCTGGACATAACCACAATTGTGTCCAGTATCGTATCGTAGAAAGTTCTAGAAGTTCTATGTCATGATCATGAACGCAAGGAAAACACCTTTCCATAAGGAACACATCTTGCCGGATCCATCAGTTACATACGATGGACTCTATCGGCATAAACCACGCTGATTGGTAACCTGCTAAGCATCTATGCAAGTCAGAAACGTATTCTCTATAAATATCCATTTACAGGCCAAGACTACTTTTGAAAATGGCATGTATCGAGTCATTACAACGATGAATTAAAAATATATATTCTTGCCCTCCAAATGCACATTTTTCAAACCATCGCAGAAGGTGTTTTCTTGCGTCCATTGTCAATTAACATTTAAATTGTTGTAATTTGTACTATGTATAGGATTCACTGGTGTGGATTCCACGTATGAGGCACCACCGAGACCAGATATTACCCTGAAGGCAGGTCACCTTTCGGTTGATGAATGTGTCCAGGAGATCCTGAAGACACTTGTAGAGAAGGTACTATATGACGAGCGAAATGATTATGAAACTTAATCGTCAAAATTGATTACGAAAATATAAGTTTTTCTTAGTGCATAATTGATAAGTCCAGTTTATCTATCAATCGTATGATGTCATACGCAACTACGTCACATGTAGGCTGATGTCATAATGAATTACGTCATGAATGACATGATTTAGTCTGTCTTGGATGCTTACTAGTTCGTCAAGTCATATGAATTGTATATCTTTGCTATTTAATAAACATTCTGTTTAATATTTTGAAACTAATTTGACTGAGCCATAGGCAGCAACAGCACCCAGTCAAGTTAGTTTCAATATATTCAAAAGCTTACCTGTAGTTTTCTGGAAATTAAGATTCAGAGAATGCGGGGATCGATTGATCCCATCACAAATAAAGCATGGGTGGAGCTTAGCTAGAGATGGGTGGACTAGGGATGGGTTGGGGGGGGGGGGGGGGGGGTGTGTGTGATCATATCTAAAACTGAATTCCACCATTATCCTTCCACTATTATCCATTTGCAGACTAATTAACCCTTTAACCATTACAGGGTAGAACTGATAAATTCTCTCCGATGTAAAAAAATATTGTGTTGCTTATTTTGAATGAAATTTTATGGGAGGATATTGCGGCCGGCGACATGCATGCACACCCGTAAATATGCACAGAGGATGATTGTAATATATGGCGATTGTTGTGTCGTTTTACAGGAGATCATCCCAGGCGCAACACTTAACACGGTCAAAGAATTATTTGTCCCTGAGAATCGCTTGAATGCAGCAAAAGCAGAGGCTGCAGAATTACCAGCTTTAGATGTTAATAAGGTTTGTATAAATGGGTATGATTAATAGCTATTGCTACTGCTTTTACTACTACTGCTATTACTACTACCACTATCACCGTCCGTCAACACCCCACTACTGTCACTTCTACTGCTGCAACTACTACTACTACTACTAATACTAATACTACCCCCCACTATTACTACTACCCTTCGAAATTTCAGTGTCTGGGTCAAAGGTGGCCTAATGCCGCTGCCCGATGTTTGGGAGCTGTCTAGCTAGACATAAGAATGTTAGGTATCTAATTATCAGGTAACCCATTTTTAAGGTCAGACTAAGCAGCTTCTGCAGTGGTCTTGATGACTGTCCATTTGCAAGGTACCGAGCAAGTCACTCCAGTAAATGTTCAAAAATATAGTCTTCGCTTGGCCTGCAAATTGACATTCAATTCGCAAAATATTTAATTTTCTTGATTAAGTTTGACCATTAAAGGGTTAACATTATTCCCTAGAGCATGATAACGTGTGCTCATTTCAAACATGCTACTCCAATCTGTTTCTGTCTAATTTACAGCAATTCACCTTTCCAGATTATCTATCTATCAATCTGACGTCATATGACATCATAATCAGCTAAGTGGCATGTAGGATGATGTCATAATCATTACGTCGTAAATTATTCTATTTGCCCCGTCTTTAACTCTTAATAGTCTGACATGTTGTCTTAATAGTCTGACATGTTGTACGAATTAAGGACGCTGTTTTGCTGCCATAGGCAGCAACAGCGCCCAGTCAAATTAGTTCCAAAATATTCAATAGCTTGCTTAGCTGTATAGCTTTCTGGAAATTGATAATCAGTGAGTTCAGAGATTTATCGATTCCAACACACGTGAGGTGTGGGTGGACCTTAGCTAGAGATGGGCAGGACAAAGCTATAACTGGAAAGGTCCATTGATTTTTGCCACATCATTTTCAAAATAAGTTACATTTTTGTGTCACTAGTGTGAAAACTCATACTAGCAGTATTATTCTTCATAGTAAATATATGATATATTTGTGTACTCTGCATGTATAGCATTATGCATGCATTCATATATGCCTTATACCTGTATGTTGTTATTCCTTTCTAGTTGGACGTTCAATGGCTACAGGTGTTGTCAGAAGGTTGGGCGACACCGCTCAGAGGGTTTATGAGGGAAAGAGAGTTTCTACAATGTCAACACTTTGGATGTTTGCTTGATGGTAATTTGTCAGTTTTAAACCCATGCACTCATGTGCAAGCGCAAACATAGATGCACACTCCTGCCACGCATACATGCATGTGTCTAGATACATGCACATGTGAGCCTGCACAGGCACGCATGCATGCATACACACACGCACAGACATGCATGCACACGGCAACGAGTTCCAGTCAAATTAATTTCAAAATATTCAAAAGTTTTCTTGCATGGTCACTTTGAAAATCGAATATAGGGAATTCATCAGTGAAATGGTTAAACAGTTAAACTACCTTGTTATTGTAGGCGGTGTAACTAACCAGTCTATTCCCATTGCACTTCCATGCTCAACAGAGGACAAGGAGCGCCTGTCAGAGAAGGCAGCATTTACGCTTCGTTATGAGGGTAAACGTCTCGCTATACTGCGTAACCCTGAGTTCTTTCCACACAGAAAGGAGGAACGTTGCTGTCGACAGTTTGGTACAAGCAATGACGCTCATCCATACGTGAAGGTGAGAGAATGCAGGGATCTGGTCTGTCACTCAAGCATCTGATATCATAACCAAACATGTCACATGTTAGATGACGTCACAATCAAAATAACGTAGCTATTGTCATGAAAATTGAAGTCTCAATAAAATGTATGATTTGTATGTCTTTGATGAATTTATGATTTAATAAACATTATTGTTGAATATTTTGAAACTAATTTGACTGGGAAGTGTTGCTGCCATAGGCAGCATCAGCACCCAGTCAAATTAGTTTCAAAATGTTCAACAGCTTACTTGTATAGTTACTTTGAAACTTTGATTCTGCGAATTGAGGTTTCAAAGTGTGAAATCGATTCCAACACACAGAATGTTGGTGGAGGTTAGCTATAAATGGGGATGGGCGTAGCTCGAAATGGGCGGGGCATAGCTAGAAATTGGCAGGGCATAGCTAGAAATGGGCAGGGCATAGCTAGAAATGGGCGTGCCACAGCTAGAAATGGATCCGTCTATTCCTGTTTGCAAGTACATCCAAGATTTCTATAAAAGTAAAGTGCACGCTCGCGGGCGCATGATAATTTCTATTATAACGATGCCAGAAAAATAGTTTTAAAACATCTGCTTCTAGCAATCCAATATGGCCTAAATGCATCATGATACAACAAGTTTGTAGCAAGTATTGCCGTTCAGATTTTAACTAAGTACATACATTTGATTATTAAACCTTTAGCCTTCGAATTTGTTCAAGAAAATTTTAATTTTCTCATAAATTTGCAGACCTAGAGAAGACTATTTTTGAAAATTTACCAGTGGAATGACTGGGTCGGTTATCGAGCCAGTCATTTCAGTCATAAATTTTCAAAAATAGTGTGCTCTTTGTCTGCAAATGGACATTTCCCAAGACCACTGCAGAAGCCAAAGGTTAATTGACTCTCATGAGTCCTAGAATTTCCATGCTTAGTCGCTCATTTTCTATGTGTTTTGTTTAGATGATTAATGAGAGTGGTGATTGGCTGGTTGGCGGTGACATTGAAGTTCTGGAACGAATATGCTGGAACGATGGTCTGGACAAATATCGGCTCACACCAAAAGAACTGCGAGCAAAATTTAGAAAACTTGACGTAAGCATCTATAACTATTTTTATATCGCTGGTTATTTACCATGATGTCCCATGGATAGGCTGCCCATTGTGTATTAGTAGATCACCTGGCCCGAAGGGTTCTCTATCTTCATTGAGAAAATACATATAATGTTATGCTCCTGAAATGTTATCTACAGTACAGCTCATAAATAATCATACTGATGAATATTTTCAACATACCTGGATTGGAAGACAGTCTTCAAATACAATTATTAATATATTCAACAGAAATTTTCTTGCATCATGTTCAAAATTGTGTTAACATGGTTCTGTTTTTTAATCATCTTAACTTATTTCTGACCTGTACTGTATCTCATTTTCGATATGATTATAGATATAAATTAAAATATTCAAATAAAATTTATTAAATTGGATAAATAAATGGCATGTGTTTTTTTCAGTCTGATGCAGTGTTTGCCTTCCAGTTACGAAATCCCATCCATAATGGTCATGCACTGTTGATGCAGGACACAAAGCGTCGACTACTAGAGCGAGGATATAAGAATCCCACACTACTTCTTCATCCACTTGGTGAGTAATGGGGGAATCCAGTTTTAGCTATACCCCACTCATCTCTAGCTCAATCAATCCCTGCACTCCCTGGCTATCAATTTCCAGAAAACTATACAAGTATGTTGTTGAATATTTTTAAAACTAATTTGACTGCGTGCTGTTGCTGCCTATGGCAGCAATAGACAGCAATAGCCCCCAGTCAAATTAGTTTCAAAATATTCAACTGCATGTTTATTAAATAGTAAAGAAATATCATTTGTACAACAAAGCTTAGTTGGCCATCAATTTAGTACTCGTGATGAACTTATCTACGTCATTCATGACGTAATTGATTATGACATCATCCTACATGTCATGTAGTTGATTATAATGTTATATGATTGATGGGGATAAACTGGTCCATTTTATGTAACCTCATTCAGTCTAATGGTCAAATTTGTTCTAAAACCCATCTTAGTGACCACAAGACTCAATGTGTCAATAGGGACCAGGGTTTAGAATTCCCCATACTCTCATGCAACATCGAGTCTGTGTCTTGTGATCAACGAGTACCAGCAGAACACGAAGATGAAGGCCACATGATCTAGAATTTAACGAAGAAAGATTCTGAGAGCAGACTTTTGAAGGCACATTAGTCACAAATGTCGCTGAGTGTTCTTTTACTGCCAAAACTGACTGCACCCAAACATTTTATAATGAGTTCAGCATCATTCTGATTAGGACAACTCTCAACAAAATACTGCAAATGAACAAAACATTCAAGTTTGATTTATTTACCGGTAGCTCTTTTGACCCTAATGGTCAAGCCGGCCAAAACCGGCCCCTATAGTAGTTTTGATGAATGGTCATTTATAGAAAAAAAATTTTGAAAATTTACCACTGGAATGCCTGGGTAATTCCAGTTGTAAATATTCAAAAGTAGTCTTCTCTTTGTCATGCACATGGACATTCAATAAGTAATATTTTGGAGAAAATTTGACCATTAAAGGGTTGCTATTCAATCCACTCTTGATAAAACTCCATTCAAAAGGTCAAGAGAATTACTAGCTCTCTTTCTATAGGATTTAGCAGTATTAATCATAATTTCTTGCATTTAGGTGGCTGGACCAAAGACGATGATGTACCACTGCCAACACGTATGAAACAACATCAAGCAATTCTAGAAGAAAACGTGTTAGATCCAGATAATACTATTTTAGCCATATTCCCATCACCTATGATGTATGCGGGACCAACAGAGGTAGGCTAGATATTCCACGATACACCGATCATACAGTATAAATTATTATTGACTGTGTGTTTCGCAGTCAAACTGAAAATAGGATTAACCCTAGTGTTGGTGATTATTTAGTATTTAATCTCGTTAGAAAAATATATTGCTGCATTCAGTTTGATTATAGTTCTATGATCTCATTGTAATACACAACGTACTAAGTTTTGAGACCCTCGTCGGCCCACTGTATAAGTTATTTTGTGTTCTTCAACATTTAATGCTTACCACTCTAGTGACAAAACTAAATTTTCGAATTAAATTAAAAGATGAACTGGTGTACATTTGTCAACAAATTTGTTGGAAGATGGTGCTGTCGTAGACAGCAACATCTTCCACCAAAATTGTTGAAAAATGTACGCCAGTTTCTTTGCTATTCACACACTAAAAGATAGAATATTGACATCAGAGTGGTAAGGGTTAACCCTTTAAACGTTAAACCGGCCAAAACTGACTTCTACAATGGTCATTCATCCATCCAAGAGAAGACTATTTTTGAAAATTTATCACTGGAATGCCTGGCTCGATGACCGAGCCAGTCATTCCAGTGATAAATATTCAAAAATAGTCTCCTGTCCTGAAAAGGTATATTCACTAAGCAAAGATTTCTTTGTTTTGACCAATGTTGAAAGTTAAAGGGTTAATAGTCCCCGTATGGGGTGATAATACATTGGCTCTGTCAGTACAGATTTGATTCTGGAGCATAATTTTCATATGCTTGCCGTGATTGGAATCAAATTTGGTACCTGGAAACTGACTATCCTCATCGGAATGTCTCCCTGCACACATACACACACACGCACGCACACACAGCTATAAATTATAAACGGTCATAATCTTTGATAGTTCAGGTGACGGAAAGTCATGGAAAAGTTGTCGAAAATGTACCAGAGAAAAATGTATGAATTCTGATTTTCACCTTACAGGTACAATGGCATGCTAAAGCGAGAATGGCAACAGGGGCCAATTTTTACATAGTGGGACGTGATCCCGCGGGAATGCCACATCCAGACACAAAGAAAGATTTATACGACGCAACGCATGGAGCTAAGGTTGGTAATATAGTCTGTACATTAACCCTTTAACACTCAAATTTCTTCAAGAAAATTGTAATTTTCTCAGAAAATGTCCATTTGCAGACCAAGAGACCATTTTTGAAAATTTACCACTGGAATGACTGGCTCGTTTGTCGAGCCAGTCATTCCAGTTGTAAATTTTCAAAAATAGTCATTTTTGGGTGATATTAGTGTTAAAGGGTTATGGATAAATAGCATTATCTTAGGAGGACGTAGTTCTTCTTCTTTTCGTTCGCTGATCATACCGCCAGTCCTGTAAGTGACTATCGACATGATCATAAGCGTTAAGTGCGTGGATCCATGGTTTATTAGAGTGCGCCGTGCGGCTTGGAACCTCCGTCTTCAGCACTCAAGGTTTCTGTCAGGGTTACCTCACCCTTAGGATTACGACACGCAGAGGATACGGAAGGTGTATTCTAAGCCCCACCTACAGGGCAAGGAGGACGTAGTTACTTCAGTATATGACATCATAATCAATTGCATCACATGTAGGCTGACATTACAATCTAATTGTATAGTGAATGGTTTATCTAGCTCCACCATGGAGCTGGAATAGTCAGTAAAGTGTATGACTTGTATGTCTTTACTATTTAATAAACGGTCTGTTGAATATTTTGAAACTAATTTTACTGGGCAATGGCAGCAACAGCATGCAGTCAAATTAGTTTCAAAATATTCAACATCTTACATACATGAGTTACCTTGTTATGGGAAGTTGGGTAATTCAGTGTTCACAGTATATAAATTGATTCCATTTTCCCCCCACACATCATGTAATGTTTGTTTGATATATTGACAGGTTTTGACAATGGCACCGGGCTTAACACAACTGGAAATCATCCCATTCAGAGTGGCCGCATACAATCTGAAAAAGAAAGCCATGGACTTCTTCGACCCAGAAAAAAAAGACGACTTCATTTTTATCTCCGGAACAAAGATGCGACAGATGGCCCGTGACGCTGAGCAACCGCCCCCTGGTTTCATGTCTCCAAAAGCATGGAAAGTGATGCAGGATTACTACACATCACTTGGCCAGAATTGAGGTCATGTGACAGAGTGATTTGTGGACAGTGACCAGTGGTCTGGATACAGGCAATTAGGCACAATGTTGCAATTTTCTATTTGTTTATATTAATATAAATTTTATACTAAAGAGGGTTATCCAAACACTAATATACTTGTTATTTTGAAAATATTCTCAAATTTTTTTCAAATGCTTGTTGTTGCAGGGTGTTTATTGCCTTGAGTTATCGCAAGCATATTAAGATTTTTAGACCTAATAGTTATATACATCACAGGTGTTCAGCTGCTATTCACTTTTCTACAGGTGGTATGAATTTATTTAATACATATAATTACTTTTTATAAATTACATGCATAGACCATGATTAACCATTTAATGGTCTAATTTAGTTGAGAAAATCTAAATATTTCACTTTTGAATGCCCATTTACAGAGCAACAAGATGAATATTTGAAAATTTCCCACTGGAATGACTGGCTCGGTTTCTGAGAGTCAGTCCAGTGAAAAATTTTCAAAAAAGCCTTCACTTGGTTTCCAAATACCCATTCCGCAAGACGACTCCACGGGCCAGTTTTGGCCGACGTGATCCATAAATGGGTAAAAAGTCCATTTTGCAAGATGTGATGTGACCAAATTTGTCTACAGAAATTTTAGCAAACTAGAAATGCACTGGATGTTTATTTATTTTACCAATTTTTTATTTGCATCTGTTAATGCCACCTTTGTCGCAACTGTAGAGCGTATTCGCTTGTTAACCTCGCGCTGTACGGGGAAGAGGGAGAGTATTGCAGTTCGGATTCTGCATCTTTGTCTCTTTGTCTGTCTACAGCTGTACCAGAAACTACAATCGGATTTGGTTCATAATTAAGACAGGAAATCTTAAGATGAACCAGGATTTCCAGACATCCCGGAGTCAGCTTCGCAATTAAAAAAATTATAATAATTTGTACAAAATGAAATCATCATATTTTATGGTTTATTTCGTTTCATTACATAGGGGTAGAGAAATTAAGCCTCTAAAAGTATGCAATTTAAACACTTATTTTCATATACAATTTAAACACATTTTAAAACATTTTGCTGTGAATATGCACCGTTAACTCGTAAACACTCATCATCCAAAAGACAGCTTCTACAGTGGTCTGGAGAAATGTCCATTTGCAGATCAAGACTATTTTTGAAAATTTACCACTGGAATGACTGGCTCGATAATCGAGCCAGTCATTCCAGTGGTAAATTTGCAAAACTAGTCTTCTCTTGATCTGGAAATGGACATTTTTTATGAGAAAACTGAAATTTTGATGAACAAATTTGAGGGATAAAGGACCGACTGTTTGGTGCTCAATAAGGTGGTCTTTTAGTACAGTGTTCATTGTATTTCTTCTCCGGCCATTCAAAGATAATCACTGTTTGTTCGTCAACGCTTCAATACTGACATATATTGTTTTATATTTATCTGTGTCTTTGGGTTAATATTTTAAAAATAAATAATTAATGTTTAATTCACCAAGGGCATCAAGGATTTTAATAACCCTTCACAGCTTTTTTACCGCGCGATATATAGAAGCTGCATGTGAATGCTATATTACGGCTGTTCCAAATATTCTTGCATGGTTTTGATGTAACTATTTTTCACGAATTTCTGAAGCTGTGTGGCCATTTAATTTAACAAAGATTTATTTCGACTCATCACCGCTTTATTCCATACATATACACGTTATCGCGGCATCAGTTCTACTGTTTCGAGTAATATGTGAAGCGGATGACAAATTGACATAGCCATCAGATGCCATGGATCGTGGATTAGGTGCAATATGGGGAAAATCAAAATGATCGATGGTGTAGTTATTGTTATACAAATAACGCTCCTGTTTCAAGTTTTCGCAGACGAATTTAAAATTCATGGTTGCATTAAACTACGGTCTTGTTCTATTAACCCTCGTATTCAACAAAATTTAAATTTCTCATAGAAAGTGTCCATTTTCAGACCAAGAGACGGCTATTTTTGAAAATTTACCATTGGAATGACTGGCTCAGTTATCGAGCCAGGCATTCCAGTGGTAAATTTTAAAAAGTAGTCTTCTTGGTCTGCAAATGGAGATTTCTCAAGACCACTGCCGAAGCCGTTTTTGGCTTGATATAAGTGTTAAAAGGTTAACAAACTAGCCACAAATGCCATCGGCAGTGGTATTGTACTATAGAGCAATGTGCATTTGCAGACCAAGATAAGACTGGGTTTTTTAATTTACCACTGGAATGACTGGCTCGCTAACCAGAATGACAAATTCTGTATAATTTGTTGAATATTTTGAAACTAATTTGACTGGGAGCTGTTGCTACGTCTGGCAGCAAACAGCTTACAGTCAAATTAGTTTCAAAATATTAAACTACTTTCCTGTATAGTTGTCTTGAAATTGAAACAATAGACTTCCAAGGGTTAAGTTCTACCTGAACTGTTGCGTAAAACTAAAAGGTTGTGAAGATCACTTGCCATTAACAAAACCATAATCATATGACATAACTGTAGCTTCTTAGAAAAATCATGTCAGCTTATATTATTTATATTATTTAAAAATAAAATTGGTAAGTAACTAATTGAATCAGTGTCATCCACTTTCAGGGATTTTAATGTTTCAGGTAATTTTATCATTATGGATGATTCATGGATATTTTTATGAAAATCCAAATAGTCAAATGTAAGCTGGGGATAAATCTCAGGCTTTGTGTAGTGGGACACATTCTGGACTACATAACCTGGTTTGTGTCTCGGTGGTGGACTATCTCAGGCAATCTCCGACTCCTCGTTGACTCTCCACCCATGCCTATTAATGGGTACCGGTGTAAGAACTGGTGTAGTTGCCTGTCAGGATTGAATAGGGATAAAAATGTAGATCTACCTTAACCCTGTTCACCGATAAATTCCCCATATCTCGATCTCACGAACAAACAGGAAAAGCTTTAGGCAGCAATGGCCTCCAGTCATATTAATTTCAAAATATTCAACAGTATGTCAGCATATGCTATAAATCTTAAACAGTTTACTTTTTCAGAGATTTGTCATTGAAAGGTTTAAATGGGATTTAGAAAATAAGGATGTGATAAAGCCAACCAAACAAATTACTACTACTACTACTACTACTACTACTACTACTACTACTAAACCTGGAATACGATCTTCTTAATTCTTAATTCACTATCCAGTTATATAAATTTAATTAGTCTTGAAAATTTTATTAATTTCACTTTATTAATATAAAGTATTATATATAGAATATAGTAAGTTCTGAATTTATACAATAATATGCTAACGGGCACATCGGGTGTGTTTAACTGCTTGCCAGGTTAGGTATTTTAGAGTATGTATGCAAGCTAACCTTCTACCATCATAGTTTGACTATGGTATCTATTCGAGGACAAAATATTGTCATTTTCTCACTAATTTGTTCCTTTCACCGATAAATCACTGAAAAAGTAAATTCTTTACAATATAAAATAGCCTGTTGGATATTTTGAAATTAATTTGATTGAAAGCTGTTGCTGCCTAGGGAAGCAATGGTTTCCAGTTAAATTAATTTCAAAATATTCAAGGTTTCCTGTTACCTCGAAAATGATATATGTGGAATTATTCAGTAAAAGGGTTAACAACAATTCAGACATCTACGTTGCTAAGCGCCTAAACTCTCCCCAGTTTCTAGCACACTTCTGAATTAATTTTCAAGATTCTACTATATGTGCCATGATAAATCATGTGAAGTTATTTTATTATATTATGCAAATTGTATTTTTCAATTTATATACATATATACTATAGATACTGTTATATATCGTACAGTACAATCCAGAAATAACTTGTAACGTCGTGTTCATGTATCCACTTTACAACCCATGCAGACATTATTACTAAGGGTGTTTTAACCTCTTAAACCTTACAGATCCAACCCAAGAAATTCTTTATCATGTAAGGAACATTCTATTAAATATTTTGAAACTAATTCGACTAGTTAAAGGTGCATACTCACACTAAAATGCTTGAAAATAAAATTGTTACTTCTAGAGGCTTAAGTTGTGTGTCTTAGATGTAATGAAACGAAACAAATCTTAGCATATCACTGGAATGACTGGCTCGGTTATCGAGGCAGTCATTCCAGTGGTATATTTTCAAAAATACTCGTCTCTTGCTCGCCAAATGGATATTTCCTAAGACCACTGCAGAAGACGTTTTTTGCTGATATGAGTGTTAAAGGGTTTAATTACAACTAAATTAGTTTCAAAATATTCAAGTTTTCCTGTATAGTTGACTGCAACACTGCCATCTTAGGGTTATGCAATAACGGTTGACACTAAAAGATATTGCATCATTTATTAACAATATAAGAACCTTTAATGGCATATTTTAAAAATGTGTCCTTTTACGAGACGCTTCATTCTCTCTTTCAGCGCAGCACTTATGATGTAAGAAATATTCTGTTGAATATTTTCAGATTAATTGACCTGGAAGCCATTGCTGCCATATGCTGTAATGTTTTTCAGGCAATTGGATCTGTAAATGTTAATCAGCTTTCCTGTATGGTTACCATAACATTGAGATAAAGAAATTTTATCTGTTGATTCTTGTGTATTTTGGATTAACTTATTGTTTTATCCGCTAATTAATTCATAAGAATTATGCATAATTAGTAGTACTATTTTGATCCAAGTTAGTGATAATTTATTCATTTTATGATTGTTTTATTGAACAGAGTTCCCTATTCTGTGAGTCTCCTAATTCTGTGATGCGTAAATAGTCGCACATCGTTTATTTATGTCCGCTATATAACCTCGAGTTGCCTTGTTTACGAGCCAGAATCATTAACCGATGCATTCGCTAGATCTCATTTTCAAGGCAATCATACAGGAACTGTTGAATATTTTGAAATAATGACTGGAAGCCATTGCTGCCAGTCAAATTAATTTCAAAATATTCAACAGAAGTTTTATACCGTAAAGGATATCCTGTTTCCAGGATTTGTCAGTGAAATGGTTCAACAATGGATGATTTTTCTATACAAAACTTGTGTAAATAAGCTTTTAGAATATTTTATACTAACTTTTTTAACACCCAAATTTGTTCAAGAAAATTTTAATTTTCTCGTTGAAATTGTCAATTTGCGGACCAAGAGGCTATTTTTGAAAATTTACCACTGGAATGACTGGTTATCGAGCCAGTCATTCCAGTGGTAAATTTTCAGAGTTTTCTTGGTCAGCAAATGGACATTTCTCAAAACCACTACAGAGGCCGCTTTTGTCTGATATGAGTGTTAAAGGGTTACCACTTTAACTGTTGATCCGGTTAAACCAAACCGCTGCAGTGGGTCTTGAGGAATGTGCATTTGCAGGTGAAGCAGACTATTTTTGTAAATGTATCACTGAAATGACTAGCTCAATAGCCAAGTCAGTCATTCACGTGGTAACCTTTCAAAAACAGTCTTCTCTTGGCTCGCAAAAGGGAATAAAAAAGGTAGATATTTAGATTTTCTTGACCAATCTTGACCTGTAAAGAGTTAAAGATCAGTTTCCTGTTCTTATAGCACAGAAAGGAGCAATCCAGTTCCATGTTGTGATCAAATGATCCCTGCAATCTCTAAATCTCAATTTCCAGAAAACTATACAGGTAACCAGGTAGAATATTTTGAAATTAATTTGACAGAATGTTTATTAAATAGTAAAGCCATACAGTTCGTACAACTTAATGGACTATGAAGCGTTTAAGAATCGACTTATTCATGCCATAGTTGTTTATGACATCATACTACATCCTAATTGATTACGATGTCTTATGATTGACTGAGAAACTGGATTCCTCCATTAAGCTGATAGCGCATTGCGGCGACGACATGAGGTTATCGTGAGGCGAAAGTGATTGCTAGCTATCGGCATATAATCGCCTTGCGTTACTATACCTTGCAAACCTAGGTCGACTTGATAGCAACATATAGAAACTAATCAGATTTTTTTTAATGTCTGGGTTTAGGCTTGCAACATGACATGAGCAGCAATTGTCATTGGTTAGTCAGATTTCCAGTCGCTGGCGACTCGAGAACAGACATATTTTACATGTTCTTTCAAAGGTGACGAGCGGAAACGAGAAGCATACCGTTGCTTCCCGGTTGCGTCGCCTTCTGTTTCACCCACCCACTGCAGCGAGGCGACAAAGCGATTTTGCATCGCCATCACCGCAGTGCGCTATCTACTTTGTTACGTTCATCCTAATAATTGACCAATTTCATTCTGAATTCCTTCAGAAACCGCGTTATGTGCAGTTAACTCAGATAGACTGAATATTTTGAAAAGAATTGAACTGAAGGTTATTGCTCCGTTATGAAGTCGAGCATTTACCTAAAGTACAACTCGCAGAATGAAAAGGATTCATTTCTCTGAATTGTCAATCAGTGGTTTAGCTATCATGTGTTATACTGCTGTTTTTATATACATCTTTTATCTGGCATTGAACTGTTTTATACATACCATATACGCGGCCGATTCCGTGTCAATATTAAATATTTGATTTCTAAAGGTGTTAGCATTCGATAAAGTTGAATTTTAATATATGCCTGTTTATCCATCAATCATGATGTCATAATAAACTACACGATGTGTAGGATGACGTCATAATCAATTACGTCATACATGACGTAGCTGTATATAAAACAATTCCTGTTTATCCATCAATCATAATGTCATAATCAACTACGTGCTATGTAGGATGACATCATAATCTATTGCATCATAAATGACATAGCTAAGTTCGTCACGAACACTTAATTGATGATGAACTAAGCATTGTTGTATGAATTGTATGTCTACTATTTAATAAACATGCTATTTTGAAACTAATTTGACTGGGCGCTGTTGCTCAGCTTACCTGTTTAGTTTTCTGGAAATTGAGTCAGGGAGTTCAGGGATTGAGTGATCCCAACACGGGTGAAGTGTGGGTGGAGCTTAGCTAAAGATGAGCTGGGCATAGGTAAAACTAGCTTCATCCATTGGGGTCATTGTTTGCTATAAGTGACTTAATTAACCCTTTGAACCCTGAAGTACCAGAACCTTAACTGTAGTACAATCATACCAGTAATCTGTTGAATATTTTGAATCTTATTTGACTGGAAGCTGTTGCTGTCACAGGCAGCAACAGCTCCCAGTCAAATTAGTTTCAAAATAGTTAACAGGATATTTGACCAATCAGGTTTAAAGGGTTAAACAGATTTGTGTGTCATATGTGATATTCTACAGGTGCTAAGTATTTGATCTCGCAGGTAATCTAAGTGCTGTTACAGTTATAGAAGTGGTCTTGTCTATTCAAATTGTTTTATTTTCATTTTAATATAGAACTGTACCGCTAATACATAATAGCTAGTACATCTAAGGCCCGTTTTATAAGTTGAACTTTCTGTCACCCCGCGCTAAAGACGACTGGTTGATTTATATGTTGAACTGGTTAGGACTCTTTTTCAGGCAGATTTAGCTGGCACAGCACATGAGAAGTTTGACTTATAAAATGGGCCTTAGTCTGTGCCTATAAATCAGATGCCTGAGCATTATGATAGTGGAAAGATAGTAATGCAATGGTCAAATGTGTGTGGTAATGTTCAAACATGTGTGCTTCTGTGACTATTGGTCAAAAGTTCACGGTTTCCAGAGACATCATTAACCGTTTAATGTCAATTCGGCCAAAACCAGCCTTTGCAATGGTCTTGAGAAATGTCCATTCGCAGGACAAAACTGTTTTTTTGAAAATTTAACACTGGAATGGCTGGCTCGATAAATTGAGCCAGTCATTCCAGTGGTAAATTTTTTAAAATAGTTTTCTCTTGGCCAGAAAATGGACATAAGACAGCAAGAATTTAGATATCATGGGTGAAATATACAACGACAGAATAGTTAATGTAGTTGATCAAGAAGTATCACCTAAAAAAAAATCCAGGCTGTTAACCCTTTAACACATAAATTTCTTCAAGAAAATTTCAATTTTCTCATAGAAAATGTCCATTTGCAGACCAAGAGAAGCCTATTTTTGAAAATTGACTACTGCAATGACTAGCACAGTTATCGCGCCAGTCATTCCAGTGGTAAATTTTCAAAAATAGGCTTGAACTCTTGGTCTGCAAATGGACATTTCTCAAGACCCATGCTGAAGCCATTTTTGGCTGATGTGAGTGTTAAGGACATACACATAAATTAAGCAAACAAAGATCTAAAAAGAATATAAGACAGGAGAAATTGAGATGCATTATGTAACCACAAAAGGCCCCTGATTACCAGAAGTGACACAGTTAACAGGGAGCCAGATGATGTAGTTATAGAGGACTAGAGCCTGTGACCACTCAACACCTAGTAAGACTAATATTGAGGTTATAAACTCTGATAAATGATTGCTATGATAGTGTACTACTGCTAGGTTTTATCGAACACGTGTTAAAATGGCTGTATTCAATTGGGACTTTTCTGTAGAGTAAATTTACTCACACAGTTGCCAAAATGTTCTGATGCACACGTACCCGTCGAATATGCAAACCCTAGCCGTATAGAAGGTTAAGAAACCGAGTAAATCGCCTCAATTTTACTATCTTGAAAATAAACTCCACCTTTCAGCGCTGTTTTCAGACAGTGAATGCTGAATAATAAGAGAATGCAGCTCCTAAATCCTGCATTTGCAAATATACTCCAACCTTTTCCCCAGTCGAGTACAGTCAACGTGAGGCAAAGCAGAGGAATAGTTTCCGAGAAAGAGCCTTGGACAGACACACACAGATCCTAATCCAATACCCTATTAGGCATACGAAGGGGGTTTGAGTATACCTGATTTAATATCAGACAATCTTATTTCCGATTCTCAAGTCTCCCTTTGTTTAGTTGTGACTAGTATAAGTCCGTCTGTCAAATAGTTTATGACAAAGCTACTTGTCGCAACTATAGCGTGTCGAAATTGTTTAGCTGTGGCATCAGATCTTGATTTGTTTTTTATTAAAACTGAGACATACTGACAGATCAACTAGATAGACAATCAAGATCTGATGCCATAGCTAAAGTAGCTATAAGGCATTCCCGCTTGTTTAGTTGCACCTCGTGTAACTCAGTTTGTCAAGCAATGGAGGGATCACGTCTGTCACACATATATGACATCATACTTAAGTACGTCCCATGTAGGCTGCCGCCATATTACAAAGTGATGTATCTCACTCTGTCATGAACATTGAAAAGTCCCTCAAGTCTATGAATTGTATTTCTTTGCTAATTTATTATTTAATAAACATTCTGTTGAATATTTTGAAACTAATTTGACTGGACGCTGCTGCTGCCAATGGGCAACAGCGCCCAGTCAAATTAGTTTCAAAATATTCAACAGCTTACCTGTATAATTATTTTGAAATTGGGAAATTTGGTAATTAAAAGTATATTAATTAATTCCAAGACACAAAAGTGGGCGGAGCTTAGCTAGAAATGGGTGGGGCATAGCTAGAAATAGATCCATCTGTTGTACAAATTGTAGACATTTCTGATAAAGCCACCTACATTGCAACTATAGGGCTTGTTGTTATCTATATGGGACCAATTGTTGTCCTCTTTTCTCTTCCGAGTATCAGTTTCGTGCAGTGCCATTGGTCCATTATTTTCAAAAAAGAATTAACCAATGAAATTGCACAGAAACTATACTCTGACGCAATGAGATGTATAATGGCCCCTATTTTATATTAATTAATTATATATACATGTATACACTAACCAGATATTGATAGTGTACAATTCAGTCAGATGCAAAAGTGGTAAACCGTATGCTTCTACCAAACGGAATCGTTATTTATACTGTTATTGTTTATGACTACATATACAATGTATATGTTTAGTTACCTATCTACATATATAAAACATAATAAAAATTTTAGTTATTAGAATAATAAATAAAACAATATTGTGGGATATAATGTCTGTGTTGTTGTTGGTTTAACAACCTGGGTGAGTGTATGGGATGAAGATCATGCATCATTGGTTGTTCTTCAATATTATTACCCCTCAGGAACG
This sequence comes from Chaetoderma sp. LZ-2023a, assembly GCA_034401795.1. NCBI lineage: Eukaryota > Metazoa > Mollusca > Caudofoveata > Chaetodermatida > Chaetodermatidae > Chaetoderma > Chaetoderma sp. LZ-2023a. The sequence continues at coordinate 150,503,536 of CM067372.1, read as the reverse complement.
TCACATGACCATATGTTGTAATTTGATTGGTCAAGATCAGTGATGTATGATCTGGTATTTCCCTCATGCGAGAGCAATACTACACACTACCCCCTGCGCGAATCATGTTTTAGTCTTAATGCGCAGATTAATTATGACACAGCAATGTCCGATGACAAAGGTCATGATGTCATATGTTTTCATGCATTCTGAAGACGTCATTGTTGAAAATTGGCAATAGTAAATTCCCCCCCCCCCCCTCTCTTTCTTTCTTAATCTCTCGCTGATGTGTGAAGGGTAATTAATTTGTTACACTATTGTTTTGGCGGGGGGGGGGGGGGGGTACAGGCTGTTACCACACGTGCAAACAAATATAACGTTTGCATGTGTGGTAACAGCCTGTACCTCCGCCAAAACAATGGTGCAACTAAGTCTCTCCCAATTTAAAGGGATGCTAATCTCATCTCAAATGCTGTATTGCACTGATAGAGTATGGTATGGTTTATAGAATCCATATCATTCATATTTTGTCACATTCCCTTATCTGTATCACAATTATCTGCTTTGTAATATCTAGTAAATGTTGAATAGCGATCTCCACCATTTTGTCTCTAGCGATAGTGTGTGATGTCATGTAAGTGCCAATGCATTACATTTTTTATTATGTCATAATCATCTTGTTGAATATTTTGAAACTAATTTGACTGGAAGTTGTTGCTACCTAAGGCAGCAACAACTTCGTCAAATTAGTTTCAAAATATTCAACAGCTTATGTATATGGTTGCTTTTATACCACATTGACAAGCTATCGATGACTGAGGGCATATACCGAGACACACACCATGTCTTCTGATTGGTTGAAAAGTAAATCATGACAGCCATCATACACTAGAAATGTATCAATGTTTAGCTACTAAAGCCTGAATATCTTTCTTTGACAGGATGATAAAAAGCTTGAAATTCCATGCATAGTTTATGAGTCACCTATTAGATCATTTGTATAGATATCATGAGGTTAATTATCCTTTAACCCTTATCTCTCACAGACCAGAAAGGTCAAATTCCTTTTGATGCAAGGAATATTCTGTTGTATATTTTCAAACTAATTTGACTGGGAGGTGTTGCAGTCACATAGAATGATATCATCGTATCATTGGTAAAAGCTTATACACAAATCTGGTCACAGTTTCCAAGTCACACACCATGCAATCCCACTGAGATTTACTGAAAATATCAGTACCGATAATCGGGAACCATATTTCAAGCATGGTAGGTATTGACAACCTGTTGCAAGTGATTATAATAACATGCAATTCTCAGAGGCAGTTCACCGCAGATTTCATGCAATTATCGCAGTTCAAGCGTAAACCATATTTTGGATGAGTGTTAGGTTTGCCAGGGTAGCTAACTCTGGTCATATGGATGGATTTAACTTGGATGAAATCGGGGCATTACGTCTCTCCTTAAAGCTGACCTGTCATGCTAAAAGATGCAGTGTTTAACACCCTACCAGTAACATAGTGCTATAAAGATATTTCGATTTGCCGTAACAATTTTATGAATCCAGGTATTGCAACTTCAACCCTTTCACGACAAATTCCCGAAAAATGTAATTCTTTACGATATAAAACATATTCTGTTGAATATTTTAAAATTATTTTGGCTAACAGCCAGGCAGCAATAGCTTCCAGTCAAATTAATTTCAAAATATTCAACAGTTTTCCTGTATGTTTGTCTTGAAAATGAGGTATGGGGAATTCATCGGTGAAAGGGCTAAACAAGACCTAATATGCCTCATGCATTATAAAAGGATTCGCTCAGTACAGAACTCAGTCAGTCAGTCAGTCAGCAGATGTTGGCTTAAACACTTGGCAACTAAGTAATACACCGACAACAGCTCTGCATATCACTGAGCTTTGTAGTTCTTACCTGTCAAATGTATACATAACATGCATGCTGGTTAACTGATAACTCGTTGTACTGAGGGAATCGTTTTATAGAGGCTGAGAAGTGATGCACGTGTCTTGTTTAACCCTTTAACACTCAAATTTGTTCAAGAAAATTTCCTCATAAAAAATGTCCATTTGCAGACCAAGAGAAGACTATTTTAGGAAATTTGCCACTGGAATGACTGGCTCGGTTATCGAGCCAGTCCTTCCAGTGGTAAATTTTTGAAAATCGTCTTCTCTTGGTCTGCAAATGGACATTTCTCAAGAGCACTGCAGAAGCCTTTTTTGGCTGATATGAGTGTTAAAGGGTTAATGAATCAATATCCAGCATTCCCAGACTCATAATTAAGTTACGGAAAATCAAAATTTATTGATAGCACTATGTTACATGTACTCATTAAACATTGCTTCTTTTAGCGTGACACATCAGCTTTAATATATCAACTGACAAAGAATAGAGGAATACAGTTGTAGCTATGGCCTGCCCATCTGTAGATAAACTCCACCCACACTTTGCCTGTGTAAGGATTGATCGATCCCTGCACTCCCTGAATCTCAAATTTCCAGAAAACTACAGATAAGTTTCAAAATATACAACAGCATGTTTATTAAATAGTAAAGACATACAATTCGTACAACGCTTAGTCAGTCATCAATTAAGCCTTTGTGACGAATTTATCTACGTCATTCATGATGGCATTGATTATGACATCATCCTACACGGGTATCATATGATTGATTCATGAATTGCAAGTTTAGATTCAAAAGATTCATGATCTGTCCCGCACATGAAACATTTGATAAATTTTAATTTGGCAGTTTTGATATCTCACGAATACAAACAGATTTTGCCGATACATGATCACAACTGAGGTTCTCTCACACAGCATCCCTGTAATAAACTTTAACTGAATATGTCTACCGTGTCGAGTAATCTCTAGCTGAAACCATATTTTCGATTAACTTTTTGTTAGGTAAGATAATTATTATTATCAGCTCACCTGGCCAGAATGGCCAAGTGAGCTAATGTCGTGACGATTAATATAATTTGTTACGTTGTGAATTTGAATTAGGGACTCGTGTCTCTAATTCAATTTCACAACTTAAACCAGAGATGTGGTTGCAATGCAACCATGAAGCTCGACTAGGATTTTGCAATGAACTATGAAGACCAAGGTCCTGTAAGGCTCACCTGGACCATTAGCATTTGAAACACTTGCATTTAAATACCGGTAGACATGATGGATAATTTTCGGAAAATTCAAGATACCCACCAAACAAATTGACCAATCAAAATTCTTGTTTGATATGTTGAAGCCTACCATGATAGGAAGGATCATGCCACCCAAGTTTCATTTCAATCGGGTCAAAAGTAGTAGTATTTTCTATGGTTCTGGAAAATTTAAAAAAATCAAAATGGCCACATGAACAAGAGGCCCAAGGGGACTATATCACTCACCTGGAATTATTGGCCACTGGAACTACCGAACAAAATGAGATGACTACTGGAATAAAATGGCCACCAGTCAAATTGGCTGTTCGACATCATTTGAACAAACTTGAATCTTTATGCCGTAAGGATTGTTCCTGCCAAATATTGAGATTGGCCCACTGGTTTTCGAGAAGACATTTTAAATGCCCTTTGCTTTAGTATATGGAGCTTTTGGCGGGAAAATGATCCAAGATGGCCGCCAAACCGTTTATCTGACAGTTTCGTAGATTTTAGACGTTTCTAAGTCGGCCAAAATCCAAGATGACTGCCAGCCAAATTGGCCGATCGGCTTCGTTTGAACAAACTTGGATCCCTATGGCCTAAGGATGCTTCCTGCCAAATATAATTAAAATCTGCCCAGTGGTTCGTGAGAAGTCGTCTAAAGGACGATGGACTGACACCCGACGGACAGTCACCATGGCATACGCTCACTTGGCCTTTCAGGCCAGGTGAGCTAAAAATCAAACAACCAAAATTCTGAATAGTAGTTTTACAGCCTACCACTATAAAATCCTTCCATCCAAATTTGGGAAAAAATCCATCAAGTGGTTATGGAGAAAATGCATTTGGACTATTTCCTGTATATTTTTCATAAAATTAAATTTTCACAAAAAACAAATAAAGCATTAAAATTCTGAATAGATGTTCTGGAGCCCACCGTGATAGGGTCTGTCCATCCAACTAGGGTTGAAATCTGTCAAGCGGTTAATGATGAGTAGCATTTTGACAATTTCCGCTTAATTTTTCATAAAATCTAAGGTTTTCACCCAAAAAACTTGACCAATAAGTCCTTTATACAAGTTATGAAGCTTAGCCACAGTGATCTTTCAGCCAAAGTAACTTGAGATCCGCCAAGCAGTTGAATAGGAGTAGCTTTTGAGAATTTGGGGTAAATTTTTTACCCCCAAAAATTGACCAATCTAAATTCTGTATAGAAGCTCTGTAGCCTCGGCGCATAAAAGTAGGTTAAAATTCGCCCAGCAGTTAATGAGTAGCGTTTCGACAATTTCTAGTAAATTTGTCATAAAATCTAAATTTTACACCAAAAAACATGCCCAAGCAAAATTCTGTATATATACACCTGTGCAAAAGTTAAGCACCAGCAAAAACAATAGAACGTAGAAACATGATGGTACAACTAGGCTGCCATACTTTTTGTCCCCGCGTTAGCTGACATAATTCCAAGTACGAAATGCACATGCATGCATGACTTCACACCGCTTGATGTCCGTGCGTGGCGGGAAACAGCACACGTGTTCAGTTATGTAAAAGTCCAGTTTGAGGTGTAGAACATTACATACAGATTTAGGCGACAAGATTAGGAATTTTGTGTTCATGACCGTGGTTTATTTGTACAGAGAGAATTAGCTCTTGATTGTGAACCGCTATGGCAAGACGAAGGTTAAGTGATCGTGTGAAATGGCAAATCATAGGCATGCATACCACTGGTATGTCATGCAGAGAGATTGGCAGACAGCTGAACATTAACCATACTGTAATCAGTCGTTTGATTGCAAAACATGGGCAAACTAACGAGGTGAAGGACAGGCCTAGATCTGGAAGACCGAAGAAGACTACTGCCCGTGATGATCGAGCCCTAGTACGCCTTGTTAGGAGATCTCCATTCACCAACAGCAGAGTGCTCAGCCAGCAATGGGAAACGCGCAATAGAGTGTCAATGTCTACCGTCAAAAGGAGACTGTATGCTGCTGGCATGAAAGCTAGGAGACCTGTCAGACGTCCTCTCCTCACTGCACACCACAAAGAGGAGCGTCTGAGGTGGTGCAACGAAAGAGGACACTGGAACATGAGATCCTGGAGACGGGTACACTGGTCCGATGAAAGTCGGTTCCTGCTTCATGCCACAGATGGTCGAACTCGTGTATGGAGGTCCAGACGCACGGCGTACGACCAACGTAACATCATGGAAGAAGTTCCATTTGGTGGAGGTTCCGTTATGATATGGGGGTGCATCTCATTTGATTGTAAGCTGGATCTGTTGACTGTACCTGGAACACTAAATGGACAAAGATATCAAGATTCCATACTGGATAGAGTTGTGGTCCCTCATTTTGTAAATCATGCACCTGGAACCCACCCTATATTCATGGATGACAACGCCCGACCACATCGTGCTAGAGCTGTGCATGAATACCTCCGCCAGAATGCCATCGAAACCCTACCATGACCAGCAAGGAGCCCTGACATGAACCCTATTGAGCATATCTGGGACATTCTGGGAAACATGGTGAGAAGGAGGGATCCTCCTGTGCAGAACCTACAGGAATTAACAGACGCACTCCATCTTGAATGGCAACGAATACCACAATGGCGTATCAGTCGGTTGGTGACCAGCATGAGACGTCGTGTCCAGGCCGTCATCCAGGCACAAGGTGGATATACCCGGTATTAATAATGACAGTCTCAAACTCGTGCACAGATGTTAAACTTCATTTTCAGACACCATTAATGACAATCTAGCCACGTGTGTCAACTGTAGGGCAATAGTTGTCAGTTGTGTCAACGTAACCATATTCAGGCCTCGTTTTCAAGTTCAAACAAAAACATACAGTGTTTCCCCACCATCATAATCAGCATTCCTCTAGTTGCATTATTACCTCTTGCACTAAGATGGATGGGTACATACATGTTTATGCTATTGCTTTCTTCATAGCACATGAATATACCCTCGCATGTGCGTAAAAATAGGGTGGTGCTTAACTTTTGCACAGGTGTATATGTTCGGAAGCCTAGCCCTATAGGGTTCTCCCAGCCAAAGTAAGATGAAATCCGCAAAGCGGTTAATGAGGAATAGCGTTTTGACAATTTCCGGTAAATTTTTTATAAAATCTAGGATTTTCACCAAAAGGAATTGAATCCCGCCCCCCTTGGGTCCTTCCAGCCAGATTTCAAGCGATTAACGAGAAGCATTTCTAAATAAAAGATGACGGAGGGACGACGAACGACAGATTGTCGACATGCATATTAGTGACCATGACCTTAGAGCTTTTAACCCAACATCATTGTGTGATGCCATGTCATTATAAGGAGGCAGCTGTCCAAGTGTGAGTCCATTATCATTAAACAAATATGAGATATAATTAGAAAAGTTGAGCTGAACGGAAAATGTTAAAATTGAAAAGGGTTTTTACCAAGGTCACAGTGACCTTGACCGTTGGTCCCAACATTATTGTTTGATGCTGTGTCATTATAAGGAGGCATGTACAGGGTATTGCAATAGCTCATTTTACTTTGTAAAGTTGAGCTAAAAATTATATTAATTTATTTGGAATGAAATCATCATATGTTAAGATTAATTTCCTTTCATTAAATCTAGTCATGCAATTTAAGCGTCTAAAAGTATACAATTTTATTTTCAAGCATTTTGGTGTGAATATATACATTTAATGAAGTGTAGGCTTAAAAATCTCAGATATTTAGCCTGGACAAAACACGAAAAGACAGAGACAAAACAGCAAATGGAAGGATAGTGAGTGCTATCCCAAAATATGATCCATGATAATCAATTTCTTTGAAAGATTTAAAGCAGTGAACTTAGAGGATACGAAAACAATCTTATCAGACACCGCTGGAGATGCATAGGATGCACTACCAGAAGTCAGGAAAACAGAGGAGCTATAAATTTATAAATTTGATAGAAATGATTGGCACCGTAGCGAAAGATAACTCATATCTTTATTGAAACTGTATCAATAAAACCTATACAGCTTGTGTAAATTTATATATACGTATAGATCTTTAAAATATATGGTAGCAATTTAAATCTAAAACACATGTTAGAAGAAAGTAATGTTTGCTTTAAAACTCTACTGGTCAAGTCAGCGAAAAAACGGCTTCTCCAGTGGTCTTGAGGAATGTCCATTTGCATGCAAAGACGACTTTAATTTAAAATTGACCACTGCGATGCCTAACTCGATAACCTGAGCCAGTCATTCCAGTGATCAATGAAAAAACCCAGTCTTCTTGGCCTGCCAATGGACATTCATAAAAGCAAATTTTTTTATTTTCTTGACACATCTTGATCATGAAAGGGTTAAAGTCACGCTGCACTATAAGAAAAAACAAAATTCCCAATATAATCCTTTAACCCTAAAATTTATTCAAGAAAACTGTAATTTTCTCAAAGAAAATGTCTGTTTGCCGACAAATAGATGACTATTTTGAGAATTTACCATTGCAATGACTGGCTCGGTTATCGAGCCAGTCATTCCAGTGGTAAATTTTCAAAAACAGTCTTCTATTGGTCTGCAAATGGACATATCAAGACCACTACATAAACCATTGTTGGCCGGCCTCAGTGTTAAAGACTTAAACAATCACCAGTTCACTGCCAAGCGTGCATACATGTACAGTTCAACCATGCATGCACTTCATCGTTCAGACACATACCACTAACATTGACTCTGCACATGGAACTAACTCTCACTATAAGTCTAATTATTAACAATAACTAGCTTATAAATGCACCTAAACTAATATCATAACATTTGAGTCACCTATGTACATCCACTTTGTACACCCGTGATGGCAGTGACCTGCACCAGCCATATGTCACCTGCATTGTGCATGTAAAAACAGCAAAGTGTGGGCGGAGCTTATATAAAGATGGGTGGCGCATAGTTAAAAGTGGATTCCTCTATTCCATCAGCCGACTATCTTATTGTACCCAAGACTAATTGACCTTTCCAGTTTTAGCTATGCCTCGCCCACACCTCACTTGTGTTGGGATCAATCTATCCCCGAACTCCATGACTATAAATTTCCATAAAACTAATTTGACTGGGTGCTGTTGCTGCCATAGCTGCCATAGCTGCCATACCAACAGCATCCAGTCAAATTAGTTTCAAAATATTCAACAGAATGTTTATTAAATGGTAAAGACATACAATTTGTATGTGTCAGACTATTAAGCGTTAAAGACGGACTATATCGAGTCACTCATGATGTCATCACACACGTCACTTAGTCGATAATGATGTCATATGATGGATGGATAAGCTTGGAAAGGTCCATTCCCTTCCCACTTTCTTTCATATGGATGCTGTTTGACATCTTAGGGTATAAAAAATATTCATATTCCTAGGCCATCAAACACACACGAGGAAAAGGGCGTACTGAGATTGATATCTGGCTCAAAACTTTCCAATAGTAATTCACTGGGGCTTCAGGTACCAACTAACTATAGCTAACTATCCAGCATTCGTCTGGCTATAGCAAATACACATACATGTATACACATACATGTTCAGTGAACAAACTGACTAATTTTAGCCAGTCGAGTCATACTTGATCATAGTCAATCTTTCTCCTCCACTCATGAAAACATAAATCACTATTCCCGTAGCTAAAGTAAACTAACAATGCGTCATATATATCTAAGGTTATAACATAACATACAGTAAAGGTCATAAATAAGATAACATGCTTCTAAAAGTGAAACATTTTTGTTAGTACAATTTTGAACACGATGTAAGAACTGTTCTTCTGAATATTTTGAACATAATTGGATTGGAAGATATTGCTGCCTTAGACAGCAATGTCTTCCAATCCAGTTATATTCAGAATATTCAACAGTACATTCTATCTTTTTTTGGAAACATTTAATTATTTCTGCGCTGTACTGTAACACAAAAGCTGTACTATATTGTAACTGCTGTATAATTGATAATTCTTAAACTATTTTAACACATCTGCATCAACACCTCCCAGTCAAAGCACTTTCAACATATTCAACACAATATGCCTTACACTAAAACTAATTTGTCATTTTTGGTTTGTAGGGTTCAAAGATTTAAATGCACTTAAATTATATTTAATGATCAATTAAACATGCTTTGGAGTAATCAGTTGTACGGTTAGGAGGTTCATATAGGTACCATAATCGAGGGATCCAACCTGTCACTCAAGTATCTGACATCATTTATTTGTGAATTTATAATTTAATAAACATTCTCTTTGACTATTTTCAAACTAATTTGACTGGGAGCTGTAACTGCCTATGGCCTATAGCCTCTCTCTTCCACTCCAATCTCTCTTCACTCTCACATCTCTAATTCTGCATGGCACAAACAGCTTGCCAATATGCACTCAACTCTAACAAAATATGATTCGCATAATATTAATTGTCTTCATCGTAATATAATCTTGATTCGTTTAAATATCTATGCCTGTACTCTCCAAATATTCGCTTGGATTATTCACTTGCTTTCAGTATGGATAAATGATCGCCATCTTGATCGGCCCAAGTAAAGTGCCTAGGCGTAAAAGGCTACTAAACTAATACCACAGATTCCATCCATCTTGACCTACAGCGCCTCGCATCATCTAGAGTCCACTCTTACACCTGCCGACATCTCAGTCGATATGTGTGCCCTGTAATTAATAATTAAAATGCCAGGTAGAATTTACACAGATACAGGTTAAACCCTTTCAACAGAATCTCAATATTTAACAGTTTAATAATATATGTTTTAACCCTTTAACGGTCAAGACTTGTTAAGAAAATTCAAATATTTGCTTAGTGAATGTCCATTTGCAGGATGACTATTTTTGAAAATTTACTACTGGAATGACTGGCTCGATTATCGAACCAGCCACTCCAGTGTAAATTTTCACAAGTAGTCTTTACATGGCTGGCAAATGGATATTTATCGAGACCACTGTGATAGCCGGTTTTGGCCAGCTTGACCATTAAAGGGTTAAGCATCAAAAGTCGACGGGTCAAGTTTCCATGACTTCTATAACCTGAGAAAACATGATGATTTTCCAGAACTTTCCAGCTTTGATTCTAAGAGTTTCTAGGATATTCATGAGCAGTATGAAACCTGACATACAGACACATCACACTATCAGCTATGCCCCGCCCATCTCTAGCTAAGCTCCACCCACAGCTCGCTCATGTCAGGATCGATCGATCTCTGAACTTCCTGACTATCAATTTCCAGACAACTATACAGGTAAGCTGTTGAATATTTTGAAACTAATTTGACTGGGTGCTGTTGCTGCCTATGGCAGTTTATTAAATTGTAGATATACAATTTCTACGCGTCGGACTATTAAGAGCTAAAGATGGGCCATATAGTATCATTTATGACGTAATGATTATGACATCATCCTACACGCCGCTTAGCTGATTATGACGACAGATTGCTAGATGAATACTCTGGAAAGGTGAATTGATGGACCTTACCAGTTTATCCATCAATCGTAGCATAATTGATGACAGACTAAGAGTTGTTGTATGAATTGTATGTCTTCACTATTTAATTAACATACGATTGAATATTTTGAAACTAATTAAGCAATAACAGAGTTAAATTAGTTTTAAAATATTCACCAGCTTACGTGTATAGTTTTATGGAAATTAACAGTCAGGGAGTTCAGGGATCGATCAAATTAATAGTCACAGAGTTCAAGGATCGACCGATCCCAACACGAGCGAAGTGTGGGTGGGGTTAAGCTAGAGATGGGTGGGCAGAGCTAAAACTGGATTCATCTATTACCGTGGTACAGTGAGTGTTAAAATATGAAAACCAGACAAAGATATTTGGCCTCGGAGTAAGCTATTATCTTTTAATCTTAAAATATTCAAATGAATTAAGCGTTTTGTCATTTTACACTGCCAAAAATGATAAGTGATGGATTCTGAAATCTGTGACATCAGATGGATAACGTTGATAGCCAATTTCAAGTGAAGAAAAATCCCATTTTAAACACATTTCACTTATAGAGCTTTCTCTCTTGGTGCACATGACAATAATAAAAAGTAAAGTCGATTAATATTCAAGAAAATTAAAATGTTCACAAAAAGAATATCCATTTGCAGACCAAGAAGACCATTTTTGAAAGTATCCTACTGAAATGACTGGCTCGGTTATTGGGCCAGTCATTCCAGTGGGATATTTAAAAGCAATATTTTCCTCTGCAAATGAACATTTCTCAAGACCACAACAGAAGCCACTTTTGCCATTTTGCCCAGTAAAATGACATTATGCATATTGCGAAGTATAATTAGTTTACCTGAGTATGAGAGACTCATGTTATCACTCTGATCAGATCACTCTGATGTTTGTCTGCAACACTCGTCTCAACTCAGTAATATGAATCTGCTCCTATTCCAAACAATACATTACATATACAAATCATATATATATGCTTGTCATCTGTGGGAATAATAAATGTATGTTTAATACAACCTTACTTACTGGTCATTTCTTCATATATATTTAGTACTGTCATTTTCAAGATGGTGAGCAAAAATACTTGAAAACAAGAATTCCGCGGAATTAAATGTCTCGCCTATCTCCTGTTTGTCACAGCTACCTTGACCTTTGACCTTCAGCCCTTAATGTTATCATGCCGCTTCCTAAGAGTATAGGTAACCAGGTATCCAAGTTTAGTTGCAATAGGCTTAACCAATCTTGAAATATAAGGTGAAGTTCTGCTAAACGCAAAAACTTAATGTTGAAAAAGCAGTTCTGTACTAAGGTCAGTGACCTTGACCTTGTGTACCCCAACATCATGGTGCTTCCTAACATGATAGGTAACCATGTATCCAAGTTCAGTTGCAATAGGCGTAACCAATCCTGAAATATAAGATGAGAAGTTTTGCTAAACGCAAAATCTTAATGTTGAAATAACAGTTCTGTATCAAGGTCACAGTGATGTTGACCTTTGACCCTATGACCATACCATCATCAAGCTGCTTCCTATCATTATAGGTAACCATGTATCCAAGTTTAGTTGCAATAGGCTTAACCAATCCTGAAATATAAGCCGAGAAGTTTTGTTAAACGCAAAAACTTAATGTTGAAATAACAGAGTTCTATATCAAGGTCACAGTGACCTTGACCTTGTGACCCCAACATCATTATGCCGCTTCCTATCATTATAGGTAACCAGGTATCCAAGTTTAGTTGCAATAGGCTTAACCAATCGTGAAATATAAGCTGAAAAGTTGCTAAATGCAAAAACTTAACAAAATATTAACAAAGATTATACCGTGACATTTGACCTCATAACCTTGAATGCATGATGTCTGCATCAGTATGCTGCTTTCGTTAAATGTAAATCACCATGTACCCAAGTTTGGTTCGAATTGGATAAGGCATTGTTGAGATATAAGGCAATAACATTTGTTTAACGCAAAAACTTAACATAAAATATTAACAAAGATTATACCGTGAACTTTGACACCATAAACCTGACCTTGTGATGCCTGCATCAGCGTGCTGCTTCCTTTCGATGTATATCTCTATGTACCCAACTTTGGTTCCAATTGGATCAGGGTTAGGGTTAGGGTTAGGGTTAGGGTTAGATTAGGGTTAGATATAAGACAATATCTTTTGTGTAACGCAAAAACAATGTAAAATATTAACAATGATTATACTGTGACCTTTGACCCCATAACCTTGAACGCATGATGCCTGCATCAGCGTCCTGCTTCCTTTCGATGCATAGCTCCATGTATCCAAGTTTGGTTTCAATTGGATCAGGCATTGCTGAGATATAAGACAATAACTTTTGTTTAACGCAAAAACTTAACGTAAAATATTAACAAAGATTATACCATGACCTTTGACCCCCATAACCTTGACCTCATGATGTCTGCATCAGCATGCTGCTTCCATTAAATGTAAATCACCATGTATCCAAGTTTAGTCGCAAAAACTTAACGTAAAATATTAACAAAGATTATACTGTGACCTTTGACCCCATAACCTTGGTGTCATGACCGCTTTATCGGTGGGCTGCTTCCTTCCGATGTATATCTCCATGTATCTAAGTTTGGTTCCAATTGGATCAGGCATTGCTGAGATATAAGACAATAACTTTTGTTTAACGCAAAAACTTAACGTAAAATAATAACAAAGAATATACCGTGACCTTTGACACACCCACCCCCCAACCTTGACCGCATGATGTCTGCATCAGCATGCTGCTTCCTTTTGATGTATATCACCATGTACCCAAGTTTGGTACCAATTGGGTTAGCCATTGCTGAGATATAAGGCAATAACTTTTGCTTAACGTAAAATATTAACAAAGATTATACTGTAACCTTTGACCCCCCCCTAACCTTGAGCTCATGGCCTTTTTATCGGCGGGCTGCTTCCTTTTGATATATATTACCTGCACCCATGTTTGGTTCCAATTGGATATAGCATTGCTGAGATATAAACTTAACTTAAAAGTTTACGTCGCCGCCGGAAAAGTCATACCTATGTCTCGAGGCGAGACAACAAAACCACTACATGTACTTTCCAGATTTCAAATTCTTTAAACCTTTGAATGAATACGATATTGTCACATAAAGAGAAAACAGAACAATTCACCCATGAGTGAGTTTGCATTGGTTGCATTAGTGTAAACAAACTTATATAAAGTATAGCATCTTAAATGATTAGTCTTTGAATACACATCTTACATGCCAAGACTACAGTTATGTCCGTGCACATGTTGGCCTTTGCAGAAAACAAAACATTTCACTACTTAAATTTATTTACCATTGCAGCAGTTCGCATTACATATTTTAGACACGCACAATGTTAGCAATTCTTCTGGCAGCATCCATAGTCAGATAGATGGTCAGAGAAGACTTTTAAGCTAGGATTCCATTAACGCGTATGCGCATGCATATCCATATCCAATTTTTTTTTCACTCACATTACAAATAAATAGTATGATTCCATATGCCCATATGTGTATGCGAAACTTGTTCGTATCCGAATCCGATCGCTACATGCATCCGCTTTTGTTTCTACAAGAATTCGTAATACTTACCAGATGTACTATTATGACAATGCCTATTATCTAGTCTAGCCATAGTCCCAGGTACCGAGTCAATTCCCAATCAGTCAGATTCGTCTTATATTTGCCTTGACAAACAGCGAAAGCAGCTCAGCCTCACCTCAGCGGGGCGGCTGAGGTAGGGCCATAGTACATCTGGTAAGTATTAAGAATTCTCGTAGAAACAAAAGTGGATGCTTTTTTTATTCTACTTCGAATAATACTTACCAGCTGTACTATTATGATAAACTCCGGATTTCGACAGCCAAGAAATACCGGTGGGAGGTGAGGCTCGAACCAGCACTCATCTACCATCCGACAAAGAAGGTTGTGAAGAGACTAGAACCCTGGCATATGCTTGGGTTCCGCTATCTGACTCATAGAGTGCTAAATTTCCATGGTCTAGACCGCACTCGCCCACACACCCCCCTCATTTGTCCGCACAAATTCCAGAGGGCTGTCAAAATGGGGAGCAACACCCACCAGACCCGTGTCAGCCCCAAGTCTCAACTAGGGCAGTCCAGTAGAGTGCAAAGAAGCTACTACAACTTCTAATTTTGAAAAGACCTATCAGTATATTGATTAGATTTTCAAATTGGAATGAGCTTAATGTCTGTTTAAAAGAATAAGATGATCTTGGCTAGACAATTTACTTAGATAGTCTGGTATTTTGACTATAAGCAAACTTAAAATTAGTCACTTAATTAAGGCAAACACTCACCATTTTTTAGTGCTTGGTCTTTCTTGTTCATCACAGGAGCTCGGCCCAATCCATGGTCGTTCTCGGGTCATGTGCATGCTGGCCATTGCTCAGTGCAAGTGGAAGAAAACTTGTAAGTGCACTGGAGATGTCGCGAAGGTAGAAATCAGTGAATGACGATTCGGCATGCCATTGTGCTACAGACATCACATCCTCTAATGAGACACCCTTATAAAGGGCCGATGATGCTGCTAGTGCTCGGACCTGATGGGCATTCGCACGATCAATCTGCTTTCCTGTAGCGATTTTGTGCGACATCTGAATAGCATCGACTATCCAACGAGAAATGGTATCTTTCGAGGCGCGCAAATGAGGAGCTTTGAGACAACCACAGAGATTTCGGGTTATCTCTCCACTCCTCAGTACGTTTCTTATACATTTTCAGACATCTGACAGGACACCAAGCAGAAGAGTTTGGGTCATGTCTAACTAAACTTGGCAAATTGATCGCTGTCCTGGATATTTAAGTGACTGATTCTTTGCCAGGAAACAAAGATGTGGAAGTAGTCTTAAACCTTCACCCGTGACGACAAAACGGTCTTGTTCAGCAGAAAGCGCATGTATTTCACTTCTCCTTCTCGCCGACGCTGCTGCAACCAAGAAAACTGATTTAATAGTTAACAGTTTAATATCTATAGATCTAATCGGTTCAAAGGGAGCATGCCCTAAAACCTGTAGAACAAGAGATAGATTCCATGCTGGGATAGGAATTGGCTGTCTAGGTCGCAGATTGCTCATTCCTTTAATAACTTCATTTAAAGTGTCATTCTCCACTCCTTCAATGGCCAGACTGGGAATGACTGAAGCTAATGCAGACTTATATGCTGCTACGGTTGAAGGTACAAGTTTGTCAACATCGTATAAATGACAGATAAAATCTGCTAAGTGTTGAACAGATGCAGAAAAGGGATCGATATCTCTTCCCTTACACCACTCTGCAAATTTGTTGATTCTATAATTATATGTTTTACTGGTTAACCCTCTTCTGGCTGAAGCAACAAACTTCGCTGCTTGCTCAGAAAAACCCTTAATTGCACATTGCTTGATAACATCCATGCAGTCAATTTTAACATTTCCGGTCTGTCGTGGAGATACAGACCCTTGTTCTGAGAGATTAGATCTCTTCTGTCTGGAAGAGGGATTGGATTGCAGACCAGAAGGTCCAGCAGATCCGTAAACCATGATCGGCCTGGCTGGTTGACCCTCTTCCACGACTTGCTGACTACTTCCTGCTCTGACCATTGACGCGAACTTGGATAAAGCTTGCCATGCCGAGCCGCCGAACAAGCCTGGACCAATGAAAGGCGCAGAAGATAACGCAGCCCTCATCTCAGGTCCTGGTTCTACACAATCAAAAACCATTCTCCTACGCTCCGCCAATGATCTGGTGATCACCCTGGCCAGGCAATCCTGGGACAAGCGCATGGTGTCCCGGACAACTCCGGGAGCAGCCTCTGGCACTTCCCCACCTTCCGCCACGCAGGTCAGCATACCATGCAGGACGGTACATCCATGCGAGAGTGCAGCCATGGCTGCCCTCGCCGCATCCTCAATGAGCGTTAACTCATTAAAAGGATCCTTATTGGCCTGAGAAACTAAGGGATGAGAATGACCCTTCGATTTGCCAGCCAACAGCCTATTCAACGCCTCTCGCTCCCCGACGCAAAGCCGTGGAACCCGGGCATATTGATGGTAGGCCTGCTCAGGAAAACGGACCCTACTCCTTATCCCCTTCGGGGCCTTGTGCAACGAATAGTCTGGTTGAACCAGACGATACGCCGCAACTTCCAACATGTCAGAAGTCTGCGTGTCCAAGGGGAGCGTCGGCATGGCCGAAGAGCCACTTGACAGAGCGCTAGCCGCTCGCTCTGACATCCATTCCATCGCTGGATCACGCCGAGATCCCTGATCCGATGCCAACCTGAGACGGCCAGACATCCAGTCAAGGACCTGCACCCATTCAGCTTCGGTGCAAAATGAAGACTCGTCCATCAATGGACTACCATTCTCATCTTCCTTCTCACCCTTGGATGAGTAGGTCACCGACGACCCATGCCGAGAACTATGGCCCGCACTTCTTCCAACATGAAGCGCGTCCATAGCCCAATTACTAGCGGCACCAGTGTCCAGCGAATCGCCAGACACGGATTCACCGCAGTCCATCGGCTCCAGCACGGGAGCAGAGACTACAGCTGCTTTCACTACGGTAGATGACGGAACTCCGAGAGGAGCCGCACCTAACGCCGCCAGGATGCCGCTAGGAACCGCAAAACATGGCTCCAACGACAATGCGGGTTGAGCGAAATCTGGGTGAAAAATGCCCGACGGAACTTCGACATGACCACCCGCCTCGCAAACCCGTACAAAACCCGAGGGAGATCCCTGGGATGCACCTGGTTGTGCCGTTAACGAAATATCCGGCATGCCAGAATCTTCCATAAGCAGATCTTCCTCCTCCGCCGTCGGCTCTTGAGCCAAGGTCGAAGAAGGGACAGGTGATCGTCCCTCCGCAGAACTAGCCAGACCACCGAAAGGTTGCCCTGCACCAGCCTGCATCGTCGGGATCGTGGACTGCAAGGACTCAAACATTGCCTTAAACTGGGCCGCCCATACGCCCAATACTGAGTCCATCCTCTCTTCAAGACCCTTTACTGACGCCTGATCCAGCTTGGTCGCCTTGTCCCTCGCGATTCTCTCCAAACACGCACGCCGATCACGATCGAACTCCGCCACCAACTCCGACGAACACTTCGCTCACACGTCACAAGGACTTCCCACTTTGCACTTCGCGCAAGCCACACAGTGATGACCACTGACCTTGCGCTTCATGAACCTGTTACACTTTTGACACAGAGTGTCCTGGTTCTTGGTCTTCTGCGAACACAGAGTAAGAATTAAAACGCTGCACATGACATATGATGACGAGCAATACGCACAATTGACTTGATTGTAAGATAGAATTACTTAGAAACATTAACTTTCTCTTAAATTAATGATAATCAAGCCTTTAGGCAGGAAATATTTGAAACTTTTTAGAGTGAAATTTAATAAACACAACTTGGTAATTACCTAACGTTAATAAAGCCAAGAAATAAATGCCGATCGCTACAAACACCCTCGACAATCAAAAAACTGGCATCAAAACGAGTGCATAGACATGCCAAACCATAAGATAACAATGATCAAGGGAGCCGCTATCTTGGCTAAGGGCGCATCCATCTTGGAAGGAACCGAGTCGCAAGAGAAATTAACCGAGTACCCGGATAAGATTAAACAGTTAACGAGTACCGGAGCATCTCCAACAATGACTACCATTTTAGAATAATGTGCCAATTTAAGAAATTTTCAATCATTTATTACGGCACGAATGTATAAATTCTATATTGATACAACCTGCCCCTGTAATGACTTTCCTTTTCCTTCCATGATGCCAGCAACGAATTAGCGAGAGCACGCGTAAATCCGAAAACTTTAGCAAATTTTAAACTAGAAAAAACATGCGACTTTCCAAGTCAGAAAAATAAGCGAAACTGTGATTGAGAATTGACTCGGTACCTGGGTCTAATTCCCGGACACAGTATGGGCAGGACCAGGAGAGTGCGGAGTTTTTAATTGTTTATTTTACTAGATAATAGGCTTTATCATAATAGTACATCTGGTAAGTATTATTCGAAGTAGAATACGCATACATACAAATGGAATAAACAAAATCACGGATTTCTTTTTTCACGAGAGACTTGATACTTACCACCCTGATACTTTATGATATTTCCTAAATATCGACCTAGCTTCAATAATACTCAGAATTAAAAAGAAACCGCCCCCACTGGGCAGGTCACACAACTGACAGCCCAGCGGATGTGCAGCCCAAACTCGCACATGTGCGGGGCTGACTCATTCTAGTCCAAAATATTGGCTGACGCAATTGCAACATAAAACGCCGATAGACCGTGCCTCTATGGGGCGGAGAGGCCGGGATCGTATCAGGGTGGTAAGTATCAACTCTCCCGTGAAAAAAGAAATCTGTGATTCAAGAGTATACTTACCACCCTGATACTTTACGATATAGCCAGAATTCGTAAGAGAATTCAGCGGGAGGGAGGCGAAGGTCAGAAGACCGGCTCATCCCTGGAAGAGCAAGCTTTTGCTTTTGGAGCACAACAAACATCTGAAATTGCGTATGTAAACACAATCAGGAGATGATTTGGACATCGGATAACACGACCGATGTTGAGAGTAATGACCATTTCACATCCGCTCCCCCCCCCCTCTTTTAAAGAGGGAGCGATGTCCTATACGCTCTCTATGTACTCGTGCTAAAGTACTATAAGACATCGGACGAAACCTTCATTTCGTATACTCTCAGATGGAACCACAAAGAACACAAAACCATCACCATTTTAGTAAGTAATATAAAAACGTGACAAAAAATAACCATCACCAAATATAGGACTAACCTATTTTGACGAGATTCCCCTTTGATCACTGCTGGAGATGATAGGTACAGTACGGAAAAGCGGGGATTCCCCTCACTAAATTGCACTGTGTGTGAGTCAACGGCCTTATGTACAATATTTACAAATTTATATACAGATTTAATGTTTATGTAAAATCGATAAGGCAAGTGGATTTGACGTGTCACATAGGTAATGATCTGTAAAACTAGACTCACAGAGCCATTGTGCTACTGACATAATGTCATCCACCGGCACTCCGTTAAACAGAGCTGTGAATGTCACCACGCCACAGACACTGTGAGCCTTAGCCATGTCAACTTGTTTACCTGTGGCGGCTTTGTGGCAATGCTGGATGCATTCTACAACCCACCTAGAAATGGTATCTTTAGAAGCTCTCCCATGGGATTCAATGTAAGATAGCCATAAAGTACTAGGCTCCGTCCGCCATTCCTGTGTACGTTTGTTTATAACACGTTAATGCACGGACTGGACACCAACCCTTTGAATTAGGATCAAACCTAGACAAAGTGGGTAAAACAATAGGCTGACCAGGATATTTTAAAGACTGGTTCTTCGCCATAAAGTTAACTCCAGGTAGAAGCCTAAGGCCATCACCTGTCACCACAAAATGGTCTGGCTCTGCTGACAACGCATGTATTTCACTTCTTCGTCTGGCTGAAGCGGCAGCAATCAAAAAAACCGTTTTAAGCGTCAACATTTTCATGGAAATGGAACTTAGTGGTTCAAAGGGTTTATCTGCTAATACTTGAAGTACTAACGATAAACTCCAAGACGGGATCACTGGAGGATTCCTTGGTTTTAGAGTACCCATGCCTTTGATTAAAGTATTTAGATTACATACTTCATCACTTCCCCTAATAGTCAAGCAAGGGATAACTGACATTAAAGCTGACTTGTAGCCAGCAATAGTTAGACTGGAGACTATAGGCATCAAAAAGGTGACAGAGGAAATCGGCTACCACCTGAATAGATGCTTCCATTGGATTAATACATCTTTTTGAGCACCATTTAGCAAATCTGTTGATTTTATAATTATATATCTGGAGGTTGACCCCCTTCTGGCTTTTGCCATAAACATGGCTGCTTGCTCAGAAAAGCCCTCCTTAACTGCTGATTCCTTGACAACATCTACGCAGTCAATTGGAACATAGATGGGTTGTTGTGCAAGGCCTTGCCCTGGAAGATTGTGTTGTCCATCAGAGGCAGAGGAACAGGATTGCAGACCAGAAGGTCCAGCAGATCCGTATACCATGATCGGCGTGGCCAATTTGGGGCGATCAGAAGCACATGGCATTCCTGCTGCCTGATTTTCTGGAGAACCTTTGGAATCAGGATTGCTGGCGGGAATGCGTATGCATACATTCCCTCCCAACTGATAGCTAACACATCTATTGCGATAGCGCTCGGATCTGGAATCGGAGAGACGTACGTCGTCATCTTCGCATCCTTGTTCGTTGCGAATAAATCTATGTTGGGCTTGCCACAGTGTTTGAACAGGCGATCCGGCACACATCGATTTAGTTGCCATTCCATGGGAAGAATGCTCATTCTTCGGCTCAATGCGTCTGCTAATAGATTTAGCCTTCCCCGAATATGAACTGCTTTCAGGGAAATCCCATGATCTAAGCACCAGCACAGCAGTTTCCACGTCACCATACAGAGACTGGCCGACTTCGTTCCGCCCTGGTGGTTTATGTAAATCACTACTGTTGTATTGTCTGATCTAATCAGAACACTCTTGCCCTTGACCTTCTCTAGGAAGTGTTCCATGGCTAAGACTACCGCTCGCGTTTCCAGCAGATTGATATGTTCTCTTGACTGATCCAGATTCCAAAGCCCTGATACTTTGTTTTCTTCCAGGCAGGCTCCCCATCCCTCCATTGATGCATCTGTGTACATCATTAACTGAG
Organism: Chaetoderma sp. LZ-2023a; assembly: GCA_034401795.1. Classification (NCBI taxonomy): domain Eukaryota; kingdom Metazoa; phylum Mollusca; class Caudofoveata; order Chaetodermatida; family Chaetodermatidae; genus Chaetoderma; species Chaetoderma sp. LZ-2023a. Next base: position 150,482,159 of record CM067372.1, on the reverse strand, counting down.
GGTGGGGAGGTGACAACGTCACCCCCGCCAGGAGATTTTCTCTCTTCATCCACCATTGAAGGTGGTGAATAGGAGGTTCCAACACCGACACTTTTGAGTCCAGGAAACCCGTACTCTGGGTCCACTGTGTCATGAGAAATAATTCGATCGGCCGCCGGCGTAAGGCTGCCTGAGGAATGACTGGTTCCAAAGAAACCATCAACCCCAACATTCTCAAGTAGACCCGTGCCAGGACATGACAATTGTTGCACACTGACTGTATGACTGAGATGAGTGTTTCTACTCTCTCTTGAGATGGATAAACATATCCTATCTCTAGATCGAAGAACATGCCCAGGTAAACAAACTTCTGGGATGGAGTCAGCTCTGACTTTTGAAAGTTGATTATCCAGCCTAGATCTGTAAGAGTTTTCAAAACTATCTCCAGATTTGCTGATAGACTTTTTTGAGTGTGTGCCTTTAACAGCCAGTCATCTATGTACATGTGGATTGCTAAGTGTCTCCTGCGGAGGTATGACATCATAGCTTGGACCACTCGAGTGAAGACCCGAGGAGCCGTCGATATACCAAATGGGAGAACCCTGAATTCTCATTGGCGGCCCTGAAATGCAAATCTCAGGGACCGACGAAAGCTCTTCGCAATGGGAATGTGAAAATAGGCATCTTTTAGATCTATTGATGCTGTCCACATTCCCTTCCTCAATTCTGCTAACACCGTTCTCAGTTTCCATTTTGAAACTTGGTGTGAGGATAAACCTGTTGAGAGATTTGACGTTGAGAATTGGTCTCCACCCTCCAGTGCTTTTTGTCACTAGGAACACGGTTGAATAATAACCCGGACATTTTTGTGCCGGTTGAATAGCGTGTTTCAGTATGAGGGATTGAATTTCCTCCTCTATACACAAACTCTTGGATTTTGAGTCCAGATCGGAACCAGACAGGCGCGACGGCTGATTTGAAATCCAGTCGGGATGGTAACCGACTGAAAGCCATCGCAAGACTGAGCGGTCCTGAGTAACCCACTCCCACTCATGCATGTGAAAGGCCAGGCAGCCTCCCACGCGTGCACCTAAGGATTGAGGTGGACCGGAGAAGTGCAAGAGAAGCCCTGTCTCTGGTGGCTGTCCTAGCAGCACTGGTGTTGTCTTTTTGAGAGGCGACCCATCAAGTTCGGCTCCCATGACCAGAACCCCGCGCTCCTCTACCAGCGCCACACGCACCTCGGTACGCGGGCTGTCTGGCGGGTTGCGCTGGAGGAGCCTGCGCTCCCCCCTAGCTGGCTTACGCTGTCGTTGCCATGGCCGATGCTGCGTAGGTGGTTGGCCTCTGACAAGGCCACCACCACCTCTAGCCTACTGAGGGTGGAAGGCAGGGGGTGCTGCTCGAACACGCTCCCTGCGGAGGACTTCAAACTGCTCTCGCAGCGCCCTCTGGTTGTTCACCATGTTTACAGTTTGTTGAAGGTGCAGGCATCCTTCACCTCCAAACAACCCTGGACCTGCCATCGGCGTCCGAAGAGGCCGATTGTACAGGTCCTGCGAGGGGCACAAATTGTCACTGGCAAATGTGTGCCTCGCCCGTAAACCCCTGGTTACGGATCTCATCATGCAGTCCAGAGCCAGGTTAATGCCGTCCTGGATGACTCTCTGGACTGCAAGAGGAGAAGTTTGGCGGGCCATAGATGCTACTACCCCCTCTAGCAGCTGGGAAACGTGCGTCCTCTCGTACTTTCCTCTGTGTCCTGCAGCGCGGAATTAGCGTTGCGCAGGGCGCTAGCGCACAAGGGTCCCGTGTCAGACTGGGACCCAGGCCGCGTGTCTTCGCCCAAAGCCGCACGGTCATCCGTGCAAGGCTTTGGAACGACGCCATACTTCTGATATAGATCTGAACTTATACGGCAGCACCGTGCCACCTCGCGAGGGGCCTTCGCAAGGCGTCCTTTTGGCAGAATGGACGTCTCTGCCGTAGCAAACTTATCAACGATATGCTCCGCATACGGCAGAGATGGCATGGTGCTCATCACCGGTTTCCCTCCCAACCACGGGCGCTGGTCCTGCTGGGAAGCCGGTGGATCCACCTGGAGTTCTGGCTTGATGTTCACGAGCCATTGGCAAGCATCCAACCAGTCTTCCTCGGTGGCCACCTGTGAATGTTCAACGAGCCTAGGGCCTTCGTCATCCTCAACCACATTCACTGGTGGGGTAATGGCCGGAGCTGAAGATACTCCTGGATAGCCAGGGAAGCCATACGGACCCGCAAGGGACGGCATGGCTTGCGCCGTGGCTATTCCAGGAGCCGGATCTACGGCGTCATGGGAGGCTAAAAACATGACGTCACAGTCCGGGCCTTCCTCACGGTAACTCTCGGCAAGCCGCGGGATACGGTATGGACAGCCATCGGCCCCTAGCCAGCCTAGCCGTTGAGCCGTGAAACCCACTCCCGAAGAAGTAGTTCCATGGAAAAGGTCACCCATGGGCACCTTCTTCATTTCTCCCATCATTTCAAGATGGAACGCCTCCATGTCTGGCATGGATGCCTTCCTCTCCTTACCACACTCTTTTTCCAGACACCTCTTCTCGTCTGCCGCCCGGTCTTTTACCTGCCGATTTAAAAAATCAGTTAACACCTCCACCGGCCACGACTCACACACATAGCAATTTAGAAGAGGCCCGCATGTACTGCACCTAGGGAAGTCATGAGGACAAAGAGGGCCTTCACAAAACGGTGGCAGGAAGGGCATTTGTTCTCAATGACCCTCTGAAAAGACACAAACGGAAGCAATTAGTTTTTAGTTATGACGAACCAAAAAACCAATTGCAGAAGGCTAATAAGATCCATAAGGAAAACTTTTGACCATCAAATAAAAGATAAGCCAGGCCCATAGAAAAAACTATAGGCCTGACAAAAAGTAAACAAATCCTAAAACCTTGTTATACTTCTTTAAGAAGACAAGGGAGACATAAGAATTTGAACTTGAATACTTGAGAGGCGAACTTTTTTAGACTTTACAGCTCTAAACACAGACTCATTAGTAATTGAACTTTATAAACACAATGAACCTATGCAAACCATCAAGAGAGATAAATAACTCAACACTCAGTCAAAAAACTTCTAAAATATTTAGAAATAAAATGACTGAAATTTTTTCTCTCTCCTAAATAACCTCATAAGATGACTTCTGAGGATGAGTGAAGTCTGATAAACAACACAGGAATACTTGATCCTGAGTCCAAAAACCCTATGGTGGGGGGAGAGTGTGGAGAAATTACTTCTTATGGTAATAACTCCCTCAGCAAACTCATAATAAAATAGAAGGACCCAGAAACCAAGTATAAATATTGTTTAAATAAAAGGTAACCCTTCAAATATCAGCTCATGTGTCTGAAAAATAAAGCACAACATGCGTTAACTAATATATAGGCCTCCCCCATAAAAGAGCTAGCCTAATAAAGATGTATCCACGATAGCGTGAATCCCGGAAATACCATCCGAGTCAACACGCACATTTTTTATCAATAAATTTACTAAAGTACACCTGATGGCTTGGACCGGGAGCATCCTCCGGCGACTTGGCAGCGTCAGACATACTGATAATCAGTCAAAGCAAGTTGCAAAACAACTCAAAGCTTCAAAAAGAATGAAAGCAAAAGCAAGGCTAGAAAGCGTGTTGCAATGGCAGGTCAATATTTTAAGAAGAGAATGAGTCAGCCCCGCGCATGTGCGAGTTTGGGCTGCACATCCGCTGGACTGTCAGTTGTGTAACCTTCCCAGTGGGGGCGGTTTCTTTTTAATTCCGAGTATTATTGAAGCTAGGTCGATATTTAGGAAATATCATGAAGTATCAGGGTGGTAAGTATACTCTTGATGTGAAATCACTCATTCGGATACGCGTGCACATACGCATACGGATACGCATACGCATTAATGGAATCCTAGCTTTTTTTTACATAGCACGGAATGGCTTGATAAATGCTGACTCTTGAAGAGAGTATCAGTGCAGAGAAAGGATTACGGGTTATTAGGTCAGTGGATTTCAATGAAGATTAGACACGCCCCTGGCCCAACCAAACCCCACCCCCAATCCGGCCTCACCCACCCTCCAAGAGTTGCAGTCCCTGCAGGCCAATTCACAAGAGCCTGTTGTCATAGGGCCTATGGGAAGGCCCCTTGGGCCTTTGTCAAGTTCCACGATTTTAGCATGGATGAGAAATACTGCATGAGAACACCAGATTTCAGGGTGTTGGGGCCCTGGTATCTCCAAAAATTTAGACGCCATGAGAAACACTGCTACCAGTAACAATTATCGCGGTAGTACCGATCTTTGACTTTTATTCAATCCCTCAGCTAGATGGGGCAGTGGGAGGACGGTTAAGTGGTCATGTCCAAGAATAGCACAAGATCTTGTCAAAATAATCTTACTATGGAATTCAGTTTGGTATAGGCCCAATTCATGAATCCATTTCCTCAGTCAATCATATGACGTCATAATCAACGATGTGACGTGTATGCTGATGTCATAATAATTACATCCTGAATTACTCGATATAGTCCGTCTTTCAAACATAATAGTCTGACACATTGTACGTGTATGTCTTTACTATTTAATAAACACTCTGTTGAATATTTTGAAACTAATTTGACTGGACGCTGCTGCTGCCATAGGCAGCAAGAGCGTGCAGTCAAATTAGTTTCAAAATATTTAACAACTTACTTGTATAGCTTTCTGGAAATTGAGTCAGAGGGTTCAGAGAGCGATTGATCCCAACATGAACGAGGTTTGGGTGGAGCTTAGATAGAGATGGGAGAGACATAGCTAAAGTTGGAAAGGTTCATTAGAAAGGCAATCAGCCGCCACTGCACTGCATTAAATCACAGTAATATGAATTCAGTTATCTCTAGATATCACGTCACAATACACACCTCTAATGTTGTGTTTCTGGCTCTTAATCCAACGATCCCGTCCTCGGCTGATTTATCACGTAGTATCACACTGAATGGAATTCCCAGCTGGTCAAACCTGATAAAAGTATAATACCAAATCATCAGTTTAAACCTTTCACTCATTAAACGAAATCACGGATTGCTTTTTTCACGAGAGAGTTGATACTTACCTCCCTAATACTCTTTGATATTGCTAAATATCGGCTTTCACTCAATAAACACTCAGAATAAAAACAGTTAGGTGCCCCTACTGGGCAGGGAGTCAGAGGGCAGTCCGGCGGATGCCAGCCCCACCACCGCGCATGCGCAGACTAGCACTTCCTCTGACTAATTTATTGGCTGACACACATGCAACTACTAAGAGCCTGAAGACCGAGCCTCTGTGGGGGTGGAGAGGCCGGGTCCGTATTAGGGAGGTAAGTATCAACTCTCTCGTGAAAAAAGAAATCCGTGATTTCGTTTATTTCACTTCAAGAGTATACTTACCTCCCTAATACTTTTGATATTGCCAGAATTCGACAGGGAATTCGGCGGGAGGGAGGCGAGGTCGAAAGACCAGCTCTTCCCTATGCGCTTTTCTGCGTTTAAGGCAGTTAAACTTCTGAAACTGTGTGAAAACACAGTCAGGATTTGAAAAAACATCGGCTAACAAACCGATGGATGAGAGATGACCAAATGTCATATGCGCGCCCCCACCCCCCTTTCTGGGAGGAAGACTCGAATGACCTCAATGTCCCATACGCTCTCTACGTACAAGTGCCATGTACTATAGGACAAGAGACGAAAAAACTCCATTTTCGTATACTCTCAATGATGAACCACATAAAAACACATACCATCACCATTTTAATAACAAAGGGTCACGTGACAATACAATTAACAATGAACAACACATAAACAAGACTGACCTTGTTGAACTTGGCTGCTGACATCATCTTCCCAGTGGTGAAGGCTGATGCAGTCCCAAAAAGTGGTTGTTCCCATTAATTAATTGTGATATATACAAGCAATGAGGAAGCCTCATCAAAAAAGTACACCTGATTATCTTTTCAAAATCGTTAAGGCGAGAGGATTAGAGGTGTCAAGGAGATAATGGTCTGTAAAACTTGACTCACAGTGCCACTGAGCAACTGACATGTCATCCACCGGGACCCCATTAAATAGGGCGGTGGATGTCACTACGCCGCGGACACTGTGAGCCTTGGCCACGTCAACCTGCTTCCCGGTGGCGGATTTATGGCAAAACTGAATGCATTCCACAATCCACCTGGAAATGGTGTCCTTAGAAGCCCTGCCATGGGGTTCAATATATGACAACCATAACGCTGACTGGTCGGTGCGCCACTCCGCCGTACGTTGTTTGTACCGGCGCAGCGCCCGGACGGGACACCATGCTTTAGAATTAGGATCATATCTAGTTAAAGCAGGCAAAATAATAGGTTGACCTGGATATTTCAACGACTGATTTTTAGCCAAGAAATTAATCCTAGGTAGCAGCTTAAGGCCTTCCCCTGAAACCACAAAACGGTCATCCTCGGCTGATAAGGCATGAATTTCACTCCTACGCCTAGCCGAGGCCGCAGCAATTAAAAACACAGTCTTCAGTGTTAATAGTTTCATAGAAATGGAACTAAGTGGCTCAAAAGGCTTATCACCTAGTACTTGAAGCACTAGCGATAAACTCCAAGACGGAATCACAGGAGGATTCCTTGGTCTTAGATTGCCCATGCCTTTAATTAATACATTTAATGTATTTACTTCATCACTTCCCCTCTTAGCCAAGCAAGGAATAACAGACATTAATGCTGACTTATAACCAGCAATAGAGTTAGGCTTGAGGCTATAGGCATCATAGAGGTGACAGAGGAAATCAGCTACTACTTGAATAGATGAATCCATTGGATCAATACATCTTTTTGAGCACCATTCTGCAAATCTGTTGATTTTATAATTATATGCTCTGGAGGTTGACCCCCTCCTGGCTTTGGCCATAAACATGGCTGCTTGCTCAGAAAAGCCCTCCTTAATTCTAGATTCCTTGACAACATCCACGCAGTCAATCTGAACATTGACGGATTGTTGTGAAGGGCCTTGCCCTGGAAGATAATATCGTCCATCAGAGGCAGAGGAACCGGATTGCAGACCAGAAGGTCCAGCAGATCCGTATACCATGATCGGCTTGGCCAATCCGGGGCGATCAGAAGCACTTGGCATTCCTCTTGTCTGATTTTCTGAAGAATTTTTGGAATCAGGATTGCTGGAGGGAATGCGTATGCATACATTCTCCCCCAGCTGATAGCTAACGCATCTGTTGCGAAAGCGCTTGGATCCGGAATCGGAGAGACGTACGTCGTCATCTTCGCATTCTTCTTCGTTGCGAACAAATCGATGTTGGGTTTCCCCCAATGGTCGAACAGACGATCCGCCACACATTGATTTAGTTGCCATTCCGTGGGTAAAACACTCATCCTTCGGCTCAATGAGTCTGCTAGCAGGTTTAACCTTCCCGGAATATGAACTGCTTTCAAGGTAATCCTGTGATCCAGGCACCAACAAAGCAGTCTCCATGTCATCATACAGAGACTGGGTGACTTCGTTCTGCCCTGGCGGTTTATGTAAGTCACTACTGTTGAGTTGTCTGATTGAATAAGAACAATCTTGCCCTGAACTTTCTGTAAGAAATGTTCCAGGCCCAGGACTACTGCTCTTAACTCCAGTAGATTGATATGTTCCTTTGACTGTTCCAGATTCCAAAGCCCTGTATTCTGGGTCCATTGCGTCATGAGAAATAACTGGATCGGCCGCCTGCGTAAGGCCGCCTGAGGAATGACTGGTTCCAGAGAAACCATCAACCCCAGCATTCTCAAGTAAACCCGTGCCAGGACATGACGACTGTCGCACACTGACTGAATTAATGAGATGAGTTTCTGAACTCTCTCCTGAGTAGGATAAACATATCCTGTCTCTAGATCGAAGAACATCCCCAGGTAAACAAACTTCTGGGATGGAGTCAGCTCTGATTTTGGGAAATTGATCATCCAGCCTAAGTCTGTGAGAGTTTTCAAAACAATCTCCAGATTGGCCGACAAACTTTCCTGGGAGTGTGCTTTTAACAGCCAGTCGTCTATGTACGTGTGGACTGCTATGCTTCTCCTGCGGAGGTATGCTCACCCTGAATTCCCACTGTCTGCCCTGGAATGCAAATCTCAGGAAGCGACAGAAACTCCCGTGGATGGGGATGTGGAAATAAGCGTCCTTCAAATCTATCGACGCCGTCCACATCCCCCTCTCCAACCCCGCCAACACCGAGCGCACCGTTTCCATCTTGAAACTGGGCGTCTCGATGAACTTGTTCAGTGGCTTGAGGTTGAGAATCGGTCTCCACCCTCCGGTGCGTTTTGTTACCAAGAACAGGGTTGAATAGAAGCCCGGACACCTTTGTGCCGGCTGAATAGCTCCTTTTTGTACGAGGGAATTTATCTCCTCCTCGATACACAACCTTTGATCTGGATCTCTCGGAATGGGAGTCCAGACTGGCACCAGAGACAGTCGCGACGGCGGGCCTGTCATCCACTCTGGATGATACCCCACGGAAAGCCATCGCAAGACTAAACGGTCCTGAGTTAACCGTTCCCACTCTTGCATGTGGTCGGCTAGCCGGCCTCCCACCGGTCCACCTAGGGACCGCGGTGGACACAAGGCATGCAAGAGCGGCACTGTCTCCGTCGCCATACACACCGGCGTGGTCCTTACCGCGGTAAGCGCCCTGTCAGGAACGATAACCACGCCCAGATCCTCGCGCGCCCCGCCCCGCCCCGCGCGCACCTCGGTGCACGGGCGGCTGCCTGGCTGACGGCGGCCGAGGAGCCTGCGCCCCCCTCACTGCTGGCCGAATCGCACGCGGCCGAGGCCGGCGCTGCGACGGCGGCTGGCCTCTGACTTGGCCAGCACCACCTCGAGCCTGCAGGGGACGATACGCAGGGGCCGCGGCGCGAACGTTAGCACGACGCAGCACCTCAAACTGTTCGCGCAGCGCCCTCTGGTTATTCACCAGGGTGACCGTCTCCTGGAGGTGGCGACATCCCTCACCTCCAAAAAGACCAGGACCCGTCATAGGCGTACGGAGTAGCCTATTATACAGGTCCTGAGACGGGCACAGATTGTCCAGGGCAAACGTGCGTCTTGCCCGGACACTCCTGGTCACCGCCCGCGTCATACAGTCCAGCGCCAGGTTAATACCATCCTGGATGGTTCGCTGGACCGCGAGCGGGCTTGACTGGCGCGATGCGGATGCCGTTACTACCCCCTGTAACAGCTGGGAGACGTGGGACAGAGCGGCGATCGAAACCCTCCCACTCTCCTCCGCATCACGCAACGCGGTATTCGCCGAACGCAACGCGTTCGCGCACAAGACCCCCGCGTCAGAACGGGAGCCTGGCCGCGTATCCTCACCCAAAGCCGCGCGGTCATCCACGCTGGGCTTGGGTACCACACCGTACCGCTGGTAGTCCAGGGGCACGATGCGACAACGCCTGGCCACCTCGCGAGGGGCCTTCGCGAGACGTCCACTCGTGTTAATGGACGACTCCGCCGCCTTGAACATGTCAACGACATGCTCCGCCAGCGGCAGAGAAGGCATAGCGTTAGCAGTTGGTTTCCCAGCTAACCACGGCGTGTGAACACGGTGGCTAGCCGACTGCTCCACGGGCAGATCAGGCCTAACGCTCACCAACCACTGGCAAGCGTCATACCAATCCTCCTCCGTGGCTAACTGCGAGCGCTCTACAAGACGGGGTCCTTCGTCTTCCTCCTGAGCGCAAGCAGTAGAGCTTGACGGCGGGTACGCTGATACACCTGGCAAGCCAGGGAAAACATGCGGGCCTGACAGCACCGGCATGAGAATATCACTGGTTTGACCAGGAGCAGGCACCGCGGTAGAGCGCGGGGTATATATAGCCCCACCACGGGCCCGGCCAGCACCAGCTACACGGTCGGCAAGCCGAGGTATGCGGCACCGCTGGCCATCAGCAGCGCCCTGGGCCACCACCTGAACCGCGGACCTTACTCCAGGGTGAGTAATACCGTGGAAAAAAGCGCCTGTATTCCCCGCGAGGGGTGCACAAACGTCTTCATCCATGTCCACGTCGTCAGACGGCGACCCTAGCAGGTAATCCTCATCACCCTGGTCAGAAAGATTAGACCCCGGGTCAGCAAAGAGAGCTAACCCGGGCTGACCAGGAACGGTGCCATAGGAGGTACTGGCCACCGCGGCGTGCGGATACCCCTGGACTGATAAGCAGCCCGCGGGTTCCAGCGACAACCGTCCACGGTCCCCTATCGGCGCGGCAATAAGCCTGCTGCCAGGGTCGTGGAACGCCCCCTCTAATGGGGCCACCTCTGAATCGTCGGACAACGGAAGCGGACTAAGGAAAATCGATCCAGAGGCGGGGATTACCTGCTCCGAAGCCGATGATGAGGACAATAAAGGATCTGGTCCAGGAAGCATGCCACGAAGCAACCCTGGAACCAAATCTTTTATTGTCCTCCTCATCTCTCCCAACATCTCGGTCCGGAAGGTCTCCATATCCACCGCGGACGAGACCTTCCCCTTACCCTTCCTACTTACAACCTCTCGTTTCCGCTTCTTCTTCTTCTCCTCCTCTACCACCTTGTCCGTCGCCTGTAAGCAGCACAAGAATTCGGACATTAACTCGCCCCCCCAGTGCTTACATATGTCACAATTAATCAATGGACCACAAGGGCTACATCGATAACACAGATGCGGCCAGAACTTTACATGCATAAAACGTCCACAGGACGCGCAACCCGGTCCCTGAAACAGGGCAAAGGACAAGGAGTATGAGCAACTAGTTAAGCTTAGAAACTCAATCCAACTCAAAGAGAAGGAAAACGATCATAAAGATCAATATACATCAAAAACCAGCATAGCGCTTGAATTGCTGATAAATACATAGCCAGGCTGATTATGACGTCATTAATCCCGTGACAGGAAAAATTCGATCCCAACAAAACATCCAAGTGCAAGGACGAATTGTATGCTGAATGGATAAGTTGACTACACAACCATCAGATACATATAGATAACTCTTTTCTGGCAAAAATGTTAATTATCTCCCTTTGTTTGTTTACAATAATTAACATCACCACATTATCAATAACTAGATACCTGACACTTTGTATAGACAAACCATCCAACGTGACGAACCGGAAACTCCACCATCTGCACGCCTCTTAACTCTCTCCACCTCATGGGGAAGGAATTGGATCAAGAGGGCAAAGTGAGAAGACCTTTATACCAGGCCTCCAACTCACTGGACATAATTTTTCATTTGGTTAGATAACCTAACAGTGTTTTAGTAGGAAATGGAACCATGGTGGAGAGAAAACTAAATCTCTGCTACTGTGATGTCACCATCTAGCGTCATACAGACCTGTGGACATAAACAGAAAGAGAAATTAGTCCTAGGTAGCACCGAGTTGATATAACCCAACCAACCAAGGCGCTTATCACGGTAAACGCGAGTCCCGGAAACACAATACACCGGGAAGAAAACTCGCTAATTTTACTAGAAGTCACCTGATTTAAAGGTCCAACGTCCTCCTGTGGCGAAGTATTCCTTTCCGCCATCCAAAAAAGTGACTAACACTCCAAACAAACACCACTTAAACAGTTTAAGAGCACGAAAAAACTATAGCACAAAAAAACATGTGTGATCTCTCTGCCAATAATCTAGCAAAGAGGTAGTGCTAGTCTGCGCATGCGCGGTGGTGGGGCTGGCATCCGCCGGACTACGCTCTGACTCCCTGCCCAGTAGGGGCACCTAACTGTTTAAATCTGAGTGTTTATTGAGTGAAAGCCAATATTTAGCAATATCAAAAGTATTAGGGAGGTAAGTATACTCTTGAAGTGAAAAGTCAACTTTCCAGCTAACCACAGCCGGTGGTCTCGCTGGCTAGCCGACTGTTCCACGGGCAGGTCTGGCCTGACGCTTATCAGCCATTGACAAGCGTCTGACCAATCCTCCTCTGTGGCTAACTGCGAAAGCTCTACTAGACGAGGGCCTTTGTCTTCTTTCTGAGCAAACGCAGTCGAGCTTGAAGTTGGATAGGCTGACATTCCTGGCAAGCCAGAGAAAGCATGCGGGCCCGAAAGAGCAGGCATGTTGATCTGACTGGCTTGTCCAGGAGCAGGCGCCATGGTAGAGCGTGGGGCAGTTACCGCCACACCACGGCCCCGGCCAGAACCAGCAATACTCTCGGCAAGCCGAGGTATGCGGAACAACTGGCCGTCAGATCCAACCAGGGCCACCTTCTGAGCCGTGAATTCTACTCCTGCGTGAGTAGAAATGGGGAATACATGTCGCCTGTATTCCCCGCGAGGGGTGCACAGACGTCAAAATCCATAGCCACGGCATCAGAAGGGGAACCCAGCAGATAATCCTCTTCTTCCTGGCCAGAAAGATTAGAATCCGGGTCAGCAAAGAGAGCTAACCCGGACTGGCCAGGAAAGGTGCCATAGGAGGTACTGGCACCTGCGGCGTGCGGATACCCCTGGGCTGATAAGCAGCCAGCAGGTTCCAGCGACAACCGTCCATGGACCACCGGCGCGGCAAGCCTCCTGCCAATGTCATGGAACGCCCCCTCTAATGAGTCCACCTCTGAATCGTCGAAAACTGGTAACGGCCTAAGGAAACTCGATTCAGAGGCGGGGATTATCTGCTCCGAAGCAGACGAAGGGGACAACAAAGGATTTGATCCAGGAAGCATTCTATGGAGCAACGCTGAAACCAAATCCTTGATTGTCCTCTTCATCTCTCCCAACATCTCACTACGGAAGGCCTCCATGTCCACTGAGGACGAGGCCTTCCTCTTACCCTTTTTACCTACAACCTCTCGTTTCATCTTCCCTCCTCCTCCGCGACCTTGTCCTTCGCCTGTAAGCACAAAAACTCTTTCATTAGCTCGCCCCCCCCCACCCACCCACCCCCCCCCCACCCCCCCCCCCCACTGCTTACACACATCACAATTAAGTAATGGCCCACAGGGGCTACATTGAAAACACACGTGGGGAATAAACTTCTTCAAGAAGCGACCACAGGACAGGCAACCAGGTCTCTGAAACAGGACAGAAGACGAGGACAATGAGTATTTTAGTTAAGGTTAGAAATTCAAAACCAAAAATAAAAGAGAGGAAAGAATGATCATAAAGATCACTATCCATATGAGAAACCAGCGTTGGGCAAAACTTTAATTGTTAATAAAGGGCAAGGCTGATTATGATGTCATAATTTCAAGACGGAAATTAAATTGATCCAAAACAAACATCCAGGTGTAAGGACGAATTGTATTCATATCCAGAACATCTAACTATGAAGGATAGATATTCGGGCTACACAAACATCAGATACACAATGATAATAGTGGCAAATTTTAGTTTACATAATTATTATCACCTCATATCATTAACTAGAATACCTGATTCTTTGTATAGACAAACCATCCAATCTGATGAACTGGAACACTCCACCAAGACTATGACCTCTTAACGCTCTCCACCTTAGGGGAAAAGGAATTGGATCAAGAGGGCAAAGTGAGAAGACCTTCTTACTAGGCCTCCGAGTCACTGGACATACTTTTTGGTTAGATAACCTAACAGTATTAGTAGGAAATGGAACCTCGGTGGAGAGAAACAAACCCTCTGTTGATGTGATGTCCCATACATATCCAGACAGATACCTGTGGACATAAACACAAAGAGAGATTAGCATTATATAGCGCCATGTTGACATAAAACAACTATACTAGGCACTTATCACGATAAACGCGAGTCCCGTAAAACACATTACACCGGGAAAAGCTCGCTAAATTATAATAGAAGTCACCTGATGGATAGATCCTGGGCCCTCCTCTGGCGAAGTAATCCTGTCTGCCATCTTAATCAGGGGTTCTAAACTTCTATTAACACTCAAAATTACTTGTAAACACTTGTGTAGACCCTCTGCCAATAAATTAGCAAAGAGGAAGTGCTAGTCTGCGCATGCGCGGTGGTGGGGCTGGCATCCGCCGGACTGCCCTCTGACTCCCTGCCCAGTAGGGGCACCTAAATGTTTTTATTCTGAGTGTTTATTGAGTGAAAGCCGATATTTAGCAATATCAAAGAGTATTAGGGAGGTAAGTATACTCTTGAAGTGAAAACAGAGCGGATAGGAAAAACTCTTAGCCAGACAACCGGGAACTGAGCCAATCATTCCAGTGATCAATTTTTAAACTTTGTCTTTTCTCGGCCTGCAAATGGATATTCACAAAGCACAAATTTAGATTTTCTAGACCAATTGTGAACATTAAAGGGAAAAGATTACACAATTTCTACAATTCAATGAACTTTTTACGGACTGATGAATCAGCATAAATTGATATTAAAGTGTTCTAAAATGTTAATCTATATCATCTTTAAGATACTTGTATGATTCTTCTTGAAAATCTGGCCAACAAAATTATAGGATTTCATATAAATCTGGTTGGCAAAAAACAGGATTTCCTATAAAAATAGGAAAAATCTCATCCCTGATAGAGGATCTGAACTGTCACTCAAAGATATAACGTCACAAACAAATATGTCACTTGTTAGCGGGTATTACAATCAGAATGACGTTGCTGTCAAGAAAATCGAAAAATCTGTCACGATTATGTATGAATGTGTCTGATGAATTTTTTCGAACTAATTTGACTGGGAACTGTTGCCATGTAGTATCAATAATAGTAATAATAATAACAATAATAATAATAATAATAATAATAATAATACATCACATACTGGATTACTGTCTTTAAGCTTGATGAATTCCCGTCCCCCCCCCCACCCCCACCTCGCCAACCCTCTTTCCATTACCTCTAGCAACTTAAAACTGCAGATCTAGCACTAAATGTTAAAAATTTTAAAATAATACATATGTACTGTGGGTGCAAGTGGAAAAAATCCACATCTTATATTATTATAATTAACTACTAGTAACTTAATTAAGTTTGTGTGTGCGTTACGTGCTGTGATGTTGTCATTTGTAATCTGTACAGTAATTTAATGTTGTAATGTCTCTTTGTCTAATATATGTTAGGGGTCCATCACCACATAGGCTTTGCCTTTGATTGACTATCTGTCCTTTGTAATATAAATGTGAAATGCTACTATAAAATAAAAAATATTTGAATTTGAATTTGAATTAGTTTCAAAGTATTCAACAGCTTACCTGTAGTTACCTTGAAATTTCCTTCTGCAAATTTAGGTTTCAAAATTTCAAATCGATTCCAACACATATAAAGATGTGGGCAGAGGTTAGCTAGAAATGGGCGTGGCATGGCTAGACATGGACGTGGTATGGCTAGAAATAGGTGCGGTATGGCTAGACATGTATGTGACATGGCTAGAAAAGGGTGTAGTATGGCTAGAAATTGGCGTGGCATGGTAAGAAATTGATCCCTCTATTAACTAACATTGTACAAATGCCAGGTCTGCCCTGGGACAATGGAGGATTCCAGTTTATCCTTCAATCATGACGTGTAGACTGACGTCATAATCAATTACGTTATGAATGATGTAGATAGATTTGTCACGAACGCGTAATTGATGACAGACAAAACCGTTGTTGTACGAATTGTATGTCTACTATTTAATACTCATGTCGGTGAATATTTTGAAACTAATTTGACTGGTAGCTGTTGCTGCCAATGGCAGCAACAGCACCCAGTCAAATTAGTTTCAAAATATTCAAGAGCTTATCTGTATAGTTTTCTGGAAATCGATAGTCAGGGAGAGGGATCCATTGATCCCAACATGGGCGAAGAGTGGGTGGAGCTTAACTAGGGATGGACGGGGCATAGCTAAAACTGGATTCCTCTATTGTAATTGGCTAAAACTAATCTTCTTTTCAGAGGGTATGAAACAAACACCTGTGCATCTTACTTGGCTCTTACTTGCTGTATTTTGAACCTAAACTAGACGCTACATCAGGTAAATCAAACACAGACATCCCAGCATGCCTCAGTTCACGAATGGCCAGGTCAGCGACGTCGCGCAATTCTCTTCCCTTGCTCCCAGTGCTATTAATGGCAATGGCAACTTTGTATGGTGCCAATCGATTATGAAGACGCAATAGCTGTAAAAGAGTGAAGAATACGTCGTACATTTGTGGAGACCGACAAAGGTGGCAGTGAAATATCCCCTTTCAATTTCAAATCTTTTGATTGATGCAGGATAAGTCCTAATACAATACATGGCATATAAATGGCACTGATAGAACATGTCCATACATTGACCATTGTAGAGTCTGCTGATTTCAGATTAGGATATGTGCCCAGCAGTGATTTGCGTTCAATTGCAATAGACCTTTCCAGTTTATCCATCAATCATGACGTCATAATAAATTATGACGTAACTAAGCGTTGTTGTATGAATTGTATGTATTTATAATTTACCAAAATATTGTTGAATATTTTAAAACTAATTTGACTGGGCATATGGCAGCAATAGCACCCAGTCAAATTGGTTTCAAAATATTCAACAGCCTACTTGTATGGCTTTCTGGAAATTGAGATTCAGAGTGCAGAGATTGATCGAGCCCAACTCGGGCAAAGTGTGCATGGAGCTTAGCTAGCGATGGGTGAGGCATAGCTAAAAGTGAATTCATCCTTTGCATTGAGTTTGTTCATGAAGAGCGCCTTGGAGCTGCCCAGCAGTTATAGTATTATTGAGGGACCTGTATCTTGTGCACTGATAAAAAATGGACTCAGTTGTGGTCTTTAGGAATGTGTTATGTAGGGAGATGTTGTTAAAAAAATTAAGTCAAATTTTATCCAAAAACTCCGTATTCTCATAGTAATGTCCATTTGCTGGCTAATGGTAAGTTTTCAAAGTCTTCTCTTAGCTTTGAAATGGACATTTCTCAAGACTACTACAAAGGCCATTTTTGGACGGCTTGGTCATTAAAGGGTTAATTGTAGTCACACAAAAAACAAGATGAACTTGTGATCGTGAAACGACTTCCATTTCGACACCAAAAGATGATTTTTTAAATTTAAATTTACAAATGGAAATGAAATTGATAATCACGGAGTTCATGGATCGATCAATCCCAACACAGGCGAGGTGTGGGTGGAGCTTAGCTAAAAGTGGATTCCTACATTAATACCAATATACCTCCATTATTTATATCAGTAACCTATCAGAAAATGTACAGGTAACAAACTTCTCCTTTTAGAAAATAGAAGCTTCTATATATACAAGAGGCCCAAGGGCCTGTGGCACTCACCTGGACCATTAACATTTAAACCATTTGCATTTAAAGACATGATGGATAATGTTTGGAGAATCCAAGATGGCCACCAAAAGAATTGACCAATCAAAATTCTGCTTACCCACCTAGGGTCCTTCTATCCAAGATTGATTGAAATCTGCCAAGCGGTTAATGAGGTGTATATAGGCTTTTAACTGATTTACCAAAACTTTTGGAAAATCCAAAATGGCCACCCAGAAACGGACCAATCAAAATTCTGCATACCAGATCTGAAGCCTGCTATTACAGGGTCCTTCCATCCAAGTTTGGTTGAAATCGCCCAAGCAGTTAATGAGGAGAAGCATTTTAAGAGATATCCGGCAAATTTTCCTAAAATTCTAGATTTTCCAAAAAAAATTCACCAATCAAAATTCTGTATACAAGTTCTGAAATCTACACCTATTAGGGTCTTTCCAGCTACACTAGGTTGAAATCCGCCAAGCGTTTTGATAATGTCTGGGTTTTGGTTTTTTACAAAATCTAAGATTTTCACCCAAAAAATCAATCAATCAAAATTCTGAATATATGTTCGAGAGCCTACCACCATAGAATCCATTTAATCAAATTTGGTTGAAATATGTCCGGAAGCTAAGGGGTAGTAGCATTTTGACTATTTCCAGTAGATTTTTAATAAAATCTAAGATTTTCATCTGAAAAATTGATCAATTAAAATTCTGAAAAAACATTCTAGAGCCTACCACCATAGAATCCATCCAGCCAAATTTGTTTGAAATATGTCAAGCAGCTAAGGAGGGGTAGGTAGCATTTTGACAATTTCCGGTAAATTTCTCAAAATCTAGGATTTTCATCAAAAAAATCGATCAATCAAAATTCTGAAAAGATGTTCTAGAGCCTACCACCATAGAATCCATCTAGCCAAATCTGGTTGAAATATGTCAAGCATTTTGATCACTTCCGGTAGATTTTTTATAAAATCTAAGATTTTCACCCAAAAATTTGATCAATCAAAATTCTGAATAGAAGTTCTACAACCTACCACCACAGAATCAGTCTAGCCAAATTTGGTTGAAATATGTTATAAGGAGTAGCATTTTGACCGTTTCTGGTAAATTTGTCATAAAATCTTAAGACTTTCAACCCAAAAAATTTACCCATCAAAATTCTGAAAAAAATTTGGCGGGTACGAGCATAGGATCCTTCCAGGCAAATTTGGTTGAAATTGGTCAAACTATTAAGGAGAAGCGATTTGACTGATGGACAGATGACAGACAGACGACGGATGGACGCCATGGCATACGCTCACTTGACCTTTCATACCAGGTGAGCTAATACTGCATTTTATATATGCTACTCACAATACGTGCTTGTTTGGCTGTCTTTGCGCTTGTCTCTTCTGGGAGTTTCTCAATCAAAGAGTCGAGTAGAAAGCAAGCCATAGCTCTCTCTATACTTGTTTCACACTCGATAACAGCAGGTATCACAAGCTTGCGAGCGGCACGGGCCTATAATCAATTATCAAAAACACACAATATTGTGCAATTCTTACCAGCAATGATTTCAGGTTTACACAATTTTACAAAATGACAATAAAACGAGATGTCTGTACTGCTCACCTCGAAAATCAATGTTTGAACAAGTTTTTCACAAATTTTAGTCATTATAATCCATCAAATAGAGAATTTAAAGAATATCACAGAAAAATAAGCGTTTTCATTCAAATTTAGTTTCAATTCACTTAGCTGTTCAGTAGACAACTTTGAAGCACTAACTGCATCAAACATACTGGTCCGTAATTACAAAGGCCGCTTATCTTTATACGCGTACTAGATTTAGACGAGGCTAAAAATCATTTGCATGCGTATAGTTAAACCACTGTTTTAAGCGGGAACTACGAAATCTCTTAAACACACGCTTAGTTACACGCGCTTAAGCGGGTACGCGATGGCCCGCTTGGCTATTGTTCCCGCATCAACGTTTACCCGTATGCGACTTCTTGCATAGGTGATCGACCTGCATTTGGCAAAAAACGTGTTCGGCATGACTAACGAAAAGAGACAACGAAGTAGTAGTAGTAGTAGTAGTAGTAGTAGTAGTAGTAGTAGTAGTAGTAGTAGTAGTAGTAGTAGTAGTAGTAGTAGTGACATTTTGCTCAAGACGATCTCATAAAAATGTTTTAGCTGTTTTTGTCACTACTAGGGAATAAACTAACAACTTGGTCAAAGTTCCCTCGGATAAATCTGTCACGGAAAACAGCACTCCTTAAGTTTCCTTCTGCAGTAGCAGGCTGAACATCCTCAACATGTTCAACAATTTCTTCCCATCGTCTGCTAATTGATCCTGTCGTCGGATGGCCAATTTATGAAGACAGGCTGTTGCCACGATTATTGCCATGTTATGATCCATGTAAAATAAGATGAAAATTTACTTTATTAAACATTGGTATTAACATTTACGGGATCATCGCACTTCACACCACACAGACTTATATCCTCGAGGGCGAAAGGCGGATAATATAACTATCAGCGTCCACTTTTGTTTTAGAGTTCGTCCATCTGTCAATCCATATGTCTGTCTGATACCTGTGGTCATACTAACGGTATATACAAATGTGTTGGTCAAAATGCTCTTTTTAAAACGGATATAATTACCTTTATTAGCACCCACACACACACACCCTAAACCCCTAAACTGATGGTGGTGGTGGTGGTGGTGGTGGTGGTGGTGGTGTGACATAGCAATCAGTGTATTGCTCTTTGTGTCTGCCTGCCTGCCTGTCTGCCTGCCTCTCTGTCTGTCTGTCTGTCCGTCCGTCTGCCTGTCTGTTTAGTCACTTTACCACACTAATATACATGTTATCTGGTTGCGTGTCTAAGGAATAGACGCTATAGCTTATGTCTAAAACAGACATCCGGACAAAAATTCTATAGTAAATGAATTTGTTAAAACTTTGGCATACAGCAAACATTTGAGTCAGGGGAATATGCCATCTTTCTTTTCTTATAAACATTGGCATTATATCTCACTACAATTGTTGGTAATTACAGAACAACGCAACTGATTTCCATAACCGACGCACGGGAATCGCCTTTTTCAAATGCCAAAGTCATTCTCGATCCGGGAGCGTGTTCGCCAATGTGCAATATTATACTGCCTGTCAGTCTCCGTCCTATCTTGACGAACCAGGATCAGCAGAAATGGGCGGCATGTGTAGGCTGCATCCCCACAAGAATTCCCGAGAGTTCCCCGTGTTGAATCGATTGAACAATGAGGACTCATTCCAAACCCGTGAATCATGTGCTGAACCACACCACCGGCAAACTAGGTTTGGGAAACAACCTTTGGTGGTCTCAAACGAACTGACGCCTAGCATTGGCCATCCGAGGAAAAGTCTTAAGACACTCCTTGATGGGACAGATAACAGCAGCAACTCTGTGAATGGCTTGTCCACAGGTATGTTGCGAGATTCCAGACATGTTGCTGGCCATAATCTGAAACGCTCCACATGCGAAACACACACTAATTGGAGAGCTGAGAGGAAGTGCACAGCTTCTCCGAGCTGGATGTTGCAACCCTAATCTTAAAAGTGCAAGCATGTCATTAAATTAGTTTTTCGTAACTCGAAACCGCTTAATAAACGGCTTAATAAACGGGTCTTCCTCGTAAGATTCGAGTGGATTTACCCTGTCCATAAAGACACGAATGACATGCTGACCATTCTCGTCTTCAATTTCGTTGGCCTCCTCTTACACCACATCAAAGATTTGAAGTGCATCCATACACCTACAACGGATAACTACTACTACTGCTGCTGCTGCTACTACTACTGCTGCTGCTACTACTTCTGCTGCTGCTGCTACTACTACTACTACTGCTGCTGCTGCTGCTGCTGCTGCTACTACCACTACTGCTACTAATACTACCACCAGCACCACCGCCGCCGCCCCGCCCCCGCCGCTACTACTACTACTACTGCTGCTGCTCCTGCTGCCACTGCCGCTGCTACTGCCGCAGCCACTGCTGCTGTTGCTATAAAAATATGTCATGCCTGAATGTACAGTGTAACCCGAACCCAATGAGAAAATCTTAAACGTTCTTCTTTTCAAATATCCACGTGTAGTTATCACTTTCAAATGATGTGGTAACATGCAATTCACAACTTAAACACCCCCCTGACCATGTTTAGGGAATTCTATTGTTCTCCGCTAAGCAGTGTTTAAACTTAGTCCGTAGTTTAGGCACACTTAATGATAAACATGCTTCGTAATTACCAATTAAATTTAAGGCCAGACTTTAGACAACGTTTACCGATTTACACGCATCTGGTGGCTTAAGAGTTAAGAGCCAGTGTATTCTTCCTAATAGTAGCCTATGCTCTAACAGAAACCTACCCCCTAACTTTGACATATGAGATCCATCGATTTCTTAGCAGTTTTAAAATGGCAAACCTCTGTAACAGATGCCCACCCCTTAACTCAGCAGTTTAGCTTCCTTATGAAAATATTTGTAAATCAAACTTATGTACCAATAAAGCGGTCCATTTTGCGTATTAATTTTATAATGTCCAATCAACCAACGGAATCAAGACGTACAAGAAAAATTGTTTGAAATCCTTTTTATGTTGGCTCTTTTTGCGATTGGCGGCACGGTGTTCTCACGAGATCTCATACCCTAATGGGAGTTTTAGACAGTGACAGGTCAATCACATTGATCAGTTATCAAACAGGTATCCATTATTCAAATCAGGCCTAAAGTACAATACTCAGTTATCCTCGCACAATGATAATAATATATAACAATTTCTGAGTCCAGGATATTTATATCTGAGTTCTCGCTCTAAATAAACTTCTTTTGCGATTGGAAGCGAATCACATGATCCATATTTTTTCGCGACGACATTTTATGTCAAATTCTGGATTAAGTTTGATGTATTAAATTATCTTTATTAAAGGATATGCAATATCTAGGCACTTCAATTTAATAATTTCACCTCCGCAATGATGTTTTGGAGGTATACGTTAAACATAGTCGTAAGGCAGCGAGAATTTGTACCGTGACATTGTGTTACATTTCCGTGCTTTAGTCTAGTTTTAAGCATTTTAGAGAATTGATTTCAACTTTTTCTTGAAATATTCCTAATATAAGCCTACCCCCTTTTTCAGAGATGTTGTTTTGGAAATTGAACACATATTATCCTAATAAAAGTCTGGGCTTCTATTAGGAGGAATACGGTAGTTTACAAGTACTTTAACCCTTTCATGATAAAGCCGGCCAAAACTGGCCTCTGCAGTGGTCTTGAGGAATGCCCATTTACAGGCCCAGAGACAATTTTTGAAAATTTACCACTGGAATTATTGACTCAGTAACCGAGTCAGTCATTTCAGTGGTAAATTTTCAAAAATAGTCTTCTCTTGTCCTGCAAATGGACATTTAATAAGCAAATATTTTGATATTCTTGACCAAATTTAGGCATTAAAGGGTTAAATAGGACTAGTCATTCAGCAAGAGAATTCAAATCTTCCACAACGTCCAAGATGGTCACTGACAAAAATACCCAATCAGATTTCTGTATATAAGATGAGAAGCCCACCAACCCATTCCACCTCCACATCTGGCAAAGCGACGGGTAAGAATGCACACAATCACCCTACTGATTTAGTGGTGCCCATCTAAATAAAAGGTTTTAGGGTGAGACAAAGGGCGGTTACCATGGCAAAGATTAGTTTTCTATCTGCCTATGTGAGCAAATGATTTTAATGGCGAACATTGTCAAGAAAATTTTTACTTAGTTAATGTCAATTTGTAGGCCACGAATAGACTATTATTGGAATTTTAACACTGGAATGACTGACTTGAGTTAACAAACACAGTCTACTTTTGTCAGGCAAATGGATATTGACCACGTAAATATTCTCTACTATTCTTGACCATTAACAAATTAACTGTTTGTTTGCTACAAGCCACCACACAATAACTTCAATGGCCAATAACTCTTAACCTGCTGAATATTTTGAAAACAATTTCACTGAAAGTTGTTGGTGGCTTAGCCACCAGCAACTTTCAGTCCAATTGTTTTCAAAATATGCACCAGATCCAGAGTTAAACCTCATGGAAAGCGTAGTCTGCAGAAATTCAGCAGACAGACAGTTAAGAGAGACCACCTGTATTTGGCCAGTACATTTCAATGCTCTCTACGATGGTAAAGTGAAGACAGCGTCATCTCATACCTGATATGACAGGTCACTGGCCGCCTCCAATCCTCTAATCAGTGAATCGCCATAGTTTCTGATCGTCTCTATAGTAACCTTTTCTCCATTGCCGAGTTCATATTTGATATGTGCTGTACTCGTGCCCTCTGGATCCGTCTGCATGTCTGTCCCACGGAAGTTTGACGGTATCTGTGAATACTAATATCATATACGACGGGTAAAGTACAAAAGAGTAGAGATATTACTAAGGGTGCTTTCGACTGGGATACTCTTATAACACTAGTGTCAGGTTGTTGCCATGGTATGGTTATGACATTTTTGTGAAAATTCTTTTGCTCGAGTTCTGCACCACTCTTTTTGAGATGTTATATTGATTCAATTATGATGCCGTAATCACGGCACGCCAACAACCCTGATAACGCACATTATGGGGTTTTGCTGTGTTAATACCGAGAGGCCCAGAACCTGCATTATCACAATTGTTATTAAACTCTGCTAAACTCGCGCAAACGAATTGAACCCAAAACTAGTGTTGACAACACTAGCCCAATCGAAAGAGCCCACAGATTATTCATCAAGAAAAATTTTGTATGCCACAATTTTAGAATACCATTATGATGCAACATTAACAGGCCTGTAAATTTACGGCAACCCAAGGTCACTTTGCAATAAATGTCCAATGGTATAGAACAAATTTGTAAAGCTTTATTGAGATTGGATAATCCATTGATGAATTAAACGGCCATTGAAAAGCTTTAACATTCACCTATTCTGGGTCATGTTAGTCCACGCCAGACAATGGATGCCATTTGGATAACTTAGTCGACACATACCTATCCTCAGCTTTGCGTTCTATGGTCTCGACAAAAATCATGTATAATGTAGGTCATATTCCAGATCATGAATCTTTTGAAACTAATTTGACTGCAAGTTTTTGCGGATTATGGCAATGACAGGTTCCAGTCATATTACTTCCAGAATATTCATCAGTATGTGTCTTAAAACTGTACTTCCATGATCTCAGAGTTGAAAGGGTTAAAAGGTCACCTGTCTTTAGCAATCAGATTTTGATGCTCACTAAGGTGGCCAATTTAGACAGGTTGAATCATACCTTACCTGCCTCCACCAGTTAAGTCGTGTTCTCTGCAAATGATCAAACACTTGATTGCTGTCACTAGGGGCACAGAAATGCTGTAAGTACAAGCCTGTCTGCATAGCAGAGCTGCAAGGAAGAATAGCTGCATAAATGGCACTTTAGGATACAATACATATACATCTAGAATAACAATAGAGCGACCCATTTCTAGCTATTAGCCTCCCATTTCTAGCTGTTACCCTCCCATTTCTAGCTATTAACCTCCCATTTGTAACTATTACCCTCCCATTTCTAGCTATTACCCTCCCATTTCAAGCTTTTACCCTCCCATTTCTAGCTATTGCTGTCCCATTTCTATCTATTTCCCTCACATTTCTAGCTATTACCCTCCCATTTCTAGCTGTTACCCTCCCATTTCTAGCTATTACCCTCCCATTTATAGCTTTTTGTAGCTAAGCTCCACTCACTTTCTACTCACGCTTGAATCGATTTGAAACTATGAAACATAAATTCCAAGACTCTAAATTTCAATGTAATTATAATACTGGTAAGCTGTTGAACATTTTGAAACTAATTTGCATCATGTTTCTATGACTATAGGTACGTCAGGTCTGCCTCTCAACAGTGGCGACAAATGGGTCAATTTGCACAACTGGGTTCAATGCCAAGAAGACATCTCCTGATAAGTGGGTATGCTACGAACATTATTCAGTTGTATTGTCTTAGACATGTGCCATCAATTAGTGATTGCAACTCTATTTGATTGCTGTTGGCCATGCTTGGAATTAATATGAAAATAGAGGGGTAAATTTCTAGCTATGCCACACCCATTTCTAGCTATGCCCTACCCATTTCTAGCTATGCCATACCCATTTCTAGCTATGCCCTACCCATTTCTAGCTATGCCATACCCATTTCTAGCTATGCCCTACCCATTTCTAGCTATGCCCTACCCATTTCTAGCTATGCCACACCCATTTCTAGCTATGCCCTACCCATTTCTAGCTAACCTCCACCAACATTTGCATGTGTGTTGGAATTAATTTATATACTTTATATAAATTTTATTCTGTCATCATTAGGCTACCTACATCTCTCCTCCTCCTCCTGTTCCGCCTCCTCCTTCTTCTTCTTCTTCTTCTTCTTCTTCTTCTTCTTCTTCTTCTTCTTCTTCTTCTTCTTCTTATTATTATTATTAATAATGTTATTGTTGTTATTACTGTTGTGACAGTTGGCAATATTATTATTTGCCTCTTGATTTCTTTAATGTAATATATTTGTATGTAAGTGGGAGACACACTCATAAGACATGTCTTATTGTGCTCGCACATAGACTAATAAATAAACCTTGTTTAAATCAATTTATATACTTTGGATCCTGAATTACCAAAATCCCATTTTCAAGGTAACTGTGCATGTAAGCAGTTGAATATTTTGAAAACTAATTTGAATGGAGCTGTTGCTCCCTATGGCAGCAACAGCTCCCAGTCAAATTAGTTTCAAAATATTTAACAGAATGTTTATTAAATTGTAAATCCATCCAAAACATTAAATTGTACAATTGACAAACTTTTTTAGTTTTATGGCGGAGAGATCTACATCATTTTGATTGTGACATCAGCTAATGTGACGTAATTAATTACTATGTCAGATGAGTTACAGATCGGATTTAAACTCATATCAGCCAAAATAAGTAAATTTATCAAATTTCTTTTTCACGAGTGAGATGACATACTTACCTCCCTAACACTACTAGTATATCGGCTCTAAATTCAATAATATTCAGAGTTATAAAAAGTTAGGTGCCCCTAATGGGCAGGTGGAAGTACACAGTCATCCACATGACAAACACCACCCTCTGCGCATGTGCACACCGGTACTTCCGTTACTAAATATTGGCTGACATAGAAGCAACTATTCAATAGCCAAAGGACCAGGCCTCCGTGGGGTGGCGAGGCTGGGATCCTGTTAGGGAGGTAAGTATGTCATCTCACTCGTGAAAAAGAAATTTGATAAATTTACTTATTTCACATCATGAGATCATACTTACCTCCCTAACACTCTTGATAAAAACCAGAATTTGAAAGTAAATTTTGGTGGGAGGGAGGCAAGGTCCTGAAAACCAGCACACCCTCGAAGAGACTAGGCTCTTTGAATTCTCAAGAGATTTAAAACATCTGAAATTGTGACTGAAACCACAACCATGAATAGAATTTTGCATCGGATAATCGACCGATGAAGAGAGATTGATCAAAAGGCAAATGCGCTCCACCCACCCCCTCCCCCTCTTTCTGAGGAAGGTTAGGAAAAAACGCTGCTCTAAATGACTAGCACGTTCTCTAATACTTAATGAAAAGTATTACTAGACATTGGAAAAAGAAGAATTACTTCTATTTCAAAAACTCTCTGAAAGAACCACAATTAAGAGACATTAACCATCACCATATTAAAAAATAAAAATGACACCATCACCAAGACAAAAAAATCAAAAAATGGTCATAACCACTGACCTCTGATGTCTTGGACGCGGCACTCATCTCTTCCCCACCGGATGAAGAGAAATGTACCAGCTAATAGTAGGGATACCCTACCAACAAATGTGATATTTGAAAATAGCAGAGGAGGAAACTATTTACAAACATAAATCTCTGCATTAATATTTTGTTTTCTGAGGACTGAGACGGAGAGTGGGTTAGAAGTGTCACGAAGGTAATGGTCGGTAAAACTTGATTCACAGTGCCACTGGGCTACTGACATAATGTCTTCAATAGAAACACCATTAAATAATGCCGTGGACGTTACCACACCACGGACACTATGAGCCTTGGCTCTATCTACCTGGATTCCAGTGGCTGTTTTATGACAGAATTGGATACATTCTACTATCCATCTGGAAATAGTGTCTCTTGACGCCCTACCATGGGGTTCAATATATGACAACCATAGGGGAACATGGGTCCGTCCGCCAAACCTGAGTTCTTCTCTTGTACTTATTTAAAGCACGGACAGGGCACCATACTTTAGCACCAGGATCATATCTGGTTAAGGCAGGTAAAATAATAGGTTTACCCGGATACTTTAAAGATTCTTAGCCAAGAAATTCAATCTTGGTAGAAGCTTAAGGCCTTCACCTGTAACTATATAACGGTCAGGCTCAGCAGACAAGGCATGAATTTCACTCCTGCGTCTGGCTGATGCTGCCGCAACTAAAAATACAGTTTTAAGTGTCAATAATTTAACAGATATAGCACTAAGTGGTTCAAAAGGTTTATCACTCAAAACCTGCAGAACCAGGGAAAGACTCCATGACGGTGTCAGTGGAAGATTTCTTGGTCTGAGATTGCCCATACCTTTAATAAGAGTATTTAAAACACTTACTTCATCACTTCCCCTCTTTGCCAAGTAAGGGATAAGTCATCAATGCTGATTTGTATCCAGCAATAGAATTAGGTTTAAGACTATAGGTATCATACAGGTGACAGCGAAAATCAGCTACTACCTGAATAGATGCTTCCATCGGATTGATACATCTCTTTGAGCACCATTCTACAACTCTGTTGATTTAATAATTAACGCTCTGGAGGTTGACCCCCTTCTGGCTCTGGCCATGAAATTGGCTGCTTGCTCAGAAAAGCCCTCCTTAATCGCGGATTGTTTGACAACATCCATGCAGTCAATTGAACCATTGACGGATCGTTGTGAAGGGTCTTGCCCTGGAAGATAATATTGTCCATCAGCGGCAGAGGAACCGGATTGCAAACCAGAAGGTCCAGCAGATCCGTAAACCTTGATCGGCTTGGCCAATTCAGAGCGATCAGAAGTACTTGGCATTCCTCTTGTCTGATCTTCTGAAGGATCCTTGGAATCAGGATTGTTGGAGGGTATGCGTATGCATACATTCCCTTCCAACTGATAGCTAGCGCATCTATTGCGATAGCGCTTGGATCTGGAATCGGAGAAACGTACGTCGTCATCTTCGCATTCTTTTTCATTGCGAACAAATCTATGTTGGGCTTTCCCCAATGATTGAACAGGTGATCCGCCACACATTGATTTAGTTGCCATTCCGTAGGCAGAATACTCATCCTTCGGCTCAATGAGTCTGCTAACAGATTCAGCCTTCCCGGAATATGAACTGCTTTCAAGGTGATCATATGATCCATGCACCAGCAAAGCAGCTTCCATGTCATCATACAGAGACTGGGCGACTTCGTTCTGCCCTGGCGGTTTATGTAACTCACTACTGTAGAGTTGTCTGAACGTATCATCACAAATTTTCCCTCCACTTCCTTTAGGAAGTGTTCCAGGCCTAGAATTACAGCCCGCAATTCTAGCATGTTGATATGTTCCTTTGACTGTTCCAGATTCCAAAGCCCTGATATAGTGGCTTCTTCCAGGCAAGCTCCCCAACCCTCCATCGATGCATCCGTAAACATCGTTACTTGAGGGTGGGGAGGGGTCAGCATGACCCCCGCCAGGAGATTTCCTCTCTCCATCCACCAATGAAGGTGATGAATGAGAGGGTCCAACACTTGAATGCACAAGTCCAGTGATCCTGAACTCTGCGTCCACTGAGTCATGAGAAACAATTGAATCGGCCGCCTGCGTAAGGCCGCCTGAGGAATGACTGGTTCCACTCTGCGTCCACTGAGTCATGAGAAACAATTGAATCGGCCGCCTGCGTAAGGCCGCCTGAGGAATGACTGGTTCCATTGAAACCATCAGACCTAACATTCTCAGATAGACCCGTGCTAGAATATAACGACTGTTGCAAACCAACTGAATGCACGAGAGGAGACCTTCCACTCTCTCCTGGGACGGATAAACATATCCTATCTCCAGATTGAAGAACATACCCAGGTAAACAAACTACTGGGATGGAGTCAGCTCTGATTTCTGAAAGTTGATTATCCAGCCTAAATCTGTGAGTTTCCAAAACTATCTCCAGATTTGCTGTCAAACTTTCTGGGTTGTGTGCTTTCAGCAACCAGTCGTCTATGTAAGTGTGAACAGCCATATTTCTCCTGCGGAGGTATGACGTGATAGCAAGTACCACTCGAGTGAAGACCCTTGGAGCCGTCGAGATGCCGAATGGAAGAACCTTGAATTCCCATTGGCGTCCCTGAAAAGCAAATCTCAGGAACTGACGAAAACTCCTTGCAATTGGAATGTGGAAATAAGCATCCTTGAGATCTATAGATGCTGTCCACATCCCCTTCTCTAACCCCAACAACACCGATCTAACTGTTTCCATTTTGAAAGTCGGTGTGTCTAAAAACTTGTTTAGAGGTCTGAGGTTGATAATTGGTCTCCACCCCCCGGTGTTCTTTGCCACAAGAAACACGGTTGAATAGAAGCCTGGGCAATCCTGCGCCGGTTGAATTCCTTCTCTTAGAATTAGAGATTCTATCTCCTCTTCTATGCACAACCGCTTGTCTGGATCTCTTGGAATTTGAGTCCAGACCGGTACCAGAGACAAATGCAACGGCGGACCTCTTATCCATTCTGGACTGTATCCATGCGAAAGCCATTGCAAGACTAAGCGGTCCTGAATTAACCGCGCCCACTTCTGAATGTGACAAGTCAAACGACCTCCCACTGGTGCACCTAGGGTTGATGGGGTGCCCATAAATTTTAGAAGTGGGTGTGTCTCTGGTACGAGTGACAACACCCGAGTGGTACTTGTGATAACCGGAAAAAATTTTCTTGCATCAGGCCCGGTTACCACGCGCCGCTCCTCGCGCTCCACGACCAGCACCACGTGCACCACGGTGCGCAGGCTGGTCTGGCTGGCTGCGCTTGAGGCGCTGGCTGTCGTACAACAGCACGCTGCTGCTGGCGTAGCCGACGCGGTCTCTGAAACCGGCCGGCCTGCTGGCCTCTGACACTGCCAGCACCGCCACGAGCGTACTGCTGTCGAGCAGCCGAGGGCTGAACACGCACGTGTTCCCTGCGCAACACTTCAAACTGTGCACGCAGCGCCCTATGGTTGTTCACCAAAGTCACTGTCTCCTGGAGGTGCAGACAACCGTCACCTCCAGAGTCCAGGGCCTGCCATCGGTGCTTGCAACAAGCGCGACTTGAGCTCCTGAGACAGGCACAAATTGTCCAATGCAAAAGTGCGCCTCGTTCTCAGAGACTTTGTGACCGACCTAGTCAGACAGTCCAAC
Organism: Chaetoderma sp. LZ-2023a; assembly: GCA_034401795.1. Classification (NCBI taxonomy): domain Eukaryota; kingdom Metazoa; phylum Mollusca; class Caudofoveata; order Chaetodermatida; family Chaetodermatidae; genus Chaetoderma; species Chaetoderma sp. LZ-2023a. Next base: position 150,451,438 of record CM067372.1, on the reverse strand, counting down.
ACCAGGTTGATGCCATCCTGGATGGCTCGTTGGACTGTCACAGGACTAGGCTGTTGCTGCACCGACGCTGCTACCACCCCCGATAGCAGCTGAGAGACATGCGACAGCGCACTGATCGCCGCTCACGAGCTCTCCTCGGTGTCGCACAAGGCGGCATTCGCAGAGCGCATAGCGCCCGTGCACAATGCTCCCATGTCGGCACGGGAACCCGGCTGCGTATTTTCCCCCAGAGCGGCGCGGTCGTCCGCGCTCGGTCTGGGTGCTAGGCCATATCGAGCATACTGACTAGCAGTAACTCGACATCGCCTAGCTACCTCGCGGGGGGCCTTCGCGAGGCGACCTCTCGGTCTGATCGACTCCTCTGCCGCCGAGAACATATCTAAGATATGTTCAGCGTACGGCAGAGACAGAGCCGCGCTTGCCAACGGCTTCGCCTGTAACCATGCCCGAGGGTTACCGGCGGCCGTCTCGTCCACGGTGAGCTCTGGTCTTACAGCGAGGAGCCACGCACACGCTTCTGACCAGTCTTCATCCGTGGCTACCTGCGAATTGCCGACGAGCAGCGGGCCCTCGTCATCCTCAATGGCATTCGCAGGTATGGCCGAGGAGGCCATAGACGAACCTGGCTGCCCAGGGAATGTATACGGGCCCGCGAGGGCTGGCATAGCATTCTCCATAGGCAAACCAGGCACCAAGGCCGCGCTTGTGTGAGGGGGTTCATGCACACCAGCGCGGCCCGGAATGTCCGTATGAAATTCCACGTCCAAATGTGGAATCTTATACGGCCGGCCGTCTGCTCCAAGGTGGGCCACAGGCTGAACCATGAAACCGGCTCCCGAGGGAACAGTGCCATAGGTGCGAGCATTCACGCTCCTCATGAGAGGAGTGTAGACATTCACATCCATGTCTTCATGGTCAACCTGTGGACCGAGCAGGTAGTCCTCATCATCTTCCTGGTCAGGAAAGTTAGACTCTGGATTAGTAAAGCAGATGATGAGTTTACTCCGCGAGTGATCGTGGTCAGGCCCGCTGGTCGGGTCCCACCTGATGCTTCTCGCGCAGCTGGCACACCAGGCGATGCGAACATCAAGCCTGGGTCCAAGACGGTTGCCCCTGGATCACTAAACACTTTGTCCGAGCTAATAGGCCACGAACCAGGGACGGGGGCTACCTGCACTGAGGTCGATGCGCAGGAAGTTGAAACGCCTGAGGCCTTCTTCTTACCCTCATTCTTCGACTTCTTACCCTCCTCCGCCATCATCTTCGCCTGCAAAGAGAAGAATTCAGAGGTTAGATTCACCACCCCACACACCCCACTCTTTACAAATAACACATTTGCTAGACAGCCTACAAGCTGAACGCAGATGGCAAGGGTGGGGGAAGAATCTAGCTTTCATGGTCTTCAGACAGGATGGACACTTCTGAAAGGGAGGGATACGAAGACAATGAGTATGATAGTTTCAAAGCCTTGTTAATGGACTATTTAGTAGAAACCAAAACAAACTCGAGCGAAGACATCCACTTTTATGACAGACCACCCTGACGGGACAGGTGACCTCTCTAGTTAATAAAACACCAATAACAACCAGAACCCTAAATTAAGAGAGAGAGAGAGAGAGAAAGATTATGACTATCTAGATATCTCTCCACACTCCTAATAAACAGGGGGATGAACACATCACAGACTTCTCTAAACTAAGATTATGACATCAAGGAAAGAGAAAAAAAACTGGTTGATTATGACATCAAACCTCAATGCAAAAGCTCCTTCAAGGAGAGGGGACGTCAGAAAAAATGCAAGAAATATCTAGATCTTACAGACATTCCTAGCTCCCGAATAATATAATATTAAATTGTATATACTCGAGAACCCATGCACACGCAAGAGAGAATATAGTGCAATAGCAAAAGGCAGCAGAAAATTGTAATTATTTTCAAATAATTATGCGCCATAATTAATAAACTCCCTTAGCCTGAGCACAGGCAACCATCCTCTTGTGCAGGAAAACACGTCCCTCCATCCGCCGAGACTCCTCCAGAAGAAGAACTGATGAGGGGGATTGGACAAAAGGAAGGAGATATTTTATTTATTAATTTATTATATCTCCAACCCTTAGACATATCACGATGATAAGTCACCCTGGGACGTGAACAACCTTCTAGAGACGACCAGGCATCCTTGATTAGTCACAAGACAAACCTGTAAGCATAAAACACATGAGATTAATAGCCCTAGGCACTGGGAAAAAATTTACAAGGATTCCCAGCGCCTGAAAACGCGGTACCGCCGAAACGGCCGCGACGAAAACCAGTAACACACAAAAGTTACAAGTCTTAAATAAAAGCCCGGAACAATGTCACCTTAGATGATGACGAGGACTCCTCCTCCACAGTTTTGCATCAGCCATGATGGAATAGGATGATTTTAAATAGAGAAATTCTCGATAAAGAGCCTGTGAAGATTTGCCACAAGCTGCTTCAGCCAATATATTAGAAAACAGAAGTACCGGTGTGCGCATGCGCAGAGGTTGGTGTTTGTCATGTGCATGACTGTGTACTTCCACCTGCCCATTAGGGGCACCTAACTTTTTATAATTCTGAATATTATTGAATTTAGAGCCGATATACTAGTATATCAAGAGTGTTAGGGAGGTAAGTATGATCTCATGATGTGAAAACGGCTTCTGCCGTGGTCTTCAGAAATGTTCATTTGCAGAGCAAACGAAGCCTATTTTTGAAGATTTACCACTGGAATGACTGCCTCGACAACCAAGCCAGTCATTTCAGTGGTAAATTTTCAAAAACAGTCTTCTCTTGGTCTGGAAATGAACATTTTCTTTGAGATAATTGAAATATTCTTGAACCACTTTAAAGGTTAACGGGTTAATCATGAGCACTGTGTATATAAATCACATGGCATATTTAGTCTTACTTAAAGAGGAAGTTCTGCACTGCGGCGTCCTGTGTTGCCGTGTTCTGTACATCAAGATACGGCGTGACTTGAGCGATAGAAAATGGCAATCTTTCATTGTTCGTTTCTAGAACCCATAAATAACATGAGAGACCTGCTGAAAAATGAAATACAAGTAGGAATCATTAACACATTAGATGTAGCAATCCTGTCATAATTAATAGACAGCAGAATGACTTATGACGATTTCCAAAATAGACTTGTGTGATTAAATTAGATTAAATTGAAAATGGTGTTTATTTTTTCAATTATGAATTCATGTGATTGCATCTCTATTTGATTGCTGTTGGCCATGCTTGAAATTAATATGAAAATAGAGGGGGAAATTTCTAGCTATGCCCTACCCATTTCTAGCTATGCCCTACCCATTTCTAGCTATGCCCTACCCATTTCTAGCTATGCCATACCCATTTCTAGCTAACCTCCACCAATATTTGCATGTGTTGGAATTAATTTATATACTTTATATAAATTGTATTCTCTCATCATTAGGCTACCTACAACATCTCTCCTCCTCCTCCTCCTCCTCCTCCTCCGCCTCCTCCTCCTCCTCCTTCTTCTTCTTCTTCTAATTCTTCTTCTTCTTCTTCTTCTTCTTCTTCTTCTTCTTACTATTATTATTATTATTATTATTATTAAATTAGATTAAATTGAAAATGGTGTTTATTTTTTAAATTATGAATTCATGTGATTAAAAATTAAATAATCGAATAATCACGAATAGTCTCTACTGCATATAATATTTCAATTCCAAACTTAATTACTTTCTAATGAGATCAGTCACAAAAATTTACATTTTGTTCAGTGAATGTATCTCCATTTGCAGGCCAAGAGAAGACTATTTTTGAAAATGTATCACTGGAATGACTGGCTCAAGAATGGAGCTAGGTATTCCAGTGATACATCTTAAAAAATAGCCTTGTCTTAGCTTGTAAATGTACTTTCCTAAACAACATTGCAACTTTCGTCATTGATATGCTTTTATTTCACAGGTACATGTATGTCTGGGTTACTTGTCCCCAAGCTGATTAATCGAGTAATCACGATTATTCTTAAATAATCGATCTTGATCACTCAAAGCAATATTCACACTCGCCTATTTCAAAGTGATGTTGCTGCATGTATCTATGACACTAACAACAACCAATAGCAATACACTTTTGTAAATTTTGAAAACCAGTTCTTCCACAAGTGCCAAGACAACATAAGTTTTGTACAGCAAAATGTAATCCATAGATGAGTATAAGTACATGTAGTTTCACATACATGAAGGGCTTCCTTTAATTTCTAAAAATAGGAAATCTGGGACTTCTTTGGTAGTAGTTTTGGGAGTCCAAACATGATTTTACATGAAACACACCACCCCCCTGGCACTCACTCCATAGTGACGCCTGTCACTAAGCGTGCTTGCGCATGCGCACTGGAGCCGAATAGGAAAGAGATTAACTTTTCTGAATTTAAGTGCCAAATATTATAGGCAAATTCTCAAATCAATTCCACGTGGGGTGGCTGAGGCCAGGTCATAGTGATTGAACGGTAAGTATGTTTTTATAGTAGTTAATAAAACAACAGACCAACCCACAAGGGGGGTCTGTGAGGGGTTGTTATCACACCACAAAAACATACATTACTGTTCAATCACGACTTGCTAAACGCGTAGATTTGGTCAGTGCCCCACTTAAAACATCAGGTGGGAGGCGATTTGAGAATTAACAAACAAGGATAAAAATCACACCAATATTATCCAAATGCAAATAACATAACATAATAAGTGCATTTAAGACAATCATACCGTGATTATCAAACAAGGAAAACTTGAACTTAAAGCGATAAATAAAAACCAAAATAAACTCACACCATTTCTTACAGACTCAGTCTTGACGAAAATGGCGGGATGTGCTTGGTAAATGGTATTCGCCTTTTTTGGTTAAAATCGTAATATTATGAAAGAAGGAGGCTGCTGCACTCTGATCTTTCAGATAAAAGGATGTAAAAGAAGATTCAGATTTCCATCCTGCAACCTGCATGACTTCATCTAAATCCGAACCGGCAAAAAGCGCAAAAGAGGAAGCCATTCCTCTAACATCGTGAGCTTTAAAATGGAAGAAAATAATTTGTTCCGGAGAAGCAATCTCGAAACAAAGCTAAACCGTATCCCAAATCCATCAGGATATCGAACACTTTGAAACTGGATTAGCTAATTCTTCCGCATAAGAAAACCATAAAAAGGAATGGATCAAATCATTTGAAATCAGTTCGCTGTTGAACATTCTTAATGCCCTAACAAGACACCAGAATATGCAGATGGCGATAAAGACGATAATGATTTTAAAATGATCGGACCATCAGGAAACCGATTAGACTGAGTTTTAGATAAAAAATCCCTTCTGGGATATAAAACTAAAACATCTCCTAAAACTATAAATCTCTCCCTTTCAGCAGAAAAAGCATGAATTCCTGAACGCCTTCTAGAAGAGGCCGTTAATACTAATAGATGAAAGATGTTTAACATGACGGCCTGCCGGCACTTGAAGAACCAAAGCCAAGTTCCATGAAGGTAAAGGCTTAGCTATCGTAGGACGAAAATTGCCTAGACCTTTAATAAAAACTATTAAAGGTCTTAGTGTCCTTAACATCGGCATACAGAAGGCAAGGAAGAGAAGATGCCAGAGAAAATCTATATCCCTTAACCGTATTAGCTGATAAATGTAAGGAATCAAAAAGATATGTTAAAAAGTCTAATACTTGGGGAATACAAAAAGAATCGGGCACGAGACCTTGGTCTGAACAACATTCTCCAAAAATTTTAAGTCACCACTTGTAAACTCTGCGGGTCGACTCTCAACTGGAAGAATCGATAAATACTGGAGGTCTTGAAGAAACTTTATTCTCATAGACTTTAGTTTCATTATTCTCCAAACACACAGACAGAAGATTTCTAGGTTTGGATGAAGACAAAAACCTCTTACTTGAGACATAAGATCCTGGGAGAATGAAAGAAGACGAGGGAAGACTACCAGGAGATCTAGAAGGTCTACAAACCAAATCCTCTTTGGCCAAAAAGGAGCTATTAAAAGAATCTCACAGATTTGCTCCTTGACCTTCTTCAACACTAACGGAATCAAAAACATTGGAGGGAACGCACATTCCTGTTCAGGACTGATACAAGGCATCCACCGCCAGGGCTTGACTGTCTGGAAAAGGAGACATGTAAGAGGAGATCTGGGAATTCAGAGATGACGCAAACAGATCAACCAGAGGACGATCCATAACACTGAAAATCGCTTTGACAACCGAACTCTTTAACTGCCACTCTGTGTGGCTGAATTTGCTGGTACATGACAATTGGTCCGCAAGAAAAAATCAGACTGCCTGAGACATGAGAATACACTAGAAGAATCTGATTTTTGCGACACTATAAGAGAAGATACCATACTTCTATACAAAGGAGGGATGACCTTGTACCATTCTGCCGGTTGATACAAGAAACCACTGTCGAACTGTCCGACCAAATCGAGACTTTGAGCCCTATCACAAGATCTGACCATGAAAGAAGATCCTTCTTGACAGCACACAACCCCAGAATGTTGATATGAGCTGTCGACTCCTCCAGGGACGAAAGACCGGAAACCGACAGTGAGTCCCAGACCGCTCCCCATCCCTCCTGAGAAGCGTCTGTGAAGATAATCGCCTGAGAGGAGGACTTTACCAGTGTAACACCCATCAGAAGCAGAGAACGATCTTTCCAAAAATCTAAATGAGGCATCAAGTGTTCTCTGATGGGAATCTGATGGTAAATAGAGTGAACCGACTGCTTCCAAAGTGACTTTAAATACATTTGGAAGGATCTTCTCATCAGCGCCACCCATGGCATAACATTCTCTACGCTGACCATCAAACCTATCACTCTTAACAGAAATCTTGCTCTGACCATGGGAGAAGAAGACAGGATTTCCATTGCCACTGATAAAGCCTCTAATCTTGGATCTGAGGGGAAGACTAGACCCTGGGCCAGATCGAAAGAAACGCCTAGATGCGTAACGATTTGAGAGGGACCTAGGCTTGATTTCTTTAGATTTAAAATCCACCCTAGGTTGCATGCCAAACTGCAAACCTCTGGAAGAATTCCTGAGAGAAATGAGGAAGACTTTGCCTTTACTAACATAGGTAGACCATGTAGATGAATAAAACGATGATGTAAAATTCCTGACACGGCTGAGACTAGGCGAGTAAAATGAAAATGGAGCCATGGTCAGGCCCTAAAAAGCATGGTGCGAAACTGCCAAACTCGAACTTTATAAGCAAATCTCAGGAATTTTCAGAAGGAAGGGAGAATGAGAACATGAAAGAAGGCGTCCTTATGATCGATGGAAACGACCACATACCCTGATCTAGACTGGAAATGATCTGGGAGATGGTCTCCATCTTGACTTGGGAGTATGAATCATGAAATTTAATATCTTCAAATTTATGAAAGGACGCCAACCTCCTGATTCCTTGGAAACTAAAAAGATGATTGAATAGAAACCCGGGTCTACTCACCAATGGGGAACATCATCTATTGCCCTCTTGATAATCATGGATTCCAACTCCTCTTCCAAGGCACCCAATTTTCCTGAATTGGATGGATTTGGTGTCCATTGGAAGCAAAGAGAGAAGAGGAGGATGATGGTGCATTACCCCCAACGTATCTGGGAGAACTAGCCAGGAGTCCTGACTGAGAGCCTGCCAATTCTCCCAAAACAGAGACAGGCGCCCACCCCCCACCCCACACCCCACCTGGCACGTTGGGTAAAAGACACTGGACCGACTGATCCAAAAGCACAAGAAGAGGGGGAGGGTTGATTAAAGGAAGAGAGAAAGTTGGACTTACCCGGGAATAGTCCACACCTTCAAACTCTCTTTCCTTGATAACCTATAAAGGAAGAACGACCTCAGGACCTGGAACTAGGACAACGAGAAAGGGACTAACCCCCTCTCGCCCAAGGAGAGAAAAAACAGCCTCCCTTGGGATCTAGAACAGTGAGAAGATACGGAATCAAAACAATCCTCCTCCGCGATCTATCTTGAAGATAGGAAGATGATCAATTAGACTTAATAATAATCTTAGATGGATAAGCCCCAAATTGGTCTGGATTGAGGCTCTTTCTTCTAGAAGAATATGGGTTCTCTTGAGAAGAAGAATTGGTAAAGGAAATCTGAGCCTGAAGCTCCCTAGAAACCTTCAGGCCCACAGATTCAGCACGAATAAGACTGGAAGCCGACTGTCTGAATATATCCTGACCAAAACAAAGGGGGGGGGGGGAACTGAAATAAGACTATCTTTCAAAGAAAAAGAAATAGGACCTCAGAAACCCACCTAAACCTTCTCTTAAGTAATGAGACCCAAAGATCTGAAGACTGAACTGAGAGCACCACGAGACAGAACTGCCAAGGAACGAGATTGTTAAAGGAACCTGAACACCACGTTCTAGAGACTTTATAACAGCTACAGACAACAGAGCAAGGAAATTTGCTGACTTAAGCAGGGATCTGCCAACAGACTCCCAATAAAATGAACAGAGGAATGATCAATACTGGAAGACTCTTTTAGAGGAAAGAAAACCTCAGGAGGGGCCAGAAAGAGCCTGAGAAGTAGCAACTTTCAAATAAACTCTGGGGACCTGAACAGGAGCATCGATTAATAAGAAAGAGAAAACTCCTTACAGTTACCATCATGGACGAAAAATCAAGCATATCTACTACTAAGTTATCAACAGGAAGAACTTGAGAAGAAGAATCAGACGTAGAAAAAACAGACCCGAAAGAAGAAGGGTCAATAGAAAATTCCTCGTTAAGAAGAAGAGAAAAAATAGAGGAGATCCACCTGAGAGCCATGGACCAGTCTTCCCAAGAAGCTCTGACTGGACAAAAACCTCTTCAGATCCCTGGCCCTGACTGACTAGTGAACTAAGCGAGAGAAGAAAGATTAGGAGAAGAAGAGATCCGAATAGAGGAAACACCCGAGACTGAAGATTCAGCTGCTCTAGAGAAAATAGGAGAACACAGTCTTCTAGAAGACTCAGGAAAGGATGAAATTTGAACGGAAGGAAAAGAATCCAAACCATGATCCTGACTACAAGACAAGGAAGGATGAAACAGAGAACTGTCAGAAAAAACTCGAGGGAATCTAAAAACAAGCCAAAACAAAAGAACGATTGAGAGAAAGATCCCTAATCACAGAAAACAGAGAAATCTAAGCACTATTAATAATTTGAAATTCTAACTCGGGAGAAAGAACACCAGAAACAATCGCATCAAGATGATCAAAGGAAGGAGAAACAGAAAGAGAAGGATGAGGAAGAGAAGAAAAAGGGAGAAGAAAAATAAGGATCTAAGGACCCCTAAGAAGAATCAATAGATGAAGAAAGACAGGAGAATCCCGGAGGAGGAATAGATGATTGAAAAAGAGATGACGAAAAGACACATAACTGAATGAAAAATCCTGGCTGAAAGTGAAGAAGACAAAGAATAAGAAGAAATATATTTAAAATCTGGAGGATGAGAGGAGAAAGAGTAAAGAAACTGAAAATGGAAGCGTAAAATGATGCTCGGATAAATTCTTAGTCTAGGCTAACCAACTATGAAGATCGCTATACCGGAGGTTACGTCCCAACCGGAAGCGGAAGTCTATAGTCTATCCGGATCTAGACCACCCGGAAGTAGACCCCTAGAACCAGAAGCGGAAGTGTACAGACTGGAATCCCAACCGGAAACGGAAGCACTCCTACCGGAAGAGGTAAAAATAAAATGGGTCCAAAGACCCTGGCTATCCAGTATGACCGGCGCTGCTAAACTGGAAATGGAAATAGGAACCTGGAAGTTAGACCGGATATGGAAAGAACGGATGTAGATCCGGAAAACGGAAGTAACCCCTGTCCTGAGGACCTGAATCCACTACAACTGATCTAAGACTTTGACATTGGCATATATGTTAAAGATGGGGGCTTCCGCCGCCGCCACCACTGCTTGAAGGTCATGCCTTTTCTTCTTATTATCAACCTCAAGACTCACGTGGGTTTGACCCGGTGACCTGCTCGAGATCACCTTCGAGAGCTTATTTGCTCTAATTATTAGCTCTGTTCTTTATTCATTCACTATACCGGATGTTACGTCCCAACCGGAAGCGGAAGTCGGAAGATCTTATTAGATCAGAAGAGACGCAGGTAGCTCAAATCTTGCATACAAAACCAAACCGGTTACATTGGCATATATGATAAAGACGGGGCTTCCGCCGCCGCCGCCACCACTGCTTGAGGGTCATGCTTTTTCTTCTTATTTTCAACCTCAAGACTCACGTGGGTTTGACCGGGTGACCTGCTCGAGATCACCTTCGTGAGCTTATTTGCTCTAATTATTAGCTCTTTGCTCCTTATTCATCCACTATACCAGAAGTTACGTCCCAACCGGAAGTGGAAGTCGGAAAAGCTTATTTTCAGAAATTCGCCGAAGAAGACCCCTCCTCGTTGCTGATGGATTAGATACATTAGATTAACAAAAGACACAGCTTTATGCTTAACAGCAACGGGGTGGGGGAAGAACGACCAGAGGGCAGCTAATCCTTAAAGAAAACTTAGATACGAACGCAGACCACCCTATGCAAAACCCGCACATCGATGTGGGGGTACACGTAGTGCACTTAAAACAGACATGACCTCCATACTCCACAGAGTGAACTCGTTCACAGACTGAGGATGTGCACTTGATTTATCGGTCGTTAAAACACTCTTCAAAATGAAAAAAGATTACGAAAGAAGCATACAGCTTAGAATTTCGTTAAAAGGAGTCTAGAAACATGCAAACGCCTTTCAAAGAAAGGCCGGAAAAGTTCAAATTCAAAAATCCCTAACGACAAGAAAAAAAAATCTTTCATAGGGAAATAAACCTAATTCCTTGTAAAGCACTATTTTTTCTTTTAACTGAAAGTGAATAAGGGCTCACTGGAGTAATAAGGGCTCACTGGAGTAAGAGTGTTTTTATATGATGATGACTTAGGCATATTAAAGTTGTTACCACGAAAACGAAAACCCGCGAAAACCGGTAACATTTATATACATAGTTATAAAGCTCAATATAACCACGAAATACTTCCAAAAACATAATTTTGGGAGTATAGCCTTCATAGTAGGCATATCTTACCGTGAGGAAGTTCTTCAATAGTAAGCTGACACAGCGCAAAGCTATAAAAACTTTCTGATAATATTTAGGCAGTTATTCTGCTTGCAGAATAATTGAAAAATGAATCTGTTTCCTATTTGGGCTCCAGTGCGCATGCGCAAGTACGCTTAGTGACAGGCGTCACTATGGAGTGAGTACAGACTGGTGCCAGTCTGTATCAGTTGATATACTGGAGATGAACCTAACCAGTAGCCTGGTTGAGGGTCCATATTAATAGGAATAGGCATGGGGAGGAGTGTATGCAAGCATAAAAATCTTATTCTGGTAGCTAAATGCAGATAATTGATTTAGCAAGTAGTGATTGAACGGTAATGGATGTTTTTGTGGTGTAATAACAATGTGGAATTTAAGATGCATCACATAAATGTATATAATAATTTCCTTAGACCTTTAATCACTAAATTTGTTCAAAAAATGTAATTACTTTTTGAATGTCCATTTGCAGGCCAAGAGAAGACTATCTTTTAAAGTTTACCACTCGAATGACTGACTTGATAACATCACTGGATTATCGAGCCAGTCATTCCAGTGGTAAATTAAAAAAAATAAACGTCTCTTGGCCTACAAACGGACATTCCCGAAGACCACTACAGAAGTCGGTTTTGGCCTGCTTCATCATGAAAGGGTTAAAATCAATTGAACTTTGAGAAACTTTGAGAATGCCTCCCAAACTTCCGGTAATGGAAGCCATCTGAAATGGTGGGAGTCTTGTCATAATGAAACAGCACCACTTTGTCCCCTGTTATAGGTACAGCTTTGCCTGTATCAAACATTTATATTGACAAACATCTGACCAAAATGCGCTGATGAGCTTGGAGTGACCGCAAAGCGAACATACCCTGAATTCTGTAACTAGAAACACCAACAAGCTCCCAGTATTACTTTTTATAAGAAATTACAAGAAGTTTTCTAAGAGCTGTCTGACAACAAACCTTGTGAAGGCTTCCTAGTTGATGGTGAACTGATATTCTCTGCCACAGAATCATCATTGTCATCATAACTGCATAAGAAAACACATATACTAAGGATACTAAAATGAAAACAAAAAGCCTGGACCATGAATAGTAGGCTTCTGTCGATGAAATGGACCACTGATGACCAATGCCACATCTTCTCTGAATGGGAGGGTTTGTTTTATGAAATTTGAAAATTTAACCCTTAGCACTCTGGCGTCATAATTTTTAATTTTCAAACTAAATTAAAAGATGAACTGGTGTAGATTTTTCAACAAGTTTGGTGGACGATGGTCCTGTCGTAGACAGCAACATTGTCCACCAAAATGGTTGAAATATGTACACCAGTTTCTTTGCAATCAACCCAGTAAAAGATAGAATATTGACATCAGAGTTGTAAGGGTTAACATAATAAAAAGGTTGTATAAAGGAGATTCATTTGTTTCTCCAACACTGTACATGTGCTTGAAGCGATCTTAGCATATTGGACACTAGACTTCCTAACATCTCGAATTCATGTTAAGTTGTTAAACTAATTTGGCAGCAACAGCTCCCAGTCAAATTAGTTTTAAAATATTTAACAGAATGTTTAATGAATTGTAAATTCACCAGAGACATACAATGGAGGACTCCAGTTTCTCAGTCAATATAGTCAATCATATGATGTCATAATCAACTACATGGCGTGTAGGCTGACGTCATAATCAATTACGTCATGTATGACGTAGATAAGTTTGTCACGATTGCTTAATCGATGATGGTCTAATCGTTGTTGTATGTCTTTACTATTTAACAAACGTGCTCTCGAATATTTTGAGACTGATTTGACTGGATGCTAAATTGCTTCCATAGGCAGCAACACCGCCAAGTCAAATTAGTTTCGAAATATTCAACAGCTTACCTGTATAGTTTTCTGGAAATTGATAGTCAGGGAGTTCAAGGATTGATCAATCCCAACACAGACGAAGTGTGGATGGAGCGTAGCTAGAGATGGGCGGGGAATAGCTAAAACTGGATTCCTTCCTTCCGACACTTACTGTCAGACCGTTGCCAAGTGGTCGCTATGAACCTACATTTGATTGTGATGTCAGCTAACAAATCACATATTTTGATGATGGCATTGGATACATGAGTGACCGATCAGATCCATGCATTGGTACATGGGTCACACTTGTGTGATATATCTGTTGTATGACTGTCGTGCTTTTAGGGCAAGGCCACCAGTATTGGATCAGCGACTGCATTCTTAACTCTTACCACTCTGATGTCAAACCTTTACATTTTCAAATGAAATTAAAATATGAACTGGAGTTCATTTTTTTTTTAATTTTGGCGGAAGATGGTGCTGTCGTAGACAGCAACATCATCCACTAAAATTGTCGAAAAATGTACACCAGATTCTTCACTATCGAAACAAGAAAAAATTGAATCTTGACATTAGTGATAAGCGTTAAAACTTCAAGCCTGGCCATGTGAGAATAATACTCAGATTACAATAAATAAAAAAATTATCAGCATAAGCGAAAATAACTTTTACGTTTTAAATGCTTAACATGTTAACGCTTGAAATTTCAGGGTTTCAGTTTCAAGACAATGGAGGATTCCAGTTTATCCATCAATAATAGGACGTCATAATCAACTATGTGACGTGTAGGACAATGTCATAATCAATTACATCATGAATGACGTAATTAAGTTTGTCTCGACTGGGACAATCAAATTAGTTTCAAAACAGCTTACCTGTAGTTTTCTGGAAATTATGATTCATATAGTGCAGTGATCGATCGATCCCAACACGGACAAAGTGTTAGCTAAAGATTGGTGTGGAATAGGTAAAACTGGATTCCTCCATTACACGGGAAGATATTAACGGAGCAACATCTGCCAATCAAATGCAGGATCCTTTATCTAGAATACTATTGCTACAGTACTAACCATGAGCTTGTTAAGAGTTGGTCTTCTATACTGTATGTGTGAGGCTGACTCGTCACCATAGACTCCCACCTGTAGGACGTCACAAAAACAAGATTCAACATTGGTTGAAATTTCACAAAATATACCACGAGGTACATCACATCACACACACACACGGCGCACGCACAAACACCCACCCACACATGCGCAAGAGGCAGCCATTCACGAAAACCCTGTTTGCCACGAGGATCATGGTTGGGGTCAATTCCGATAGGAATCGGAATTGATCAGTCAATTCCAATTCAATTCCGGAATTGGAATTGGAATTGATAAACTTTAAGACACCGGAATTGGAATTGGATTTGGAATTGATAAACTTTAAGACACCGGAATTGGAATTGGATTTGGAATTGATAACTTGAATTGACCGGAATTGATAAATTCCAATTCAATTCCATTCATACTTGTCATAGATTTACTTAACATTGTTGGCTATAAAATTTACATGTAGTATCTGTACATTATACACTGTTCTTCATATGCCCTTAATGCATTTCATCCTAAATGATCTATATGATACCATTTACCACATTTCCTTCTATATGCAGGTTGATGATATTTATTATGCCAGCTGTTATTAGATGCTTTTAAAATTAATTTGACTGAATACTTTTGTCTCCTATAGCTGCAACAGTTCTATTAAAATTAACAACTTAGTTATATGTTTGGCTTAAAGACTAGAATTTGAGATACTGATAATTCAATGATGAGCAAGTTAGTCTTTAACCCTTTAATGCCTAAGCCGGCCAAAACACCTTCTGTAATGAATTTGAGAAATGTCCATTGGCAGTCCAATGGAAGACTATTTTTGAAAATTTACCACTGGAGTGGCTAGCTGGATAACTGAGCCAGTAAATCTAGTGGTCAATTTTGAAAAATAATCTCTCATCTCTGAATTGACAAAATAAAGATCTGATAAATGCTATGAACTTTAATACATTATTGAATTAACTCAATTCTCCCTGACCAGTGACCAATTAAGCCTTTTATCCTATGCTAGCTTTGTACCTCCTTTATTCAATCACAGCCTCTGATCTTAAACTGATTTAATTCTGCATTCCCTGGATACAGGTTGTCATCTCTATGAAATCATGCCATCTTTAAAATCATTCAAATTAATTAAAATGATTTCAAATATATAAGCTAGAACCAAGACAACCAAATTGTGTTAAAATTATTCATCACGATGTTAGCAATAGTGTTCAGTAAAGTAATAACTATCATCTGCATAGAATGAAATGGGTGAAGAAAGCAGTACATTACAAGATAATTACCCTGTAATTATACATAACAAAGGAATCAATGAACAACAGCCCCTCCCCCCACCCCTCTGTAAAATGTCTTAGCTTTTACAACACAGCCACCAAGACTAGGTGTTATTCAAACTCTACATACATGTGCCCAGTACTCTCATTCAGTACTGTACTATATACATTAGCATTGTATTCTGATGCTTTTTAATGCAAACATTTAAATAGCAAGATTTACATGTATCTACAATAATTAGATATGTCATTAACCTTTAGTCATATTCATCAGGAAAAAAACCCTGCATTAAACTATAATTTAGTCAAATGAACTAAAAGAAGGGATCTGCTGAATGTCGATTTTTTTTTTTAACAATAATTTGACTGAAAGATATAACTCTGTGGCAACAACAATTTTTATTCTAATTGTTTTAAATATTAACGGAGAAGCCAGTCAAAAATGCACTGGTCTTGAGGAAGGATCATACATGCTAAGAGACTATTTTAGAAAATTTACTAGTGGAGTGACTGATTCCATAACTGAGCCAGTCATTGCATTGTTAAATTTAAAAAATAGTCTTCTCTTATCCTGCAAATGGACATTTGCTAATGATAAATCTAGTTTTTCTTGCCCAAAAATTGTTAAAATATAACAATGTTGATCTCAAATAAATATTGGTATGGAATTGGAATTGATAAAATGGAAATGGAATTGGAATTGAATTTGTCTGGGTGGAATTGGAATTGATAAAATGAATTGATGTGGAAACAGAATTGGAATTGGAATTGATAAAATGAATTGAGGTGGAATTGGAATTGATAAAATGGAATTTACCCCATCCCTGACGACGATTGACATAAACAACTTACCACCCATGTTCGATGTTTCTACGTAACAATGTTCCAGCATGGCCAAATCGATAATGAATCTTTTGCTGCTTTCCAAAGATGCGGGATCCTACTTGAGAAACAAAGCCATTTTCTTGACAAAGTTTAGCCAATGTTTTGAGAATATCAGCTTGAATATGATAAGATGACACCATTAGCGTTGCCTGTCCAAATCTCCCTGGAATCTTCTGTAATGAACAATGATTAAAAATCTAAGCTTACTTCCACAGATAATGGTACATTAGTATTTCCTAATATCAGGAAATATTTCTGCAAAAAAAACTGTATACATTTATATAAAACTAATTCCTATTTAACTCTTTAACCGTCGATTTTGTGCAAAAAATTTTAATTTTCTTATAGAAAATGTCCATTTGCAAACCAAGAGATTATTTTTGACAATTTACCACTGGAATGATTGGCTCGGTTATCGAGCCAGTCATTCCAGTGGTAGATTTTCTAAAATAGTCTTCTCTTGGTCTGCAAATGGACATTTCTCAAGACCACTGCAGAAGCTATTTTTGGCTGATATAAGTGTTAAAAGGTTAATTAATAATCATGCATAATTTTCAGGGATTACATGGGGACCCAGTGCCACTAGTTTTGGGGGTTCAAAGTTATATATTGGTGCTTTATACTCTTAAAAGGACCCTATCACGAATCCCTGTCAGGAGATAGCCTCCGACAGTGGACAAGAAGATCTTCCTATCTGTCCCGCACCATTCTGGCATTGCACAGCCTAAATATTCAAGCTCTACAGCATTTAGTCCCTCCCTTCTACCGATCCATCATGTATTGCGATACTTTTCCTGTATCACGATACATGATACGCCTTTACAAGAATAATGTTACCTGTAAAAAGAATTTCATAGTTTGATTTGTTTAAAATTTTGTAAAAGAGTAGAGATGCATGATTTTAATGTGTAAATTTCCTATTAATACAAGTACCAATTCCAACTAATCCATTGGAATCTGATGCAAATGGCATAACACTAGTTGTACAGATGCTATTAGTGAGGAAATATCACATCAAAATGGGTTTATTTATTTAAAACGTATACATCAATCATGTACATGTATATAGTTATGAATTGCAGCATGTATCGTATTGTGAATCAAATATTGCGATGCACATCGAGTCTTAGTGTATCATTGGACTGCATGACTAGTTGTTGACCACTACTCGTAATTGTTAAATATTGTATACATGCATCGTCTTGAATCTGTCTTGCAACACTATGATTAATCTCACTAATAATAATAGTGACTACATCACAAATTTTGTTTTATTCACCTTTCCGCACTCTGATTTGCCTGAAGTCCTTATAAACTGAATGTTAAATACATATAGTGAGACAGCAACCAACTCCATCTTAATTATTACGCCATATCACATGTTCTCCATACCACACCTGGCTACCGAATCACTCTTAACCTCAATTCCAAAACACACATGCTTGCGGTTTGTGATCCGATAGGATCACGCTGTACTTGAGATAAACTATGCAAGCATAAAAATGGAAAATGCCCACTTATTTGAATCAAAATGAGTATAAATTTTACAGCGATTTAGAATGCAATAATATCCCATAATTATACATTTCCTAAACCTTTCACAAGAAGAGATAGAGACATTATGTAACAACTACATTACCCATAACCAGTGTTGAAGATTGGCTGGGGCCCATAGCCCCTAGATTTTAGGTTGGTCTACCAAAATTTCAAACTCACTAGTCCAGGTGCTGACCTAAATCTTTCGATCCAAATTTTAAGATTGCGAACAGAAAATCATTTTATGTATCTGACGAGTCTACAGCAGGTAGAGTCAATATTATTAATTTTGAAAACCAAGTTCTAAATTATTATATCCTGTATCTCTAAATGTTGGACCCTGTGCACATATACATCATAATGACGAAATTGGGCTCTTGAAAAATTGTCTGGGTCCCTTAAGATTTTCTTCTTAGGGGCCCAGGTGGATAGCTGATTAAAAGGTTAACCCTTCATCACTGCTAACGCTCTCCTAATTCATTTCAAATAATCTATTTCAAGAAATCGTGCAAGCATGAATACTAATCTGTCTATAATATTGTAGCGGAATTTAAGCATTGTGATATTAGAGATGGCATAAGCTATGATGTTTAAATGGAAATATGATTACTATGTAGTATGTATGATCTCGCAGAAATGAACTAGCCAAAGATCTTTGACCATGGTGCATTATTGCCTGATTTCTTTAATATTTCATGAATATTTTAAGGGGACCGATTTCCAATGATTTTATACCAACCCATTCTATCTTAACGATCTCAAATTGCAGAAATGGGTATTCTTTGGGGACAAGCATCTAAGAACAGGGCTAGAAATTTTTGGTGACAATTTAGCAAATTCTTCAATAATTTTATTTAAAATATGCCTGGTAATCGTGTTTTCCGGGGGATAGATTGAAGAACAGGTCATCTTTATTTCATTCGTTGATTAGTTGAGTGCCACTCATTAATTTGTTGCTGAATCACAGCTTTCTCAGTACGACGCACGCCATATGGAAACAAGAGGCCCAAGGGGCCTTTATCGCTCACCTGGAACATTGGCATTTCAACTAATCTTTATTGAGTTTTACATCAATCAGTGTCACTTCCAATGACTTTCAGTCAAATGGCTTAATTTTCAAAATATTGACAACACTGCTTTTTGCAATAGTGATTTTGAGTAATATTTAAGTGAAAATAGATGACATCAGTGGTAACAATAGAAGTTTATGACACGGTCAAAATTGTATTACGACACCACCCAAAGGGAGAATCAGAAGGCAGTCTCTTACAGCAGTTGGTTTCTTAATAAAGTTTTCAATACATTGCTTAATTGAATGAAGAAAACAGTCTCTAAAGGCTGGTGGTCTCTTAACCCTTTCACCAATAAATCCTGGAAAAAGTATATTCTTTATGATATAAAACTTATTTTATTGAATATTTTGAAAATAATTTTACTTGAAGCCATTCTACCATAGGCGGCAATGACTTCCAGTCAAATTGAGTTCAAAATAGTCAACAGTTTTCTGTATGGATGCCTTGAAAATGTGAAATAGAGAATTCACTGGTGAAATGGTTAATACAGGTTGTAAATATGGGATTTGTGGACTAGCTCCCACCTCTGATACAAGTTATAGATACCACGACGGTAAGACGCTGTTGGATTAAGTTCAAGATAGATCTTAAGATGACTTCTTGGTACTTAATATAACAAGGTCTTACAAGATGGTTAAGTAAAAAGGATATTTACATGATTCGAAAAAGTTAGTCAGATAACAGGAATAGAGTATACGGATCCAGTTATGTGATTCAGGCCCACGCAGAAATCCCATGATGTATGTGTAATTCCGGTAATTACCCCAAATCTACTTGTCAGGTCACAGATCACCTAGGCCTACATCTCATAACCATTAGTTAGCAAATCCGAATATAGTTTTCATATAATAAGGTAATTCTGTCAAGTTAATGCTTGGATGGTTGACGCTCTTGTCACAATACAGCCAATGAGTAAGAAGCTCAAAGTATGCAAGGAATTGATGCTTGATGAGACTTGTCAAAGCAGAATTATATACATATTCTTTCAAGAGGCATCACTTGCATACTGGTTCCGACCGGTTGAATCCGACCGTCTTTTGAGTGTGGGAAGGAGAGTTAATCAATCGAAATAGTTAGATTTTGGAAATCACCAGGGAAGCCTCTGAAACATCATTAGACCGACGTCATGCACGAATCCACTTTTATTGTATATAAGGATGTGCATGACAGAAATTAATTAATCTTCCGATTGTGCTCTTTTAGAGAAGTCATCTCTCTAGACGTGAGTTAACATCAGCAATTGTTATTCGTTATTGCAAGCTAGAATGTCTGTTAGAATAAGTTAGAAGTTAGATTAGAATAGAATTTGTATTAGTTAAAATTTGCTTTATAGAATTAAAAGTATACTAGATTTACAAGCCTGCAATACGGCTCTATTGTGCAACAATAAAATGTATTATTCATTATTATTATTATCGAGAAGTGTTTAGTTAGTTTGTGAAGAAATTTACATAGAGAAAGGAAGACCAGTTTTTGACCACGTTTCCCGAACTCCCGAGACAACTCCAGAATCGTGAGTGTTAATTTTAGAGAGACAGATCCGACATTTTTCATTGGCGACGGCAACGAGACGACCAGCCTTCAATATATACACAGTGAGTACTATAATCATTAGTTACACTATCGTATGGACGACACAGTTGAGTCACAACGAGCACTACGTAGATTTGCGAATTTAATCAGTGCATATCTAGATACTGTATCCTCATCCAAGAGCATTGCGTTCTCATCTCATACTGAGTACAAGCCCGACAGATCCATTTAAACAATACTAGAAATACCCTACCCCAGAAGCGAACTAGAAAATTGACAAGCTGGTACATTATCCCAGATCAACGTTCAACTTTTCTTCACTTAAAAGATACAGAAACATGGCTCACGAACAACCTATCCGTTTAGATCAGGTCCCGACCAACCACATGAAATCACCGAATATGCTTTTTCAAGCATTTAACCAGATGACTGTGGACTTAAATGAAAGCCTTAATGGCTTCGCAACTTCGCACACAGCTAGGGACGACCAACGCATCAAGAGAGAAACCTTGCATGACCACGTATGGCACATAATGCCGTGTGACGGCCACATCCTGGCTGAGGTTAGAGAATACTTAGAAGCGTTCAGATTTGCACTGGACGCTATGCATCCGGCTCGGACAGGTGAGACTTAAATGCGTAATCGAAAACATCAGACGAAAGAGGGGAGGGAATCAATACTTTCAATCACCGATTCAGAACAATGGCAAAGAAAGCCTACCACAATGACAACCCAGACAGTAGGAGGATTATAGTTAGTGTATAGTGACGTGTTTCTAGCCCGGTGAGTCATCACCAAGGGAAATGACACCCTCGACAAGACAACAAAATATACAGAGGAACAGGGCGACATGAGTGATTTGCTCGAAGCAATGAACCTCAAGGACACCCGTAATGAGGACCCGATGGAGATTAATGCTTTTGAAAGCAGGAACACCGACCCTTATAGTGATACTGTGCAGAACGGGAAAGGCCAGTTACATAAACTTGCGGAACGTATGATTGCAAGGCAAGAAAAGGCAATGAGAAACATCTTTTCAATGGTTAAGGGATTGCAGGAGGAAATGTTGATGAAATTGTCAAGCATAACACCAAACCCTAGTCAACCAGGATCAGCACCGTCCCCGAGACAACAGGCAAGAAATATCAAATGTTACAATTGTGGACAGACAGGACACACTAAGCGACAGTGTAACAAGACAAGCTAACAACCAGCAGACCACACAGAAGAAACTATTACCTGTTACAATTGTGGCAAGACTGCCCACATGGCATGAGAATGTAGGGCCAACAAAACGCCCAAACCATAGTTTGCCAAAACAGCAACAGCAACCCACTCGACCAACACAGCAGTACCAACAGCAACAACCACCCCGAGCTCCACCGCAAGGACGCCCGACGTGTAGGAAACGTCAGCAAGAGGCCAAACCACAAGAGCAGCAGAAACGACCTGCCCACCATCACGACACCACATTCGACAGCAGGTGTTGGAAGTGTGGCGCATCTCGTCACGCAGAGATGCAGTGTCCCTACTACAATATGCCGGTAGGTGATATGGAAGTAGATGTGATGATGACACCCACATGGGGATCACGGAATACAAGACATGATAATCATAACCGCCTAGACCGAGAACCGTACGAAGATCGAGATGGTTTTGTCCTGACCGGGTATAACACCAACGCTTCTGGAGAAGTGGTTTATGGCAATGGTGGCAATATACAGAGCGCATGCCGCGACCATTATGGGAGTGACAGGCGATCCTATGCTGAAGCTGTATCCGGCAGAACCAGCCCACATGACGCATGCTTAAAAAGCGACGGAGGGAGCCCGCGCCTGACTGGTTCCTGGTCCGAATGTTATTGAGTGATACCATGGGTCGCAACGAAGACGCTGATACTGGTAAGTATAGTATAGATATCTTAATCGATAATGGTGCCAGTACCTCACTCATTAGGAGTGATATTTGGAGAACCATGTTAGGCACCCGAACCTTAAAGAAGGCGCAGGTCCTTTTAGCTGTAAACGGAACACCCATTTACGTGTTAGCTGAACCTGAGGTCAAGTTTCAAGGTGCATGGCCCATACCCGTCATGATCATTAGAAAGATGAAACACGAGGGATTGATTGGGGCCGATGCTTTGCACGCAGGTGGGGCTATTATTAATTATAAAAGGACTGAGATGGAATGGTTTGGGAAAACAAACAAATTATACGTGCCTTATAGGCACCAGAATGAATACTATGCTGAAGCCAGTATCACTGAGACGACCGGTAGTAAAGAACTGGGTAGGAATCCATTAGTGGCATGTACGATCCCTACCTACTGTTACCCTATTAGATAATGCGCTTATCGATTACCATTAACAAAACAGCATGTTGTGGAGGAGCAAGTCAAGGAGATGCTGGATGCAGGCGTAATTAGACCTTCATCATCTCCTTGGGCCTCTACTGTAACCCTAGTACCTAAGAAGGATGTGACGACGAGATTTTGTATTGACTACCACCACCTTAATGAGGTAGTACCCAGAGATAATTTTTCGTTACCAAACATCTCCGATATTTTTGATAGTATGCTGGTAGCAACTCTGTTTTCTACAATGGATTTGAAGTCTGGGTATTGGCAGATTCCAATGGCCACCAAAGACATTGAGAAGACAGCATTCATGTTCCCAGCTGGGCAGTTCGAATGGAGCTATATGTCATTTGGTTTTAGGAACAGTCGCGTAGTTTTTCAACGCGCCATGAACGCGGTTTTCCGCAGTTATGTCGGAAAATATATGCATGTTTTTGTCAACGACATTGTTGTATATTCTACAAGTCACAAAGAGCATGCTCATCACCTAGCCCTTGTAATGAAGCGATTGCGTGAGCACAATCTCCAATTGAAGCGTAAGAAGTGTGATTTCGCAAGTAAGTCGGTGGATCTGCTGGGTTATCACATCTCTGGTGGTGGATTTAGTGGGACCCTTTGTCGAGTCCACTAAAGGAAATCGGTACATTTTAACTATAGCTAATCATTGCTCTGCGTGGGCAGAGGCGTATCCTATTCCTTCAAAGAAAGCGGAGGAGATTAAAGATAAGTTCTTTAACGAGTATTGTACGAAACACAGTGTGCCCGAGATCTTGATAACCGATCAGGGAGGCGAGTTCAACGAACGTGAACTGGTGTCTGTACAAGGACTATGGGATTGATCATAGGAGAACAAGTCCTTACCACGCCCAGACAGATGGTAGAACTGAGAGGTTCAATCGTACCCTGAAGGAACTAATTCAGAAAGGGGTGAACAACTGAGCCAGGGCTTGGGAAGATGAATTACGTTCCGCTCTTTTAGCTTATCGCAACACCCGTCATGCAACGACAGGTTATACGCCTTTTTATCTTACATATGGCAGACGTGGCAGACTGCCAATGGCAATGCCTGTGGATGGTTTTCAGGATTTAGGCAATCGTCTCACCAATTTGAATAATGCATTGGTGAGGGCTCGTGCAAATACTGAGCATTCCCGAGAGCAGCATCGAGAGGCTATCAATAAGAGAGCTAACGTTGGGAGACTCTGTTGTTGTGGTGGTGAATGAACCGATGAAGTTAACAACCATGATGATCCTGAGTATGAGATCTATAGGATCAATGGCCCTGTAGCCCATATACGACATCAAAGGTCTGGTAAAAGCTGAGTCCTGAATGTGTCTAAGTTTCGGATTGTCGATCCTGAAGTGTGTTGGGATAATATCCGAGAGCGACTGATTAGGAAACCCAGTAATGGTACCGCGGCTAGTCACCCGGTATGAGAGAAGGTAGTTCAATTCTGTAAAGAACCACAACTCCCTATTCTAGTTCCCGAGGGAATAGCCACAGCCCGTTATCCTAATTGAGTGCAAAAAACAAATCAGGTAGTCGTAGAACACATTGTATATGGTCAATGTCAATGTTTTTTAAAGCTGTACTTCTGTTTATTTCATGTATATATATATATATATATATATATATATATATATATATATATATATATATATATATATATACTTCTGAAGAAGTTATCGAAAACTTGAAATGGAAAAATGAAAACTTGTTTTGTGCTAATAAAATTCCCTTGCCTTGTATTGTAGGTCCGTGTATGGCATGCCGACAAGAACAAACGTCGTGGGTTGGCATAACAGGTCAAACGACTGCGCAAAATCAGGTACAGAAAAGATAGATAATTCTTATGATCATGTTATTAAATTGTATTGAGGGGGGATTGTATATTCAGGTGTATTTGATAATTAATATTTGCAATTTTTCTTTCTTAATTTATTTATTTGTAGGCAACATCTCCTTTTTTACAAACTTGTGGGCTTCCTACACAAAGAGGCCAAGTTTGTAACATTGACAATGGGGCTGGTGCAGCGAGAACAGATGACACGGCAACAGAGAGCTGGCACCAAGACTAATAACGAGAAGCTGATGGCATATTGGACTGAGTACCAGGACAACCGTCGGACAGCAGAGCAACTACTGGAATCTGGTCGCCATCTGATTCATGGGCCCGATTGCGAGAGAGTGCCGATGGTGGATGGTTATGTGGTGTAGTCTGGTCTGATCGTTGTTGATCAATGGATGAATCCAATCTATCAGTCAAGTATATGATGTCATTTTTAAAACTCATATGTGTACGAATTGTTTCTCTGCTACGTAATAACCATTCTGTTGAATATTTTGAAATTAATTTGACTGGGTGCTGTTGCCATAGTCAGCTCACCTGTATAGTTTTTTGGAAATTGAGATTCAGGCTTTGATCAATCCCAAGACGGGCAAAAAGTGGGCTGAGCTTCGCTATAGATGGATCCATCCATTGTCATGTCTGTTCAGTTTATTATTATTATTACAACTAATACAAAGCACGAGTGGCACAAATAATACCTGAATCTTTTTTTCAGGTGTAAGTCGGTTGTACGAATTGTATGTCTTTACTATTTAATAATCATGCTGCTGAATATTTTGAAACTAATTTGAGTGGATGCTGTTGTTGCCATAGTGAGCAACCGCACCCAGTCAAATTAATTTCACTCTATTCAATCCGTCAGTCAAGCATGACGTTGTGAATAATTACGTCACATGTAGTTATAGGATGTTCAGTCATGAACATGGAATAGTCCGCCAGTTGTACGAATTGTATGTCTTTACTATTTAATAATCATGCTGCTGAATATTTCGAAACTAATTTGAGTGGGCGCTGTTGTTGCCATAGTGCGCAACCGCACCCAGTCAAATTAATTTCACTCTATTCAATCCGTCAGTCAAGCATATGACGTTGTGAACAATTACGTCACATGTAGTTGTAGGATGTTCAGTCATGAACATGGAATAGTCCGCCAGTTGTACGAATGGTATGTCTTTACCATTTAATAATCATGCTGTTGAATATTTCTAAACTAATTTTAGTGGGCGCTGTTGTATTGCCATAGTGAGCAGTCAGTCAAATTAATTTCACTCTATTCAATCCATCAGGCAAGTATATGACGTTGTGAATAATTACGTCACATGTAGGATGGTCAGTCATGAACATGGAATAGTCTGCCAGTTGTACGAATTGTATGTCTTTACTAATTAACAACCATGCTGTTGAATATTTCAAAACTAATTTGAGCGGGCGCGGTTGTTGCCTTAGGGAGTAACTGCACCCAGTCAAATTCATTTCAATCTATATTCAATCCGTCAGTCAATCAGTATATGACGTTGTGATCAATTACGTCATAAGTAGTTGTAGGATGTTCAGTCATGAACATGGAATAGTCCGCCAGTTGTACGAATTGTATGTCTTTACTATTTAATAATCATGCTGTTGAATATTTCGAAACTAATTTTAGTGGGCGCTGTTGTTGCCATAGGGAGCAACCTTTAGTGGGCGCTGTTGTTGCCATAGGGAGCAACCACACCCAGTCAAATTAATTTCAAAATATTCAATCCGTCAGTCAAGTATATAATAATAATAATAATAATAATAATAATAATAATAATAATAACAACAAGAGGCCCAAGGGGCCTGTATCGCTCACCTGGACAATAGGCATTTCAACTAGAATGCTCTTTATCAACAAGATGGCCACCAAACCGTTTATCCGACAGTTTCAAAAATTGCAAATTTGAGATCAGAATACCCAAAAACACACATAAAACCAATTTCGGCCTCAAAATCCATCAAATAAAAAAATCCGATATGGCCACAAAACATGCTATATTTTGATTGGCCCATGGCGGCCATGTTTCGGGACGCTCGTGTAGGAAGCATCCCTTGGCCTGGGAGATTATGCTCGGAATCTCAGGTAACTGCACTGGATTGTCCACCAGCAGATCTAGACGATCCGTGAACCACGCCCTGCTGGGCCAAAATGGCGCTATTAGCAGGACCAGGCACGGTTCCTCCCTGAACTTCACCAATATCTTCGGCAGAACAATGGTGGGTGGGTACGCGTAAGCGTGCATCCCTCTCCAGCTTATCGCCAGAGAGTCTGTATCAACGGCATTTGGATCTGGAATCGGCGAGACATAAGTCATGATTTGAGCATTTTCCTTTGTGGCGAACAAGTCCACGTTGGGTTCCCAATGCTCGAAGATCCTGTGAAGAACTGGCGGGTTGAGAGAGCATTCTGTTGGCAGAATTCTCTGTTTCCGAGAAAAAGCATCCGCCAGAATGTTCAATCGCTCAGGAATGTGAGCTGCTTTCAAAACAACTGAGTAATTCTTGCACCATTGAATCAAGTGCCACACTTTCATACATAGTGTGGGTGACTTGGTCCCACCGTGGCGATTTATGTATGATACTACTGTCGAGTTGTCTGACCGTATCAAAATCGCCTTGCCCCTGACTTTTGGAAGAAACCTTTCCAATACCAGTTCCACCGCCATCATTTCCAACAGATTGATATGCAGCTGGCTCTCTTGGAGAGTCCATGTGCCCGAGACCTGGTGTTCTCCGAGGCAGGCCTCCCCCATCCCTCCAGCGATGCATCGGACAGCTGGGGGTGGGGTAGGTGCAGCGAAACCCCTACTAGGAGATTCTGACGCTTTTTCCACCATGCAAGATGCGACATTATTGGCTCCAAAACTGGCACCAGGTTTGACAGGGGTTCTGTTCTCTGTTTCCACAGAGACATCAAATACAACTGGATAGGTCTTCGCATCAGAGCAGCGTACAGGATTACCTGCTCCATGGAGACCATCATGCCCAGCATCTGAAGAAACCGCCTCGCCTGAATGTGGTTTCCCAATCGAAAACTCTTGAGGATGACTAACAGAGACACCACTCTGGGCTCTGACGGGTAAACCCTGCCATCCTCGAGATCGAATCGCATCCCTAAATAAACGAACTGTTGAGTGGGTGTCAACTCGGATTTCTCCTTGTTGACTATCCATCCTAGATCTGAAAGTAACTTCAGAGTCAGAGCAGTATCCACCTCTAACCTGGCTGACGTGTCTGCTTTGATCAGCCAATCGTCTATGTAGGTGTGAAGCGCCACATTATCTTTTCTGAGAAACGCCGTCACCACAAGGACCACTCTGGTGAAAACCTGTGGAGCTGTCGACAGGGCAAATGGGAGGACTACAAACTCCTACACCTGATTCTGAAACGCAAATCTCAGAAACCTGTGACACATCACATTCCTGTTCATTGGAATGTGGAAATATGCATCTTTCAGATCGATCGATACACACCACATTCCCTTTCTCAATCCTGCCATTACCGACCTCAGAGTTTCCACCTGAAACCGAGGCGTATGGATAAACCAATTTAATGGCCTGAGATTGAGTACGGGTCGCCATCCCCCTGTGCTCTTGGGGACAAGGAACATATTTGAACAGAAGCCTGGCGTGTTCCGGTTTGCTGGTTTTATTGCTCCCTTCAGAAGCAAACCTGACACCTCGTTTTGAATGGCTTCTAACTTGTTTGGTTCCCTTGGGACAGGTGTCCAGACAGGTGCCAAAGACAGATTTTGTGGTGGAAAATCCCACCACTCCGGCATGTACCCCTGGGACAACCATCCCAGAACCAGACTGTCTGACGTCACACCTCGCCAAGCCTCGACGAAACGCATGAGCCTTCCACCCACTATAGACGCATTGATGCCTAAAGCGGGTGTCTGCCTCGCGATCTGCTCCCCCCACCCCCCCCCCCTCTCTTGATGAGAGTGAGAACCATTTTGGTCTTGGCTTGGCCGGTCTAACTGGCACCGCTGTTCCTGTCGCACAGGTGTGGTCCAGGCAGATACGAAGGGAGCCCTCGTACCCTCAGGTACGATCCGCTCCCTTCTTTCCGCCCTTATAGGACTTACCCTTCCGCTTCCCGCCTCTCTGGCGATCAGGAGCAACATTGGGGAGGGTAGGGGCCTCCACACCCTTCTTGGCCTTCTTCGCCGGAGGCGGCTGAGAAGACCCAGTAGAAGCAGAAGCAGCACTAGGCTTAGCTTTCGCCTTGCTTTTGTGCTTTTTCTGCTTCTTAGAAGGTTGCCCGGTTAGCGGCTTAGCTACAGCCCCTAGTGCATGCGCCTGACGCACTAGCTCTAGATTAACAGCCAACCGATTCTGTGCGATGCTGGCAGTGTCTTCTACGATGGCCCACGCTTGGCCACCAAAGATGCTAGGGCCAGTAGGGGGCGTCCCAAGAAGACGCTCCCTAACGGCAGTAGCTGGACGCATATGGTCAAGGACCATCTGCCTCCTACACTTCGTCACTCGCGCTTGCACCCTTGCCAATGTGTCCATAGACAGCACCAGGCCGTCATTGACACATGAAAGCGCCACAGGTGGCACAGGTTGGCCTGCCTCCGCTTCAGCCCACACCGACTGAAGAAGGCGATAAGAATGATTGACAGCACTCATTGCTGCCCTCACCCCCTCATCGCATAGGGACAGGACTTCGTCATGGTGTACCTGAGACTTGTCCACCAGTGCTGGGGCGGGGCCACCTGCTCCAGAACTCTGGACACCCAGCACCCAGGGATCATCCTCGGTGACTGCTGGGACAACACCATATCTGTCAGATTCCCCCAGTGCGATACGACACCTCGCCCGCACTTCCTGGAGGCCGCAGGAAGCTGGCCCTTGGTCAGGAGTTGTTTGCTATAAATAGCATCCAATAACTCCATAAACCTTGGATCCAGTCCAATAGACTGGATCCGGGCTGCGGGCAAGATCCCCATCCTAATCGATGCTACCGATGGACGGGGTGCGTCCTCTTCAGCTGTGGTCGAAACCCTTCAATAGTAATCCAATATAATCCTTAGAGAGCGAACACAAAGCTATCACAATTCACAGAAAAAGACTTAGAAACCTTTAAGACTCCAACTGCACAAAGAGCATGTAGCTCTTGTTGCTATGCAAACAAGAATGAGCTTCATGGCAAACGGGTACTCGGCAGTTGGGAGCCGAATACCCAGCTCCAGGAGCCAGTAACGGTTACTAAGTCTATAGTCCTAGGGTCAGCTATCCAGGATAGCTTGTATCAGAAGTATTAGAATGGTGAATATTGATCGAAGGAGAAATGCACCTGTTATTACTAACCTGATTCTCGATGGGGCTGACCTTCACGTGGTGAGAATTGTGAGTAATCAATATATATATATATATATATATATATATATATATATATATATATATATATATATATATATATATATACTATACATATTTTTTGTATATGTATATATACATATATTAGATGAAACCAACTAGCCTTATACCATTAACAAAATAACCAAAATCATAACCAAATCAATTATCCGTTGGGAAGTCCGGAAATGCCCCTCTAGCAACAAACTATAGGCGGCCCAGTAGTCTAACCTAGCGGCCCAGAAGAGCTTCAAATCGGCTGAAAATGCTAGCCGCCCAGAAGACTGGCACTCCTTTAATGCCATACACAAATTTTTAATTGGTTGCTCTGTCCTGTTACCACGGTTTGATAAATCCCTACTCAACTTGAAAGTGGTTAAATTTTACCATGCCATAGTAATTTAAAATTGATATTGTAGGATACTCGTTAGGACTGTCAGAATATGAATTATATGCATAAAAAGAAAACTTTTAAAGCTATCTGACACTGCCAATTGGTTATAGTGTTGTAGAGTATTTCCTTTAAAAAAAATGTGTTTAAATCACCAGTTTTCATTAACTATCACGGTTTGATAGTACCCTATCCTAAAATTAAATAACAAAAATAAGTGTGTATTATCACTTTTCGAGAGGGGTAAGAATAAGGATATAGCTGTACAACCATTATTCACACACTGCGCAAACAGCCATGTAGTGTGAGAACTTGCGATCGGCAATAGGCTCTGCACGGGGCTCCAACGTCACAGCAGATCATGATGATGAAATAGGTGACTGGCAATCTCGCCCCGGTGATCTCGCCCCATGGGCGAAGTCGATCTCGCCCCTCTCGCCTCAGGGGCGAGGTCGATCTCGTCCCCATTGGCATACAGCTAACATTTACACATTTTTTGCATGCCCGATTGACTCTCGGCTGACAGTAATGAATTAATGCACTTGCCTTTTTATTTGTGTATATAGCTGGAATATTGTCATATTGCACAGGATAAATATTACTACTACTACTACTACTACTACTACTACTACTACTACTACTACTACTACTACTACTACCACCACCACCACCACCACCACCACCACCACCACTACTACTACTACTACTACTATTACTACTACTACTAATAATAATAAATGATTGAGATGAAAACGTAAACATTCAAATCATTTGTTATTGATCATTGTTCACGGGATTGCTGGACAAAATAATTAATTTGCTCAATACCATTAGCTCAATTGATCGCTCAATAACTAAAAGAATGAGACAGTCAATCGGATTGCACATCAAATGGTTTAAAGCATGAATAGAAAGAATGGGATTGATTGAGAGCGAGCCCATAGACGCGTGGTATGGTTTTAGCTGGCAATACAATGCGACTAGCCCGGAGACTCGATCAAGGATTAAAATAAAATACAGTTAAATGGATGGTTGGGTGGATGGATGGGTGGATGGCTGGGCGAGTGGGTAGGTGGGCGGACAAACTGTGGGTGGATTGGTGGGTGCATTGATAGGTGGGTGGATGAATGAATGAATGGATAAAAGGCGATAAATAATGGAAATGGAAAGATGAGGGAATGAAAGAAAAGAAAAAGCATGTGGTATATATACAGAGAAAGAAAGAAAAAAGAAAGAATGAAAGAAAGAAGGAAAGAAACACAGAACATGGTATGGTTTAAGCTGGTAATACAATGTGACTACTCTGGGTGGATGATGGATAGATGGATGGTTGGGTGGATGGGTGGATGAGTGAATGCATGGATGGATGGAGAGAAAGAAAGAAAGAAACAAAGAAAGAAAGAATCAGAAAGAGAGGACTATAAAGAAAGAAAGAAAAAGAAAGAAACAAAGAAAGAATTAGAAAGAAAGGATTGACCAACAAAATAACATGCATGCGTGTGGGGGACGGAAGGATGGGGCGGATTACATTCAAGCGATGCACCATACTTCATTAAATGGTGGGAGTAATGTCTTCTTAATTTACTCAAATTCAAATAGTTTTGTTCAGTCCTCGTCACTCTTTGAAGAAATCAAAGGGCGTAATGTTTTCCCCCTTTATGCGATCGCGCACATGCAAAAATCTTTTATAATTCACCGACCGTCAGTATTGAAATTAATCACTCGCCAGTATCCTATATAAGTGACTTTCACCAAATAAATCCATGATTCGTTTTAAAATTCGGATTGAAATGATTACATCGAAATATTGATCAATTACTTGACACTAACTGAAAAATGGCATCAGAATATTTGTTTATTTTGCAAGAAAGACGTTAGGCCAAGACAAGAGGGGCTGTTGTGTGATAAATGCGAAAGATGGCAGCACAGGACATGCAAAACAGGTATGTTTATAATGATATCTTGATTAGTTAAAATTGGCAACAGCGCCAACGTAATAATATGTAATATTGCCTATAATATATTCCCTAAACATGTCACTTTGATTTAAACATATTTTATTGTTCAAAAGACTATCTAGGGATTGAGTCACAAGTTGTCTCCAACTTACCTGTATGACCCGCACTTGTATTTGTATACAAAAAGGTTATAATAATGATGAATATGTTCAGTTGATAAGACCTTATTAGCATAAAGTTACATGATAACTGTTGTTAAACAGTCTTTTGTAATTATGTACATATACGTGTATTTGCGTGAACATTAATGCATATGTGGGTCTTTACATGATTTATGCAGTCAATTAATTTTAATATGTGCGTGTAAAATACGTCAACACCACCCACCCACCATCCCCCACCACTAACACCACCATCACTTTGACATGTGTGTGTAAAATATGTCTATGCACACTCCCCCCCCCCCCTTTACAATTTACAATGGTCCGCCAATGGAGACAAGACCACAGCAGAGGTCGGTTTGGGCCACTTTGTGTACCAATATGTTAAAACAGAAAGCAGATTCATTATCAACACCACCATCATCATCACCACCACTATCATCAACATGTATCTAAGCTACAGCCTGTTTATTATCATTTTTGTATCCAGGTATGACCAGGGAGACATACCGAAGGTTGGTGAAAACTCAAGAATCATTCCCATGGAATTGTTCAGATTGCAGAACATTGTCAGGAAGAAACAGCATACATACTATTCCAGAATATATCCTGAACCGTTGCATGATGACTTTACTCCGGACCTGCCCCGTGAAGATCAGATAATGGATGTAGACAAGGATGTGGATGAGGTATGTGTGCTGATACTACTACTACTACTACTACTACTACTACTACTACTACTACTACTACTACTACTACTAATACTACTACTACTACTACTCCTACAAATTATTTCACCACCCATAAGTAGGCCTAACCTCCACAAGGGGCGGATCATGCCGGGAGGAGTGTGGGTGATACTTCAGCGAATTCCTTAAGATGATTAGCCCTATAATTATTTATTTTTGGGCATTTTAATTTTAGAATATTGGAATTTATATTCTGTTTTACACCGGTAGTAGCCTGTGCTAACATTAACATTAACCCTAGCTGTAGCGGGTTAATAATACCTAGCACGCCTACAAGTTTATTAACCAGTTAATGCCCAAGGTTTGTCAAAAAATGATTAAATATAGGCATATGTCCATTTGCAGGCCAAGAGAAAACTAATTTTTTTACACTGGAATGACTGTCGTGGCCGTATTGCCAGTCATTCCAGTGAAAAATTGTCAAAAATAGTTTTCTTTTGGTCAGTGAATGGACATTTCGCAAGACCACAGCACACACCACGCAGAAATGTATGATAACTTTACTAAGAAGGTTGTACACTTCATTTCTTTTAGATTGGTGCTTATGATGAAGTCGCACAAGTTGATGAAACTGTCAGAGACCCTTATGATGAAGTCACACGAGTTGATGAAACTGTCGGACACTCTTATGATGAAGTCACACGAGTTGATGAAACTGTCGGACACCCGTATGATGAAGTCACATGAGTTGATGACACTGTCGGACACCCTGTTTGTTTCAATCGGTATAGCCAATCTGTCACACCAGGACAATAGCATCGTTGAAGCAGAAGTTGAGGTATGTGATCGAAGTATATAACATGTATGATGAATATTAATTTCTACTGAGCAATGTGGCTATCCGGGAGTCTTCCTCGGGAACTTTAAAAAATCTAGATGTTCTCAAAGAGCGTCTCTTGCATTTCTTGATGTAAATACACAGCTTCAGTTGGTAGAGAAATTGTTTTAGTTTTACCGATTTTGGCATGAACAAATCTATACATTATGTCTAGGCAAATAATAAATTTATATCTACCAGCAACATCTGAGCTGTGGGACCAACCTAATACCATCCCCCACTACGTAACATATTCTGTCATGAACTTTTAAAAGTCTGTCATGTGTACGAATTGTATGTCTTTACTACGTAATAACCATTCTGTTGCATATTTTGAAACTAATTTGACTGGCTGCTGTTGCTGCTATGCGTAGACTTCTAAAAAACCTACTGGGTCAAAATTTTCAACAGCTTACCATGATATTGGGATTGTGGGAATACCACTATCACTACCTGCTGCAAACTATAAAAAGTTTCCAGAGATCGATTGACTATATTATTTCACTTTTTAGATCCTGTCTAGAATTGAAATTATTGCCCCAACCATATATTTCCTCAAGATATTTCCATAAAATCTTCAGGTCTTTTATGACTGGTGGTCTTATGGTGGTTGCAGGGTTGGGTTTTGGACTGTCCAAAACTAATTTTGAACAGACTTTGTCCAAAACCTGTCTAAAACCTGTCTTAAAGGGTTTAAACCAGTCCAAAACTGTCCAAAACTAATTTCAGCATATTTGTACTATGCTTATTCATGCTTACTTACTAGTCTTAGTAATAATGCAATAAAAGAAACAAAACACCATAATAACATACAAATTGTATTACATTGTATATTAAGATATATAGTTATTACAAATATTATGCATGTTAACAGATTAAGATTACAGGCATGAAAATTCAGTTTTATGAAATGTGTAAGAGGTATGAAATTTTGCTTATGCTCATTTAACCTTCAGTAATCTAAATCAGACAGTCCTCTCAGCATCCTATAACAAAAGACAAGCTTTGATGCTTTCTCTACTCCTAGTCTGTTCCGGGTATTTGTATGTATGTAACTGAAATTGCTAAAGATTCTTTCAATGGATGCTGATGAGGCTGGCGCATCCATCAATTGAAGGGCCATGTCTATAAAAATCTGCAGACACGCCTAGAGGTTTCAGACCTTTCCACCATGTCAGTGGAGCTACCTGGACAGCAGCATCAGAGAAATAAGATACAGGAAATGGCATGCTCTTGGCTTGGTAAGAGATTAATGTTGCTATGAAATTTGGATCTTTACTTATAACCCATTTGTTTACGATTTCAAGCTGATCTGGTGTGAGCAGCTCTCCTTGGTACTTTGGGTGTAGTGTGTATGCCACGAGGTGCTCTGGCAAGACTGCCTTGTGAAAACGAGCAGATACATGCTTTATATGTGGTTCAAGCAAAGTGTTGTTCTTAAGGTTAATCCAAACATTACATGCATCAGCCAGTGTTGCCGAGTCACCCTGAGAAATATTATTCGCATGGGAAATAGGTCTTAGCTGCTCTGCTAAGTCTCTGGCATTCTTAAATAGGTTATAATCCATAATCTTTCTAATAATAGCACTCTCTAACTCTCCCTCGTGGTCCTGGACAATTTTCATGAAGTGTGGTCTGTTATGAATGAAAGAGTCTATACACATTAGTTGACTCTTCCACCTTGTGTCACAAGGAAGCTGCGGCTTCATACTGCCAGGGCAATCGGAGAGCCAGGATAATGGTTTGTGGAGATTCCTAAAATATTTCTGAATTTCAACTATATGTTTAATTAGTGAATCTGGTGTTATATCTTGTCCTAACAAGTTCAACCAGTGTGCTGAACAGCCATATACAACTAAATCATTATCCTCTGCCTTTAAATTGTCACGCATCTTTTCCATGTTTTTCGCATTATCTGTAACTATCGTCCTGACTGTGCAGTTATATTTCTGCTTAGCATGCTTAATTGTCTCCTGGCAATTAACCTTACAGTTTTCAGCACTTTTAGTCATCGAACCAGTGTCATAACTATGTAGACAGAAACTCTTTCCTTCAACTTGCAAACACGATGCTATAATTGGCTCATTGTGCACATTGCTCCAACCATCCTCTACTAAGGTTGCAGTCTTGCCATTCAAAATCGCCTTCATATCTTCTGTCACCTGATCGTGGACTGTATCCAACAGTGTGCCACCGATTTGCTTACGGGAAGGTGGTTTATATCCAGGGTGTAGTAATTGAACAACCTTTATAAACTGAGGATGCTCAACAAGTGAAAATGGCCTTGCAATTTCTACGTCGATTGCCGATTTCATCGAAGAGCTGGTGGAGATGCAGTGACGACTACGGTCTGGTTGAACTGAAACTGCTTGACGCTTCATTGGTGGCGACAATGGCGAATCTTCTCTGGCATGCTTTGTGGGTGCTGCCGCAACTCGTTTCTGAAATAAGAAATACATGTACATTCACTGCGCATGTGTGTTTATTTTTATATCCTATAATTACTGTATTTATCCTATAAAAGTGTGAATAAGAAATATTCTGTTGAATATTTTGAAATTAATTTGAGTGGAAGCTGTTGTTGCCAAAGGCAGCAAGAACTTACAGTCAAATTATTTTCCAAATATTCAACATATTTCTTGCATGTTTGATTTGAAAGGAAATTAATGGATGAATGGGTTAAACTACCCTTCCCTCTGTTTAAACAGTGACTATAACTACTATATTTGTCCAAAAAAGTACACAAAGATATTCTGTTGAATATTTTGAAAATAATTTGACTGGAAGCTGTTGCTGCCTTAGGCAGCAACACCTTCAGGTTAACTTATTTTCAAAACATTCAACATATTTATGGTTCAGTCCATTGCGTAGAGTAATTTCAGCGGTGAAAGGGTTAGCTGTACTTGGATTAGTTAACTATAATAGCAATTAAAGGCTCATTCACTTGTAGGTGTTACAACATAACATCTACTGAAGTGACTGCTGGTCATCCAGGTTATCTGAACTTAGATCTGATTCCCCGCACAGAGCCTATTGTTAATACCTCCAGCCATCTTCCACACTCAAAGGCATAGACATCATAGTTGAATAATTACAGCCTGTAGTTAACTCTTTCAATAATTATGAATGACCAGAAATGGCAAATTCCTTACAAGTTAACAGATTTTCTGTTGAATATTTAGACAGTAATTTGCCTGGAAGCTGCTACTGTCTGAGGCAGCAACAGCATCTAGTCAAGTTATTTTCTAAATATTCAACAGTTTTCCTATTATACAATCTGACTGAAAGTAGTTGCTATCTTATTAAAGGATTTTACTGCAGTTACATGCTCTAAGATAGCAATTACTTTCAGTCAAATTGTTTTCAAACAAATCTTGTATATATGTTAAGTGATATAGAAGTTACCTCTTCACTGATGATGGGTTCTGGAGTCGGTGTCTCATGCTTCTGATAGTGGGCTTTCATTCTTGCTACTTTATTTACAAGTTTGTAATCACATTCGCTACACTTAGCAAATGATTTTCCATTACTCTGAACTTCTAAGAAATGCTTCCAAATTGGATCCTTAGGCCTACCACCCTTTAAATACATCTTTGATCAAATATTTCAAATAACATCAAAAGTTAATATTATACTGAGAGAACATCCAGACAGGAACTAAACAGATGAACTTAATTAAGAAGATTTACTTGATAACTGATTTCTAATAGAAAGTGGAGTAGAATTATATAGTGATGAAATAAGCTGATAATTGTATTAATTGTCAGACTAGAGGTTAGTTACTGTATGCTAGTTGTGTAAACATGTATCAGAGGAATATTGTAGTATAAACATAGCCATGATAGCTATCAAAAAGCAATGAGAAAACTTAACTAGCAGGGCTAAGTCAGCTAATAGTAGTAAAAACATCTTAACAGACTTACTGTCACTTACATGTATGAGCTGTGATCTTATGATCAGTGTATATATGTGTTGGCAATTTTAAACCAGGTAGACAGGGACTTAATGTTTAGACAAATACATGCACTATCAGTAGATTCAGTTGTATGTCTTCCAGGTTTTAATCCCTGAATCACAGTCTAGTCTCAATTATAAGGAAAACACCCTGCTGAATATTTTTGAAACTAATTTAACTGGTAGTAACAGGTTTTAATCAACTTAAA
Organism: Chaetoderma sp. LZ-2023a; assembly: GCA_034401795.1. Classification (NCBI taxonomy): domain Eukaryota; kingdom Metazoa; phylum Mollusca; class Caudofoveata; order Chaetodermatida; family Chaetodermatidae; genus Chaetoderma; species Chaetoderma sp. LZ-2023a. The sequence continues at coordinate 150,413,202 of CM067372.1, read as the reverse complement.
ATATAATTTAAGCGTATGGAGAAATATTTTTGACCAGGATTTTAGGTTTTGGACAGTTTTCAGGTGTCCAAAACCGATTTTGAGCGGACGGTTTAAACCATGGTTTAAACCACTAGTGTCCAAAACTTACCAACCCTGGGTGGTTGCAAGACCACCATCTTAAAGACTCATAATTTAGCAAGCTATTTACCATAGGAAATGACCACCAGAATTTAGGGACCACTGTAACAAATGGATACAGTATGATGTATACGTATAGACTGTTCATTTAATGTTTCAGAGGCCAGCACCCGAACGACCTCTTCCATTGGTCGAAGATTCCATACAGGACGAAGTTGCGAAATTGAAATACAGGCACAAGTTTCTATTTCAATTTTGCAACTTAAAAAATTATATTTATTTATACGTAGTAACGTAATGAAATCATTATATGCTAAGATTTATTTCGTTTCATTACATGTAGGCTGCATTGAAATCCGTGCGGGCAAATTCCACAAGACCAAACACACACACACCCCCGGTGTCAATACTAGGCATGCCGCTAGAGATGGAATATGCTGACGATGTGGAATTTATAGATGAGGAAAAGAAACCCCTTGACGAACTTGTCCCAATAGCTGCAAGCAAACTAAAAATTGAGAATCTCTATGAATGAATCCAAAACAGAGTTCACCCACATATACCTTTTTACAAGGCATGAAACTAAAGAAAATGACGATCCACTCCGGGCCGGCGAACCATGGAGGAAAAGTAAAATCCTGGGCTCACTGGGTTGCAGTACTACTACACACTGCATCGTGGCGAACATAGCTTTCCAGTCCTTCTGGAAGCTATGGATTCGTAGATCAAAGATGCCCTTGGTAAAAAGACTACGTTTATACAATGCAACCTGCGTATCCTTGATGATGTATAACTGTAACAGCTGGGCAGCTCCAAAGGCAGCTCTAGACAAACTTGACGCCTGCCACCGCAAACACCTACGCACCATCACTGGACACCGATGGTCAGAGAGCATAATTTCCAATGATGCACTATACAAGATGTGTAATACGTCGCCGCTGTCTGTAAAAGTCGGCCAGAAAATATGGTCGATGCTTGGACATGTGTTAAGGATGCCAGAAGAGACACCAGCACAGAGAGCCTTGGAATTCACCCTGCTTGGAGCCAGCAAATACAGAGACAGGAGAGGACGTCATTGCATAAATCTGCTAAGTGTGCTACGAGGTGACCTCAAGAAAGCAGGATTAGGTACAAGACACAGTGGGCAAAAGCGAAGAAGGACTGATTGCAGCTGTACGATGTTTCTACTACTACAGCCGCAGAATACAGTAATCATACATACATATAGGCCCACAGTTTAAGCTTCTAAAAGTATATAATTTAAACAATTTTATTTTTAGATATTTTGCTGTGAATATGCACAGGTCTGTAAGTGTAATACTATAGATAATTCAGTCTTCGCAATCTTGTAAAATATGAATGCCTTAGCTTTAACTGCCATCAGCGTGATGCCCCAGTCAAATTGACAGCTGTCTGAATCTATGGATTATTGATTTATTACCCAGAAATACAGCCATACAACGTCACCAACCACGATTGTCATGGAGGCGAGATCGCCAATAGAAACTCGTCCTCATGCAATGTCCCCGGGGGCGAGATCGCCAAAACAAAACCCGTCGATCTCGCCCCTGGTCGATCTCGCCCTCTGGGCCTATGGGGGCGAGATTGCCGTGGGGCGAGATCGACGTCAACCATGAAATGTGTAACCGAAAACTGGTAACTTAGTAGTGCTGCACGTTTAACTACTAATTCTATGCAAGCAGATACGTACTTGATGATCACATAATTTTTCCACGTAAATGTAAATGGCGCATTATGTTGTTAAATAAGGGATTTGGTGAATATGGTGAGACTTTCAACAATTTTACTACACGTGCGTGCCACTTTAGGTAACCGATTTCGTAAAACTGACACCGATTGGTCAACTGCTGAGAGGTAACCAATGAAATTCTAGCTACTTTAAAGAATACATACGGTTGCTGACACATCAAAACAGGAAGTAACTTTGTTGATGATGTTGTCGATTTGATTTTAAAATGACACATTTTTTGATAAGAATAGGAACGAAATAATTATTCGTTTGGCATTTACCATTTTAAAGTCCTAGGTGAGTAGGTCTTAATTATAGAACAGCCTACCTGTAATCTGTAATCTGTACTCGGAACGCCAGCCTCGATGGGCTCACCCCTGGCACGAGCAGGCTGCAGGGTAACGAAGAGTTGCAACTTGAGTTGCACAATGGTTTATTATTAAAGTTTTTATACAACATAAGATTTATTTTGTCACCCCTTTATAAAGTTTATTGTGCAAAACACCATCGGATTCAATGAACAATCGGCTCGGTTGGCAAAACCGGTGTGCCGCACATGCTTGGAATTCCAATTCAAAAGAGCCGGGTTCAAGGTGTAAAAACCTGCGCCATTCCATACGTCAATCACATGACACGTCCTTCGGATGGGACGTAAAGCCGTCGGACCCATCTCGTGTGGTGTCTGTGCCATAGGGGACGTAAAAGAACTTGCGCTAAGTGTCAGGCCCTGTATCGGGAGCTCAGTCGTCAATACGCTCTGATAGTGTAAATAGTAGATGTCGTATGTCAGCCCTGTCATCAGTATATCCAAGATGCCATAACTGAAGCCTGTAAGATGCCTTTCTAAATAGGCGGATGGTACAGATGTGAGCAGACGACTTCACTGTGCGGCATAGTTGGCAGCCTGCTCTAACCAACCTACATCACAGCTGTCAGCGACGCTGTCGGTGGCTCCCTGGTTCACTGTCTAGACTGTCTGTAAATACGTTACAAATAATTGTAGAAACACCCCCGGGGTGCGGATATGTAACCAGGAACCTCACTGAGCAGTGACGCTGTCAGTCTTGTCGGTGCTCCTATATACAGGAGGAAATTACGACATACAATGCAATACAAATGACAGGCAGCAAATCTAGCAATCGAAAATGGTCTTAAGCAACTTGAACCTTGTAAAATAATGTTGTCCTTTCTTGACTATATTTTAAGAAGGTCATTAGTAAATGGTATTCATCTTCAATCTCATTTGGACAGAATGGACATTTTCTATCCTCAACAGTTAGAGACCATTACTTATGCGGAGTCTACAGACTACAAAAAAACTTCCTTGTCTTGAAGTTTCTTGTATGGATTAGATATTCCTCCACATTTATTGAGTTTTTAACTTTCCTATATATTCTTAGTTTATTACCTGATCCATTCTTCAAATTATCATTTTCAATTGTCTGAATAAAACTACTATGCAGCTTGTCTTTAATCTTCTCTTCTGTTGCTAAAAATTTAGAATGTAATGGCGAGCTAATTCATGAAATGGTGTCCCAGATTCCTAGTTCATGGCATATATAATTTCCAAAGTCAGCAAGCCAGGACATTTTACTAGTGTAAGGAATGTCCTAACATGCCCTGAATGCATCCAAAATCAGCCTACATGGTTTAACATGGGCCAGTCTATGGCGGTACTTAGTTATGACTAAAGTAATATCCTTTACTAAAGGGTACTCTCCAACCTCGTCCCTAACGGCAGCCTGATTCTCGCGCAATTTACTACATACACAAACAGATGCCAAGCGAGCATGATGCATGATCAGGCCACACCGCCCACTTGTCTATATATGGTACGTTTGACCTCACCCGCTAAATAAGGCATTGTATTTCCCATGATTCAATGCAGTTACTAGGACACGAATGGCTGGCGCGTTGGATTAAGCGCGGGATTCGCTCCGCCGTGAATGTATTGGCCGTGTATCAAAATCTATGAAATATTTTGCAACAAAATGTTTATTTTTCGATAACAGGCTAAATAAGTTACATGGGCATGTAAGTTGGACGATGTAAGTGCAAAACTCAAGAAGTGAGATGAAAATCTGATTTACTTGCAGCATTTTGTTATGGTAGGACCTGTAGCTCCTCGGTAGACGTAACGTCGTAAGCGTATGGAGATACAGTACTGTGGCTACAGTAGCTGGTGAATATTTTCAAACTAATTTGACTGAAATCGTTTGGTGTTGCTGCCTTAGGCAGCAGGAGCACCCATACAAATTTGTTCCAAATTAATCAGCAGTATATTAGTCTGTAATCACAGTACCGTACGTAATGGTTACGGGCAATAAATGACTCAATTGCTCAGTTGATGCCGTGCCATCACCAATCCCCACATTCACCCCTTTGACCCGAAGTTCAGTGCAGAGCCAAATGTAAATGTCCTCTACCACAAATTGTGTTGAATTTCATCCAACGATTTTGGAGGAGTTACGTTACAATCAATTTCTTGACCTTTTAATCCCCACCCCTGTCACTATGGGTGGAGCCAAAAGGAAATGTGCTCATGCAATCATATCCATGGGTTAGTCATGTAGAAAACATGGTTGAATTTCGTCCAGCGGTTTCGTAGGAGTTGCGTTGCAATCACTTCTTGAATAATCCAATATGTACAATTTGCACCATATGAAACATATATTGATAATCGAAATAACTATCTTGGCAGACATGTAGTCCCAGGTCTCTGTCACTCCGTACACTGTAAATGTTGTTCTGCTGTAGCGGGCACCTGTCTTATCAGAATCCATATAGCATATAGAGAACTCGGACTAGCATTTGGGCATGAGACTCACACAATGCAGGATTCCAGTTTAGCCATCATATCATATGACGTCATAATCAGCTATGTGATATGTATGCTGATGTCATAATCAATTACATGATTTACGTCATCAATGCCCTTGCTAAGTTTGTCACGACTACTTAATTGATGACAGACTAAGCATTGTTGTACGAATTGTATGTCTTTACTATTTAATAAACATGCTGTTGAATATTTAGAAACTAATTTGACTCAGCGCCGATAGGAAGCAACAGCACCCAGTCAAATTAGTTTCAAAATATTCAACAGCTTACCTGTATAGTTTTCTGGAAATCGATAGTCATCAGAGTGCAGGATCAATCGATCCCAATATTGGCAAAGCGTGGGTGGAACTTCGCTAGAGATTGGCGGGAATAGCTAAAACTGGATTTCTCAATTCCGCTACTCACACCAGATATGCCAGAGGGTGTAAATCTCATGCAAAATCACTCTAAAACTATCCATTCGCAGTGGAACATTATTATAAGTCCTCTTCTTTATTTGGCCTACTCGTTAAGCACTTCTAGGTTTTGTGTGCGTGTGTGTGCGTCGCATGCGGGTGTGTCGGTCATGCATCATATCATAGTATGAAAACACAATCTCTAGATAAATGTTGATAGAAAGTGAGTTTTTAAAATTGTCAATTTCCACCTCTCATCAAAATTCCATGTGTCAAAGAAAGTCGAGATTTAATTTCTCTTATCAAATCAGGAATTGAGATATCTCTTTCAGGTAAATATCAGTGATCTGATCGGTCAAGAACTGTGTACAGTCTAACAAACATTGTTGGTCCTTTAAATTGTCGTAGTTTATTGCTCGGTTCATCAATGTTTTACAAACTCTGTGTTATTTACGATCTTTAATCAACAGTGTTGTGAGTAAGTCCAGATAGCCAAGCCATGCCTGGTCTTATCCTGTTTAGGAGACGAATGAAAATTGGCAGTGACGATTTGGTGTTTCCAGGACTATTTGAAACAATACTTCGCATTGCTTGGTAAGTATTATAGAATAAATGTTATGCATGTACAGAATTATGTGATCCGGTCTGTCACTCAAGCATCTGATGTCATAATCAAAATATGTCACTTGTTCGCTGATGTCGCAATCAACTGCTGTAAGTCTGACGCAAAAGGGGCAATGCTCTGACAGTTATCGTCTGAATGGAGGAATCCAGATTTAGCTTTGTCCTGCCCATCTTTAGCTAAGCTCCACCCATACTTTGTCTGTGTTGGGATCAATCGATCCCTGAACTCCCTGATTATTGATTTACAGAAAGCGATAGAGGTAAGCTGTTGATGCAGCAACAGCACCCAGTCAAATTAATTTCAGAATGATTATGAAGTAGTAAAGACAACAACACTTAGTCCGTTATCAATTAAGCATTCGTGATGATCTTAGCTGCATCATTTATGACATTGATTATGACATCATCCTACAGGACACGTAGTTGATTATGACGTTCCATGTATATGATTGATGGATAAACTGGAATCCTCCATAGTATGTCGGTGAATTTACCATTTAATAAACATTCTGATGAATATTTTGAAACTAATTTGACTGGGAGCTCTCAATGAAGTTAGTTTCAAAATACTCAGTCAATAACTTACCTGCATGTACCGCCTTTAAATTGAAACTCTGGTAATTTCTTATTCAAAGTGTTAAAGTCAATTGAAGTGCTTCTAAAGGTAGAAATGGGTGAGTCATTCAGCCAGCTATGGATCTCTGCAGTTTTAGTTGACAGCGCTCTCAAGGATCTTTCCAAGGTTATCCATCCATCATATAACGTCATAATCAACTACGGGATGTGTAGTATGATGTCATTATCATGACATGAATGATTCGAAATATTCCGTCTTTAGGGCTTAATAGTCCGCCATGTTGTGTGAATTGTGTCTTTACCATTTAATAAACATTCTGTAGGCTATTTTGAAACTAATTTGACTGGACGCTGTTGCTGCCATAGGCAGCAACAGCGCCCAGTCGAATTTGTTTCAAAATATTCAACAGCTTACCTGCATAGTTTTCTGGAAATTGATAGTCATGGAGTTCAGAGATCGATCGATCCCAACACGAGCTTGGTTTGGGTGGAGCTTAGATAGAGATGGGAGGGGCATAGCTAAAACTGAAACGGTCCATTAAGGCAGTCATTAGTCTGATTCCCTTACAGGTATTAGGCTTTGTCACAACGTTGTTTGACATAATTGAGCATCGGAGTAGGCTCAGACTAGACAGTCATTTCAATAGTTTGAATGTTTTGCAATAATTTTCTGCTAATCTGGAAAGTGGAAGCCATAATTACTGCTTTTTAAAGGCAGCAACTGCTCTTTGCTAGTTAGATTTGTTTCTGGATATTCATTATTCAATAAAATACTAGATAGTAAAGTATAAAATAGAACCTGATCGATCATCCATGTTGAATAGGTCAAGCTTTCCCAAACCAGTCCCAGAAGGTGCCTTGAGGAATTTCCATTTCTAGGCCAAGCGAGGACTTTTTTTTTTAATTTCGTCTTCACTCTTCTAGTAGATCTCCTTGTTAGCTAACCTGGAAAGAAAGGCCATGTGAGCATATGCCATGGCGACCATCAGTCATGTGTCTGTCGTCTGTCTGTCCATCAATTTTTCCCTTAAACAACTTCTCAAGAATCACTAGGCCAATTTCAATTATATTTGCCAGGAAGCATCCTTAGGCCATAGAAATTTGAACTTGCTCAAACGAAGTTGATTGGCCAATTTGGCTGGTGGCCATCTTGGATTTTGGCCTATTTTTGGAAATGTCTTTAAAAATCTTTTCAGAAACCCCTTGGAGGATCGATTCAAAACTCATGGAATATCTCTTTAGGCCAAAAGCTGAACCAAGTTTGTTCAAGGAAAGTTGATTGGCTGAATATTTTGGTGGCCATGTTGGATGACCTATCTTTCGTGAAAACAACTCCAGAACCCCTGAACGGATTGGGCCAAAATTTGTGAGATATGGTTAGAGATGAAGAGCCATTAAAGTTTGATCAAGGGAAGTTGATATGTAAAAAAGACATGGCTGCCATGAACCAATTAAAATGTAGTGTATTTGGTGGCCATATATGATATTTTTAATTGATGGATTTTGAAGTGGAAAATAGTTCGAAACCGCATGATGGCTCGATTCAAAACTCATGAAACATCATCTGGAGCAACATCTGAACCAAGTTTGTTCGAAGGAACTTAATTGGCCAAATGCTTCTGCGACCATCTTTGATGACCTAGTTTTCATGAAAATAACTTTCCAGAGCCGCTGAACGGATTGGGCCAAAATTTGGGAGGTATGATTAGGGCCTAAATAGCATTAAAGTTTGTACTTATTAACCACTGGGCCAATTTTAATAAAACTTGAATAAACCTTCTTTACAGAAATTAGATTGGTAATTTTTCCAATGGTTATCTCATTTTGTTCGGTTGTGCCAGTAGCCAATAATTCCAGGTGAGCGATGCAGGCCCTTTGGGCCTCTTGTTTGGTTAATACCTGATTCCGATGATCAAAGTTTTGATCTAACAATGGGTTCCATCAGAACTATGATCAACACCTAGTATTGCTCAGCCAACTAGGCCAAACTTTAGACATGGAATAGCTCTGATGGACACCATATCCAGGATGCTATGGTTTGTAGTGCACCAAGCACCATGGGATATGATAAACTAAATATCTTAATGAGATTAATGACTCAAGTGTTCAGCTTTATTGCTTCCATGGTTCCACCTGATCCCCACGACAAAGCCAACACAGCCCATTGTAGTGGAAGCACATCTTATTGAGCAATTACATGTACAGGGCCATCATATTGCTTCCACATGATCCCCAGACAGAGTCAACCATTAGACTCCTCATGGCAATGTTGAGGAATGTTCATTTGTATTCCTAGAAATTACTATTTTCAACAAGGACAAATTTGTCCAATACCTGCGTCGTTGATATACTGAACCAAAAAAGTTTAGCAACACTGAGAATATTACTGTATAAATGTTATTTGACAAAAACAATAAATTGATTCAAATATATTATTTAATTGATAGGTCATTTTCCAATTTGAACAACAGTCTCTTGTTACTGTAATCCTAGCATTGCGCCTTTAACACGGCATCATTCAACGGAAGGGTCCAATTTAAATAATGACACTGAGCTGTCAATACCGGTTGTGCCCTCCGCGCTCATTAACCACCGCCGTACATCGCTTTCTCATGCTTCGAATTAAGCACCTGATGTCACGAAGAGGAATCGCATCCCATTCCTGGAGCAGTGCAGCTTCCAGCTCCCACACGTTGTGAAGATGTGGATGGTTCTCATGCACCATGCGGCCAACAATGCCCCACACGTGTTCGATAGGAGACAGGTCCGGTGATCGCGCTGGCCAGTCCAACACCGGAACGTTGTTAGCCTCAAGGAAATCACTGGTGACCCTAGCTGAATGAGGACGGACGTTGTCTTGCTGGAACATAAAGTCTGCATGATGCTGCATAAAAGGGATGACAACAGGGGCAACAACTTCTTCACAGTAACGTTGAGCCGTTAAATTTCCGTGAATCACAATAAGATCTGTTCTGCCATTTTCATGGATTCCAGACAAACACCATGACACTGCCGCCACCGAATCTGTCGTGCTGAATGATGTTGGCTGCATCATACCATTCTCCTAAACGTCACCAAACCCGTTGCTTACCATCCGCCACATCCACACAAAACCTCGACTCATCACTGAACAAAACGTGGCTCCATTGTTGAGCATGCCATCGTTGATGAGTTCTTGCCCATGCAAACCGATTCTCGATGTGACGCTCTGTAAGCGGAAGAGCAACAAGTGGATGACGGGCATGCAGTCCAGCATCATGGAGTCTGTTTCGCACAGTTTGTGCATGCACTGTAGTGCCGGTAGCGGTGTGCAATTTACGGGACAGCCGCGGCGCAATCTCAAACCTGTGACGTCGTGATGAAGTCACTAAGTAGTGGTGTTCTCGTGGTGTTGTTGCTCTCGGTCTGCCAGATCATGGTCGGTCATTAACATGTCCAATATCCTGCTCACGTTGGCGGAGACGGGAAATGGTTGAGGCGTGAACATTAAAATGTCGAGCAACAGCGCGAACGCTCTGCCAAGCAGCAAGTCTTCCCAGCAGCGAGTCTTCCCATTGCTTCATGGCGCTGATTTTCGGGTAGCCCTGGGCAGCGGCCCATGTTCGGTAGGGTAAACTTTTAAGCGTTTTCTGTTAACGTTCGTTATCTGCTTTTGCAATATGGTGAATTTTTGCCGTCGCTACCCGCCAATGTGGGCCAGTGCATGAAAAATGCATTTTCACATGCAGTAAGCGTGCGGCCGAGAAATGCAAGAAATGATTTGCATTTCTTCATGATCAGCGAGACATTACATTGACGAAACATGCTTGCAAATTTGGTTATAAATAGACGCATGGTCTTAATACAACAAACCAAACTTCACTGTTGCTAAACTTTGTTGGCTCAGTATATATTTTTCAGTTGAGCTGCCGTAGGGTTAAAAGTATCTATTTTGGAAACATGTTGCTAAATGCTGTTGCGTTTTAGTTTTTGACAGTAAAATTGGCATACGTCTTCGGGACCCCGAAAACACACATCAACCCAAGTTCGGATAAGAACGCTCTATTAGAGTTATCAATAGAGCTATCGAAAAATGCTTCAAACATGTTTTTTGAAAACAATGTTGCTGAAAGCTGTTGCTGTTGCATTTTAGCCTTTGTCCACAAAATTGGCATGTACATGTTCAGAACCACATGGGCAAGCTTCCACCCAAGTTTGGAGACGATTGCCCCAGTAGAACCAGAGTTATTGAAGAATGCGTAAAAATGCCTATTTTGATAATTGGTGCTAAAAGCTGTTGTGTTTTAGACGCCAAAATTGGCAGATCTGCTCAGGACCCACTGCCATACTTCTCTCCGAATTTGGAGAAGATCCCGCTAGTAGAGCCAGAGTTAATCAAAAGTGTCTTAAGAACACCAACAACAAGACGCACTGGGGTTTTTTTTATTTACCACTGGAATGACTGGCTCGGTTATTGAGCCAGCCATTCCTGAGGCAAATTTTTACCCACGTCGCTAGGTGCAAGGGTATATTCCAGTCATTCCAGTGGTAAATTAAAAAAAGATAGTCTTTTGCCCAGTAAATGGACATTCACAAATTGATCAAAGGTTTTAATTTTCTTGACGATTAAAGGGTTAAATCACTTAGCAGATGCATTGTCATGATTTTTGTCACAAGGTCAGTTGATATGTACAGAGTCAATAGAAGAAAAGGCTAGGGTACATTTTCTAAACGTACTTTTTAAAGGTTGTTGCTTTGTCTTGACAGCAACACTTTACAGCAACTTTATTTTCAAAATAACCATATGAAACAGAATGGATTTCAGGAATGAACAAATTCCACTGCTTTAAGCAAATTCCACTTCCTTAAGCGCAGTTGGGGTCAGTTTCATTTTACTGTACCATTTCAAATTACATGTACATGCAATTTCTTTTCTCAATTCCAATTCCGCCTGTAGTCTTAGAATTTATCAATTTCAAATCTTAAGATCAACATGTATCAATTCCAATTCTTAAATTAAATGGGAATTTACCCCAACCCTTCCTCTATGGATCGACCTTATAGATATAGTTAATGCATGTACATATTGTTAATAGGTGGTTGTATATTTTCTTTCAGGTTGGTTGCAATAGCCGTGATATTCCATATTTACCGTGAAACATTTGTCTGCGAGGGTGGTCATATCCTACAAGCCTATCATATTGGTGTGTTGGTCATGCTTTCAGCCAGTATTCTCCTCACTAGTATGTTGACATTCATCAGCATGCAAGGTACTATGATGTACCATCATCCGAGGAGAAAAGTGACGACACTGTTGTATATCAAATTTGCTTTAGCTGCTCCCGAGTTAGGCTGGAATATTTTAGGTACATATTGGGCATTCGGTCGCTCATATGGATGTGATTGGCAGGTGGTCGCAACAGTTAAGGGAGCGGTCATCTGTGGTTGGATTGTCGTTATTATTGTTCTCGTTAGTTCATATATTCTGTTTGATCCTGTCATGAAAGAACATGATGGAGTCGGTTATGATGGCGACAGATCCAGAGTTGAGGGTCAGGTATCTGGGGATAGAATGACCGGTGGTCATCAGCTGGAAAGCAGTGCTCGAGAGCAAATCTTGGTCAGTGCAAAATCAGCTGCGTCGAGAGTTTGGGAAACAAGGTTAGTTCTAATTCTATTTCCAAGTTATTGATAATTTGTTTCAAATTCAACCTTTATAGTGAAGATTACTGGGCCCTTAACAGGCCAATTAGCCTTTTTTTGTCCCAGTAACATGCATTGTGGAGGAATTCATGGATGCTCTACTTTTGTAATCTATATGGACAATGATGATATATTGCAATTTCCGAGTCCAGAATATTTAGATCCGAGTACTCACCCTAATTAGAATAAAGATCTTTTGCGATTGGAGCCGAATCACGTGATTTATACATGTACCTTTCTCTGTGCCATTTTATGTCAAATTCTGGATTAATTTTGATGTAATAAGTGCTTCCGCTTGGTGTTTTTGTAGTATACATTAAACATAGTCGTCAGGCGGTGCGAATTGTCTACTGTAACATTTAGTTCAATTTCCGTGATATAATCTTTGACCTTTTAAGAAAAATTTTGACCAAAAATGTGCTCAAGGAATGGTCTCGATTATAGGACGCACCCCCTCCTAGAACATGTAATTTGACCAAAATACTGCGTCCTTTAGCCAAATTTTTATGCTATGTTTTATGTGTAAGTTCTTTTGTTTGGTAATATATTTGTTTTATGTGTAAGTTCTTTTGTTTGGTAATATATTTGTTTTATGTGTACGTTCTTTTGTTTGGTAATATATTTGTTTTATGTGTAAGTTCTTTTGTTTGGTAATATATTTGTTTTATGTGTAAGTTCTTTTGTTTGGTAATATATTTGTTTTATGTGTAAGTTCTTTTGTTTGGTAATATATTTGTTTTATGTGTAAGTTCTTTTGTTTGGTAATATATTTGTTTTATGTGTAAGCAGGGCTTTAGATTACCCCCTATCTATGAATGCCCAAATGAAAGGTGTCCATATTAGCGAGTCCCAATTAAAATCCTAATGGCTGCTATGAACAGTAATTAACTGAGTTACAGTCAATTAAATACTCAGAAGTGCATTCTGGGACATTTCTATGGCTATTCAGAGATCCTATGGTGCTATTAAAACTAAAATCGTTTAAAATCCATCTCAAATTTTTTTAGGAGCTTTGATGGATTCCGGGCCATATATATGGTGAGGCCAAATAAGGTAAATCTAAAGCCCTGCTGTAAGGCATGTGTAAGGTAGCCATTATTTCCACCTTCAGATAGATTACCTGAACTATAAAGATATAAAGCCAAATATATTTGCTAAATAAAGAAAATTGAATTGAATTAAAGAAATTTGAATTGTATGGATGTATGACCTTTTCCATATTGTTTCTTAATTTGATTAAAAGTCACAATCATTCAAGAAGCAAACCTGAAAAGATCTGAAAATTTTGGGCACTTGCCGGCAATGTCTTAATTAAGGCCTATTGGTACTAGTACTGTAGGGGCCTACGTGTATTTTGAAATTGTGTTGGCTGAAAGTTTCCAGTCAAACTAATTTCAAAATATTTAATTGTTTGTCTTTGGTCTTCATTGTCACTACTATTACTATTAAGTGCATGTGTAATATACTTACCACATCACCGGACAATAACCCTCCCAACATTGGGACATATATGCAGGATGCGTGTATTAGTGATTTTTTATGAGATATCCAGATAATGTCTTAGGCAATAGCGACTTTATAGCATGCATCCCTTTAGAGCAGCTTAACTTAACATGTGGCCAAGACAAAAACAGAAATATGTTAGTTACTGTAGTACAGTTTTGAAGAAAAATGTAAGAAATGTTCTGCTGGATATTTTGAACATAGGCATGTTAGGCATCAATGTCGTCCAATCTATTTAGTAATGGATCTTTCCATTTTTAGCCATGCCCGCCCATCTCCAGCTAAGCTCCACCCACACCTCGCTCATCTTGGGATCGATCGATCTCTGAACTCCCTGACTATCAATTTCCAGAAAACTATACAGGTAAGCTGTTGAATATTTTGAAACTAATTTGACTGGGTACTGTTGCTGCCTATGGCAGCAACAGCACCCAGTCAAATTAGTTTCAAAATATTCAACAGCATGTTTATTAAATAGTAGAGACATACACTTCTTACAACATGTCAGACTTAAGAATTAGAGACAGGCCTAGTAGAATCATTTATGACGTAATGATTATGACATCATCCTACATGCCGCTTAGCTGAGTATGACGTCATATGACGTCAAATCATCGATGGATACTCTGGAAAGGTGAATTACATGTATGTTCAAAATATTCAACAGCATGTTTAATTTTGTTTTGTAGATATGGTAAGTTATATTTGGGCTGTACTGTAGTATTTGGAAAACGTTTAAATGATTCAAATGTTTTAGATAAAATTTCCACCATACATTAACTCAGCTTGATAAGCTGTCGTGTCCAATTCAATTTTGATATTTTGACACTCGCCCTGCCCTAATGGACATGGTGTTTACAACAAGTGTAAACAAGCATTCTATAAGTATTGCTTTGCAATACACCTCCCCTATCTGGTGATATAAATCTTTAGAGATTGACAGTCAGGAGACATAACTCCATCAAAAATTGACGCAAACGCCTGAAACTCGAACTTGCTCTATAATTTCTCATAACAAAGCAATGTACCAATCCTTAGTTAAATATCTTGAAGGGCTGCGAAAAAAATTGTGGGAAAACTAATATTTTTTGTATTTCATAAGTCGAAAGGGGGGAAAATTGACGAAAATGTCTGAAACTAAAACCTGCTCTGTAATGCCCTATAATAAAGCAACCTACCAATTCTCATTTGAATCCCTTGAAGGAGTGTGAAAAAAAGTGTGAAGAACGGATAGTTTTCGTATTTTATACGGCGAAAGGGGACATGACTCCATCAAAATTGACGCAAATTCCTGAAACTCGAACTTGCTCTGTAATTTCTCATACATGTAACAAAGCAATGCACCAATTCTCACTTGAATATCTTGAAAGACTGCAAAAAATAGTATGGAAAACTTATATTTTTTGTATTTCATAAATTGAAAGGGGGTATTAACTCCATGGAAAATTGATGAAAATGTCTGAAACTCGAACTTGCTCTGTATGTAACTCCCTATAATAAAGGAACCTACCAATTCTCGGTTGAATCCCTTGAAGGAGTGCCAAAAAGTGTGGCAAACGGATATTTTTTGTATTTCATGTCGAAAGGGGATGTAACTCCACCAGAAATTGACGCAAGCTCCTGAAACTCGATCTTTGTCTGTAATTTCTCATACCAAAGCTACGTATCAATTCTCAGTTGGATATCTTGAAAGACTGCGAGAAAAAGTGCGGAAAACTAATGTTTTTCATATTTCATAAGTCGAAAGGGGGCATAGCTCCATGAAAAATTTAGGATAATGTCTGAAACTCAAACTTGCTCTGTAACTCCTTTAAAGCGATGTACCGATTTTCCCTTAAAATAGTGCGGGGAAAAAAGTGCGGAAAGCTGATATTTTTCGTGTTTCTTAAGTGGAAAGGGGGGGGGGGGGGGAATAACTCCATCAAAAATTTATGCATATGCCGAACATGGTTTGTAACTTCTCATAACAAAGCAATGTACCAGTTGTCAGTTGAATACCGTGTAGGACTGCGAAAAGAAGTGCGGGAAACCAACTGCGATGGACGGATGGGTAGACACAGTGCAAACCTATAGTCCCCCGGTTTTACTGGTAAGGGATTATAATCCAAATATGGAAGTCAAATATGAATGTTTCACAAGCCATAGTCTCCTGATCAGTAGCATTAATTTCAAGCCGTGCTAAGGTGAGTTTTGAAAATTTTATCACTGCTAATATGTAGTCAGTGAATATATATACATGAATACATTAATAGAACTAAGGGCACATTGTGTTTTGTTCTCTTAGGTAATCACTTTCGTCTGTCTGAGACCTTTCAGCGAGGTTTTCGCAATTATGTGATCAAGTCGAAAATCATGATTGTGTTTTAAATCGTGAATTTATATGGTTAAAAATTAAATAATCGAATAATCGTGAATAATTTCTATTGTATAAAATATTTCAAAACCTACCAGTACCTTTTAATTACTCCTTGCTGTGAAGGGTCATGAAAATTGACATTTTACTCAGTGAATATATGTCCATTTGCAGGGTAAGAGGTAGGCTTGCACGATTACATGATTAAATCGAAAATCGCGATTGCGTTTTGAATCGTGAATTTATACGATTCAAAATTAAATAATCGAATAATCGTGAATATTTTCTATTGCATAAAATATTTCAAAACCTAACTTTCAATGACATTTTGCTTATTGAATTATGTCCATTTGCAGGGTAAGAGAAGACTATTTTTTTAAAATTCCAGTGATAGATTTTCAAAAATAGTCTTCTCTTGGCCTGCAAATGAACTTTACTAAACACCATTGCAGCTTTCGCCATTGATATTTTTTTTATTGTTATGAGTAGGTAATTTGTACCCAAGCTGATTAATCACTCGAGTAATCACGATTATTTTTAAATAATCGATCGTGATCACTCAAGGCAATTATCGCACAAGCCTCTTTCCAGCAGTGTGAATATATCTCACAGTTTTAATGGGGCAAGAGGAGTATTTGTTCCACCCCCTCCCCAATTTGAGTTAGCTGCATTGAAGGCGAATTGCGTAATTTGTATTCAATTAAGTTGCCCCTTGCCAAACTTCCAAGATATATAAAACCCCATTGTTACATGTACCATATTCTTTATCCCCAGGTGTAAGGTACTATGCTGTTTGGCCACATGCGATGAGAGAAGCCAGGCAGCATTCACAGATATATCCAAAATTATTGCTGACTTTTTTGAGGTAATAGAAAACAAGCTGCTGTGCCAACATATGCAGAATTTGTGGGTTTGTCAAAAAATTGACCTTTCCAGTTTTAGCTATGCCACACCCATCCCTAGTTAATGTCCACCCACGCTTTGCCCATGTTGGGATCAATCAATCTCTGCACTCTGAATCTCAATTTCAAGAAACTATACAGGTTAGCTGTTGAATGTTTTGAAACTAATTTGACTGTGTGCTGTTGCTGCTTATGGTAGCAACAGCGCCAAGTCAAATTAGTTTCAAAATATTTGAGAGAATTTTTATAAAATAGTAAAGGCATGCAATCCGTACAACGTGTCAGACTGTTAAGTGTTTAAGACCGACTAAATCAAGTCATTCATGTCGACTGCTGTAATTGATTATGACGTCATCCTACGCATCACGTAGTTGACTTTGATGTCATATGATGGATGGATAAACTGGAACGGTCCATTGACAGACATATAGACTGATTGATTATTAGGATTGACTTATGAATATACTAGTTAATAAATAGAGGATCGTGAACAATGTTCCATTTACTATCACTATTATCAACCGAGGTAAAAATTATCACTTCGCATGAGATTGATAATAATGATATTAAATGGGACCAAGTTTGAGATTCTATTTACATGTATCATATAGACTGAGATTTTTAACATTTACCAATAATTTTGATCCCTGAAACCCCAATTTAGACCTTCCATAATTCTGTTAGCATACAATCTTCAAGGGTGGATAATCACACCCCGACAACTAGCACAATGGATGTCTTACCCCGAGAAATATGGTACTTGTAGTTTGAATGTCCAAAAAATGTGCACTTTCAAAGTTTATTTATATACAGAACAATATACATTGAAAAAAATATCTTATATACTATGGAACGACACAAGCGGTATTGTTATAATGTCATGAGGTTTCTCACTCACACTTGACTTCGGCGTAGTGATATCCAATGAAGAGGACTGTAATCATATACCGATTCATCATTGGTCAGTATAAGATTACTTTCCCTCACTAGCAACGAATGAAAATACTTCATATTTTTAATATGAAATGAGTTAAAAGCCATTGTTTATATGATAAAATATATTGTCGTCAGATGAAGCAGTTACAGATGTGTTAACATGTAGTATGTGGGATGCAAAATCTCATAAAAGCCGCAGAAAGAAATCTGAAAATAGCACTGCAGCCGCCATTTTGGCTATTAACTCTTTCACCAATAAATTCCACATAGTTTCAATTACAAAACTAACATACAGGAAAGTTGTTGAATGTTTTGAAATTAATATGACTGGTAACCATTGCTGCCTTATTTAACAGAATATGCTTATTTTTATCAGGGATTGTCAGTTAAAAGAGTTAAATGTTTAACTATAGACATACAGTATTGTGTATTATTGATCATCTTCATTTCAGGATGTGGATTTAGTGCCGACAGATATCGCTGCTGGCCTCATTCTGGTCCAGAAAGAACATGAACGGCAAGAAATACAACAATCACCGGATCAAATGCGATATCGTGACAGCCGATCACCATTCACTCACGCACATGGTCAGTTTGTATCTGGAGCTGATGTGGATACACCGTCCTATATGTCCAAACGTCCAGCAGGATGGATGACCATTAAGAACATGGCCCATTACGCAAAGTTTGCAATCGGCAGCTACGGATGGCCATTCTACATGTACATGAATCTATGCACAGGCCTGTGTAAGCTCTATACCAAATGCAGGTAGCTAAATTAATGACATTGGTCCTACCTATTCTACTTTTTATCATTCTGTCCTATTTTTATCATAAAGAAAACTTTTTTAAAACTAAAATTGAATGATTTCTTTTCTTTGCCCTCACTGTATAGTTGTCCTTTGTTATGACTCCTTAAAATCCTGAAGTCCTACTATATCACTATTTTCATGTGGTTTTTCAATTGACCAAATTGTGAGGCAAAAAGTGTATATTTTGAAAACAATGTTGCTGTTGTCACGATGAGGTTACATTAACTTACATTTTTACACTACAAAGCTTACTAGGCTACAACTCATGCATACACCAAGTTGATTACTGCATAAAATAACTCTAACTGACAGCCTGGAATAAGCTTTTGTGACTGACTGACAGACAGACAGACCGACTGATTGACTAAGGGGCATGACAGATTATAGAGCTGCTACCTACAGCTAAAAATTACTTCCACTTTTCTTTTAGCTAATATCCATATGCAGACCAAGAAAATAATATTTTAGGAATGTTATTATGGAACAACTGGCATGGTAGCTGAGCGAATCATCTGAGTAGTATGCATTCTAAAATGTTATCCAGATTTGCCTTCAAATGGTCATCCATTCAAAATTGACAGTTTCTTAAACCATTTCAACCAGTATTTTATGACAGATTGTGCATGTCATTTCTTCACAGTGTATTGCTTTTTTCCTCAGATGCTGCGCATGTCTGATGTCACCGTATAGGACACTCGGTGATAATGCATGTGATTGCAACACTGCGGCTATCCTTAGACACACGGATATGCTCGAAGATGACCTTATCTATGCAAGCTTTCATAATCGGGTATATATCTAATTCTTAAGCATTAATTTTGCTCTGGCCATGAGTGTAGGTGTGGCTGTTCGTTAGCCCTCCCCCTCCCCCAACCCTCGCACACCAGAACTGACAAATTCTTTATGAGATAATCAATATTCTGTTGAATACTTTGGAACTAATTTGACTGGGTACTGTTCCTGCCGGTCAAGTTAGTTTTAAAATATTCAATAGTTTTCCTGTATGATTGTCTTGAAATGGAAGAATCCAATTCTAGCTATGCCCTGCCCATTTTTGACTATGCTCCACCCACACTTTGCCTGTATTGGGATCGATTGATCCCTGACTGCCTGACTCAATTTCCAGAAAACTATACAGGTAAGCCCATTAGCCATCGATTATTTTTAATTTAATTTAACTTGGTGATGTAGCTGTGGCAGCCTATGGCAATAACAGTGCCTAGTCAAATTAGTTTCCAATTATTCACCAACATGATTATTAAATAGTAAAGACATACAATGCATACAACAGCGCTTAGTCCGTCATCAATTAATCATTCGTGACAAATTTATCTACGTCATTCATAATGTCATTGATTATGACATCATCCTACGCGTCACATAGTTGATTATGATGTCATATGATCAATGGATAAATTGGAAAGGTTCATTGACAAATGTTTTACGGGTTAACCCGTTTAGAGCACTCGGCATGCAATTATTGGAGAAGTAGAGAGACGCCAAATACATAGATGGGCTGAGAGAGGGTTTTCTGCCATTTAAACAGTTATAGATGTTGGTCAAGGTGAATGGCGCCCACTGGTCTTTTTTCCTGAGGATTTCATTCATCAATAGAAGATTCCAGTTTCTCAGTCACATAATATGAGGTCATAATCAAGTATATGATGTGTAAGCTGACTTCATAATCTATTACATCATGAATGATGTAGATAAGTTTGTCACAAATGCTGAATTGATGACGGACTAAGCGTTGTTGTACGAATTGTATGTCTTTACTGTTTAATAAACATGGTGTTGAATATTTTGAAACTAAAAATAACAAAATAAACGCCAGCTTACTTGTAAAATTTTCTGGTAATTGATAGTCAGGGAGTTCAGTAATCGATCGATCCCATCACAGTCAAAGCATTGGTGGAGATTGGCTAGAGGTGGGCGAGGCATAGCTAAAATGTAATTCACCTTTCCAGAGTACCCACCCATCATATGATGTCATAATGAACTGCGTGATGTGTACAATGACATCATAATGAATGATGTCGATAAGTACATCACGAACGCATATTTGAAGATGGTCTCTGCATTGTTGTACAAATTATTTTCTTTTACTATTTAATAAATATTCTGTTGAATATTTTGAAACTAATTTGACTGGGCACTGTTGCTGCCATAGGCAGAAATATCACCCAGTCAAATTATTTACAAAATATTCAACAGCTTCCCTGTATAGTTTTCAGGAAATTGATAGCTATGGCATTTGGGGATCGATCAATTCCAACACGGCGAGGTGTGGGTGGAGCTTAGCTAGTGATGGGCGGGGCATAGCTAAAAATGGAAAGGTCCATTCCACCATTGTCCCAATTAGTCAAGAAAAAAGAGTGCTTACTCGATGTTCATTTGAAGCGAGGCGTAACATTTTGTGTGTGTGCATGCATACATGCGTGTGTGCATTCATGAACCCGCATTAGTGCCTGTGTGTCCATTATGGACAGGTTTAACTGTGTCCTATTATTTCAGATATACGAGATTCCATTTTATGTTGCCATTGATCGCGAGCGACAGGCTGTAGTTGTGGCTATACGTGGCACGCTGTCTCTCAAGGTATTTAAAATTTATCACTTATCAAGTCTTGATTTAATGCTAAAATATGCCATGAGGTGTGTGAGTGGCACATAATATAATTATATTGTTTAGCACTTTAACAGTTAGGCCGACAAAGCCTAACTTTGCAATGGTCTTGAGAACTGTCCATTAGCAGGTGAATAGAGGAGTATTTTTTTTAAACTTGCCACTGGAATAACTGCAGTAAATCATTCCAGTATCATTCCAGCAGTAAATTTTATTAAAAAATAGTCTTCTCTTGGTCTGTAAATGGACATTCACTAAACAAAAATGTAGATTTTCTTGACCAATTGATGAACTAACTTTTAGCTAGGCCCCGCCCATCTCTAGCTAAACTCCACCCACGCTTTGCCAGGGGATCCCTGCACTCTCTAAATCTCAATTTCCAAAAACTATACAGGTAAGCTGTTGAATATTTTGAAACTAATGTGCCTGGGTGCCACAGGCAGCAACAGCGCCCAATCAAATTAGTTTCAAAATATTCAACTTAATTTTTATTAAATATTAGACATACAATTCGTACAACTTAACAGACTAATAAGAGTTTAAGAGGGACTAAATCATGTCTTTCACATCAAGAGTATACTTACCACCCTGATACTTCATGATATTTCCTAAATATCGACCAGCTTAAATAATACTCAGAATTAAAAAGAAACCACCCCCCACTGGGCAGGTTACACAACTGACAGACCAGCGGACATGCGCGGGGATGACTCATCCTCTTCTTAAAATATTGACCTGCCATTGCAACACGCCTTGCTTTTGCTTTCTTTCTTTTTGAAGCTTTGAGTTGTTTTGCAACTTGTTTGACTGTTATATTAGTATGTCTGACACTGCCAAGTCGCCAGAGGATGCTCCCGGTCCAAGCACGAGAGGTGTACTTTAGTAAATTTATTGATAAAAAATTTGCGTGTTGTCTCGGATGGTATTTCCGGGATTCGCGCTATCTCATGGATACATCTTTATTAGGCTAGCTCTTTTATGGGGGAGGCCTATATATTAGCTACCGCATGTAGTGCTTTATTTTTCAGACACATGAGCTGATATTTGAAGGGTATCCTTTTATTTAAACAATATTTATACTTGGTTTCTGGGTCCTTCTATTTTATTATGAGTTTGCTGAGGGAGTTATTACCATAAGAAGTAATTTCTCCACACTCCCCCCACCACAGGGTTTTTGCACTCATGATCAAGTATTCCTGTGTTGTTTATCAGACTTCACTCATCCTCAGAAGTCATCTTATGAGGTTATTTAGGAGAGAGAAAAAATTTCAGTCATTTTATTTCTAAATATTTTAGAAGTTTTTTGACTGAGTGTTGAGTTATTTATCTCTCTTGATGGTTTGCATAGGTTCATTGTGTTTATAAAGTTCAATTACTAATGAGTCTGTGTTTAGAGCTGTAAAGTCTAGAAAAGTTCGCCTCTCAAGTATTCAAGTTCAAATTCTTATGTCTCCCTTGTCTTCTTAAAGAAGTATAACAAGGTTTTAGGATTTGTTTACTTTTTGTCAGGCCTATAGTTTTTTCTATGGGCCTGGCTTATCTTTCATTTGATGTCAAAAGTTTTCCTTACGGATCTTATTAGCCTTCTGCAATTGGTTTTTTAGTTCGTCATAACTAAAAACTAATTGTTTCCATTTGTGTCTTTTCAGAGTGTTATAGAGAACAAATGCCCTTCCTGCCACTGTTTTGTGAAGGCCCGCTTTTTCCCTCATGACTGCACTAGGCGCAGTACGTGCGGGCCTCTTCTAAATTGCCATGTGTGTGAGTCGTGGCCGGTGGAGGTTTTAACTGATTTTTTAAATCAGCAGGACCGGGCGGCAGACGAGAAGAGGCGTCTGGAAAAGGAGTGTGGTAAGGAGAGGAAGGCATCCATGCCAAATGAAGAAGACGATCACGGATCTCGTCCCGGAGTTGCTTCGCAGCTTGCTTTCCGGGTCAAGTTCGTCATTGTCTTCTTCATTTTCTCCGGGACAGAGTGTTCCCGTCTCTGGGTCTGGTTCTCTTAGCAAACCAGTTTTCCTTATAGACCCAGAGACGGCTCTCGTTGGTCCGGCGCTGAGGCTTACCTCGCCCGTGGACTCGGGAGCGAAAGCCATGGCCTCGGGCACTCGCTTATCGAGTGCTTTAGAGCAGCCTAAGGCTAAGGGTATCAGCGCCTCACGCGATATCCCTCCTGCCCAGGCCGAGCTTGATCCCTTTTCAAGCTTGGCGCCTAATCTGTCTGGGCAGGAAGAAGAGGACACTGTTATGGCCTAGCAATGAGTCGATGGCCATGGAAATGGATTCCCATGGGCCGCCATGGGGGCCCATGGGTGACCTTTTCCATGGAACTACTTCTTCGGGAGTGGGTTTCACGGCTCAACGGCTAGGCCGGCTAGGAGCCGGTGGCCATCCATACCATATCCCTCAGCTTGCCGACAGTTACCGTGAGGAAGGCCCCGACTGTGATGTCATGTTTTTAGCCTCCCATGACGCCGTCGATCCGGCTCCAGGAATAGCCACGGTGCAAGCCATGCCATCCCTTGCGGGTCAGTATGGCTTCGCTGGCTTTCCAGGAGTATCTTCAGCTCCGGCCATTACTCCACCAGTGAATGTGGTTGAGGACGACGAAGGCCCTAGGCTCGTCGAACATTCACAGGTGGCCACCGTGGAAGACTGGCTGGATGCTTGCCAATGGCTGGTGAACATCAAGCCAGAACTCCAGGTGGATCCACCGGCTTCCCAGCGGGACCAGTGCCCGTGGTTGGGAGGGAAACTGGTGACGAGCACCATGCCATCTCTGCCGTATGCGGAGCATATCGTTGATATGTTCGCTGCGGCAGAGACGTCCATTCTGTGGAAAGGACGCCTTGCGAAGGCCCCTCGGGAGGTGGCACGGCGCTGCCGTATAAGTTCTGATCTATATCAGAAGTATGGCGTCATTGCAAAGCCTTGCACGGATGACCGTGCGGCTTTGGGCGAAGACACGCGGCCTGGGGCCCAGTCTGACACGGGACCCTTGTGCGCTAGCGCTCTGCGCAATGCTAATTCCGCGCTGCGGGACACGGAGGAAAGTACGAGAGGAGCCATCTCGGCTCTCTCGCATGTTTCCCAGCTGCTACGGGGGGTAGTAGCAGCATCTGTGGCCCGCCAAACTTCTCCTCTTGCAGTCCAGAGAGCCATCCAGGACGGCATTAACCTGGCTCTGGACTGCATGACGAGATCCGTAACCAGGAGTTTACATGCGAGGTGCACATTTGCCCTTGACAATTTGTGCCCCTCGCAGGACCTGTACAATTGGCTTCTTCGGACGCCGATGGCAGGTCCAGGGTTGTTTGGAGTTTTAGGATGTCTGCACCTCCAACAAACCGTAAACCTGGTGAACAACCAGAGGGTGCTGTGAGAGCAGTTTGAAGTGCTCCGCAGGGAGCGTGTTCGAGCAGCGCCCCCCTGCCTTCCACCCTCAGCAGGCTAGAGGTGGTGGTGGCCTTGTCAGAGGCCAACCACCTACGCAGCGTCGGCCACGGCAACGATAGCGTAAGCCAGCTAGGCGGAGCACAGGCTCCTCCAGTGCAACCCGCCAGACAGCCTGCGTACCGAGGTGCACGTGGCGCTGGTAGAGGAGCGCGGGGTTCTGGTCGTGGGAGCCGAACCTGATGGGTCGCCTCTCAAAAAGACCATACCAGTGCTGCTAGGACAGCCACCAGAGACAGGACTTCTCTTGCACTTCTCGGGTCCACCTCAATCCTTAGGTGCACGCGTGGGAGGTTGTGTGGCCTTCCACATGCAAGAGTGGGAGCGAGTAACTCAGGACCGCTCAGTCTTGCGATGGCTTTCAGTCGGTTACCATCCCGCCTGGATTTCAAATCAGCCATCGCGCCTGTCTCTGGTTCCGATCTGGACTCAAAATCCAAGAGGTTGTGCATAGAGGAAGAAATTCAATCCCTCATACTAAAACACGCTATTCAACCGGCACAAAAATGTCCGGGTTATTATTCAACCGTGTTCCTAGTGACAAAAAGCACTGGAGGGTGGAGACCAATTTTCAACCTCAAAACTCTCAACAGGTTTATTCTCACACCAAGTTTCAAAATGGAAACTGTGAGAACAGTTTTAGCAGGATTGAGGAAGGGAATGTGGACAGCATCAATAGATCTAAAAGATGCGTATTTTCACATTCCCATTGCGAAGAGCTTTCGTCGGTTCCTGAGATTTGCATTTCAGGGCCGTCAATGGAATTCAGGGTTCTCCCATTTGGTATATCGACGGCTCCTCGGGTCTTCACTCGAGTGGTCCAAGCTATGACGTCATACCTCCGCAGGAGACACAGCAATCCACACATACATAGACGACTGGCTGTTAAAGGCACACACTCAAGAAAGTCTATCAGCAAATCTGGAGATAGTTTTGAAAACTCTTACAGATCTAGGCTGGATAATCAACTTTCAAAAGGCAGAGCTGACTCCATCCCAGAAGTTTGTTTACCTGGGCATGTTCTTCGATCTAGAGATAGGATATGTTTATCCATCTCAAGAGAGAGTAGAAACACTCATCTCAGTCATACAGTCAGTGTGCAACAGTCGTCATGTCCTGGCACAGGTCTACTTGAGAATGTTGGGGTTGATGGTTTCTTTGGAACCAGTCATTCCTCAGGCAGCCTTATGCCGGCGGCCGATCCAATTATTTCTCATGACACAGTGGACCCAAAGTACGGGTTTCCTGGACTCAAAAGTGTTGGTGTTGGAACCTCCTATTCAGCACCTTCAATGGTGGATGAAGAGAGAAAATCTCCTGGCGGGGGTGACGTTGTCACCTGCCCACCCTCAGTTAACGATGTACACCGATGCATCAATGGAGGGATGGGCAGCTTGCCTGGAAGAAAACAAAGTATCAGGGCTTTGGAATCTGGATCAGTCAAGAGAACATATCAATCTGCTGGAAATGCGAGCAGTAGTCTTAGCCATGGAACACTTCCTAGAGAAGGTCAAGGGCAAGAGTCTTCTGGTTCGATCAGACAATACAACAGTAGTGATTTACATAAACCACCAGGGTGGAACGAAGTCACCCAGTCTCTGTATGATGACGTGGAAACTGCTTTGCTGGTGCCTAGATCATGAGATTTCCCTGAAAGCAGTTCATATTCCGGGAAGGCTAAATCTATTAGCAGACTCATTGAGCCGAAGAATGCGCATTCTTCCCACGGAATGGAAACTAAATCAATGTGTGGCGGATCGCCTGTTCAACCACTGGGGCAAGCCCAACATAGATTTATTCGCAACGAACAAGAATGCGAAGATGACGACGTACGTCTCCGATTCCAGATCCGAGCGCTATCGCAATAGATGCGTTAGCTATCAGTTGGGAGGGAATGTATGCATACGCATTCCTGCCAGCAATCCTTATTCCAAAATTCTCCAGAACCTGAGGCAGCAGGAATGCCAAGTGCTTCTGATCGCCCCAAATTGGCCAAGCCGATCATGGTATACGGATCTGCTGGACCTTCTGGTCTGCAATCCTGTTCCTCTGCCTCTGATGGACAACATAATCTTCCAGGGCAAGTCCTTGCACAACAACCCATCAATGTTCCAAGGAATCAGCAGTTAAGGAGGGCTTTTCTGAGCAAGCAGCCATGTTTATTGCAAGTGCCAGAAGGGGGTCAACCTCCAGAGCATATAATTATAAAATCAACAGATTTGCTGAATGGTGCTCAAAAAGATGTATTAATCCAATGGATGCATCTATTCAGGTAGTAGCCGATTTCCTCTGTCACCTTTTTGATGCCTATAGCCTCAAGCCTAACTCTATTGCTGGCGACAAGTCAGCTTTAATGTCAGTTATCCCTTGCTTGGCTAATAGGGGAAGTGATGAAGTATGTAATCTAAATACTTTAATCAAAGGCATGGGTAATCTAAGACCCAGGAATCCTCCAGTGACTCCATCTTGGAGTTTATCGTTAGTGTTTCAAGTATTAGCAAATAAACCCTTTGAACCACTAAGCTCCATTTCCATGAAAATGTTGATGCCTAAAACAGTTTTTCTGATTGCTGCAGCTTCAGCCAGATGAATAAGTGAAATACATGCTTTGTCAGCAGAGCCAGACCATTTTGCGGTTACATGGGAAGGCCTCAGACTTCTACCTAGAGTTAACTTTATGGCGAAAAAACAGTCTTTAAAATATCCTGGTCAGCCTATTGTTTTACCCGTTTGACTAGGTTTGATCCTAATTCAAAGGCTTGGTGTCCTGTCCATGCCATAACACGTTATAAACAACGTATGCAGGAATGGCGGATGTGCCCTAGTGCTTTAGGGCTATCTTTCATTGAACCCTATGGGAGAGCTTCTAAAGATACCATTTCTAGGTGGATTGTGGAATGCATCCAGCATTGCCACAAAGCCGCCACGAGAAAACAAGTTGACATGGCCAAGGCTCATAGTGTCCGTGGCGTAGTGACATCCACGGCTCTGATTAACGGAGTGGCGTTGGATGCCATTATGTCAGTACCACAATGGCACTATTACATAAACGTTAAACTGTATAGATTTGTAAATATTGTACATTAGCCCGTTGACTTACACACAGTGCAATTTAGTGGTGAAAACTCGCTTTTCCGTACTGTACCTATCATCACCAGCCGTGGTTAAAGAGCATCTCGTCAAAATAGGTTAGTCCTATATTTGGTGATGGTTATTTTTTGTCACGATTTTGTATTACTTACTAAAATGGTGATGGTTTGTGATCTTTGTGGTTCCATCTGAGAGTATGCGAAATGAAGCTTTGTCTTATAGTTCTTTAGCATGAGTACATAGAGAGCATATAGGACATTGAGGTCATCGTTCCATCTTTTTATAAAAGAGGGCGGGAGCGCATGTTAAATGGTCATTACGCTCAACATTGGTTGTGTTAGCCGATATCCAAGTTATTTCCTGATTGTGTTTACATAAGCAATTTCAGATGTTTTTTGTGCTCCAAAAGCAAAAGAGTTTGCTCTTCCGGGGATAAGCTAGTCTTCTGACCTTCGCCTCCCTCCCGCCGACTTTACTTACAAATTCTGGCTATATCATAGAGTATCAGGGTGGCAGGTAGACTCTTGATCTGAAATAAACGAAATCACTGATTTCTTTTTTCACGAGAGAGTTGATACTTACCACACTGATATGACCTGGCCTCTCCGCCCCACAGAGGCTTGGTCTATCGGCATTTTATGTTACAATTATGTCAGCCAATAATTTGGAATAGAAAGAGACAGCCCCGCGCATGCGCAAGTTTGGGCCGCACATCCGCTGGACTGTCAGTTGAGTAACCTGCCCAGTGGGGGCAGTTTCTTTTTAATTCTGAGTCTTGTTTAAGCTAGGTCCATATTTGGGAAATATCATAGGGTATCAGGGTGGTAAGTATCAACTCTCTCGTGAAAAAAGAAATCTATGATTTCGTTTTATCTGCAGATTGAGCCAGTCATTCTAGTGGTAAATTTTCAGAAATAGTCTTCTCTTGCTCTGCAAATGGACATCTTATGAGAAAGTTTAACGATATATATTGTGTAATTGTTCTATTTTCAGGATGCCATTACAGACTTATCTGCTGAGAGTGACGGTATAGATGTGGCGGAGGTCGCAGGATGCTATGCACACAAAGGGATTTTGTCCGCCGCTAAGTTCATCAAGCAGAAACTACAAGATTTACAACTGCTTAAAAAAGCATTCCTGAAAATCCAGGTGAGAGCATTAAGCGATATACTTATCTCAACTTATGCTACACATAGCTAACTACATCGCTATTGATATATATTCCAGAGCTATTGAACACGCAAGCACAAGGACTTTACTCAACACCGAGATAACGCAGAAGGTCACTGGCCATCTGGTTGTTCCTGTTAGTCACCGCGGTAATGGAGGATTCCAGTTTCTCAGTTAATCCCTATGACATCATTATTAACTATGTGAAGTGTAGGATGATGTCATAATGAATTACGTCATGAATGACGTAGCTAAGTTCGTTGCGATTGCTTAATTGATGATGGATTAAGCGTTGTTTGTATGAATTGTATGTCTTTAATATTTAATAAACATGCTGTTGAATATTTTGAAACTAATTTGACTGGGCACTGTTGCTGCCATAGCCAGCAACAGCACCCACTCAAATTAGTTTCAAAATATTCAGCAACTTGCCTGTATACTTTTCTGGAAATTGTTATTCAGGAAGTTCAGGGATCAATCGATCCCAAGACAGTCAACGTGTGGATGGAGCTGAGCTAAAGATGGGCAGGGCAAAGCTAAAACTTGATTCCGCCATTAAAATGCTAAAAGTGACCTACATGTATTTTTGTTACAGAGTCAAGACTTGGTTATTACCGGCCATAGTCTAGGTTCCGGGGCTGCAGCTCTGCTAACCTTACTGCTCAAACCTGAGTACCCCCAGGTCAGGTGTTTTGCCTACTCGCCTCCAGGTGGATTGCTCAGGTAATATACACACGTGCCTGTATTGGCCATTTGTTTTGGGGTGGGGTGGGTCGTGGTGGTGTGTCACATGATGGGGATTCTTCAAGAGAGGTTTATTCCCACCCTTATTAAATAACTGCCATTTTGTTAGATCTTTAATGGTCAAGCCAGCCCGAACTATCCTCTTGGGTGACCTTCGAAAATGTCAATTTAAGAAAATCATTTTTGAAAATGTACCTTATGGAATGACTGGCTTGATAATCAGTCATTTCAGTGTTGAATTTTAAAATAATAGTCTCTTGACCTGCAGATTGACACATTTGTTTGGCAAAATTGTTGATTTTCTTGACCAATCTCGCCCACTAAAGAGTTGACAAATGTCACAATCAAACATGTCGTTTTCTTAATAGTGGGATCCAATTCTAGCTATGCTCCGCCCATTTCTAGCTATGCTCCGCCCACTTTTTTGCATGTGTTGGAATCGATTCATATACTTTTTACCCTGAATTCCCAGAATCCCAATTTCAAGGTAACTATACAGGTAAGCTGGTGAATATTTTGAAACAATTTTACTCGGTGCTGTTGCTGCCTATTAAATTGTAAATTGATCACAGACATACAATTAGTACACTTAATTGACAGACATTTTGAGTTATAATAAGATTTTGTGATTGTGATGTCAGCCTACATGTGATGTAATTGACATCACATAATTGAGTGATAGATTACATCCCTCCATTTAATTTGAAATATTTTAGAGCAGTAGACTATAGCTTGTTATAGAACCAATGTTCATGTTCAAATTGCATATGTTACAATACAGGTAAAAAATAACTTGAGGTGTTTCCAAAACAAAATAAAACGTAATGTTGAATATTTTGAGGCAGCAATGTCTTCCAATTCAATTCACCTTTCCGGAGTACCCACCCATATGACATCATAATGAACTGCGTGATGTGTACGATGACATCATAATGAATGACGTCATCAATGACGTCGAAAAGTACGTCACGAGCGCATATTTGAAGATGGTCTATACGTTGTTGTACAAATTGTTTGCTTTTACTATTTAATAAATATTCTGTTGAATATTTTGAAACTAATTTAACTGGGTGCTGTTGCTGCCATAGGCAGCACCAGCACCCAGTCAAATTAGTTACAAAATACTCAACAGCTTCCCTGTATAGTTTTCAGGAAATTGATAGCTATGGCATTTGGTGATTGCACAATCCCAACACGGCAAGGTGTGGGTGGAGCTTAGCTAGTGATGGGCGGGGCATAGCTAAAGATGGAACGGTCCATTATGTGCAAAATATTCAACAGTATGTTTTATTTTGTTTTGGAATTTCTTACCTATGCTGTATGTTAGCGCAAGAATATACACCTGCATTCACCTTGAAATGCTACACCCGGTTACCTTGACCCATAGCCATGATGATCCAAATTGAATATCAGCTTGCATTCATTGTACTAAATTACACAAATTTATTCCCTGCCAAGGAGATTGTTTTGGAGTGTCCTTGTGTAGGATATCTTCTGATTTAATACTGAATATACATTCCACTATTTCAGTAAGTCTTTAGCTGAGTGCAGTCAGACATCCGTGTGTTCTGTGATTGTGGGTAAAGACCTTGTGCCACGCCTCGCTCTGCCCACCATGCATGACTTAAAGATAAAACTGCTCAAGGCAATCAAAGACTGCCCATTACCAAAGGTAATTGCCCTTTTTTAGGAGTTTTTGATAGCATACTGTTGTGGTGTCATGTTTTTGTAGAAACATAGTATTCTTATCCATGCTGCAGGTATTTTCGCAATGTCAGTAACGATGGTCAAGCCAGTTATTCCAGTTGTAATTTTAAAAAAAACACCTCAACTTGGCCTGTAAATGGGCATGCACTGAGCAAATATTAAAATTTTCCTGACAAATCTTGACTATCAACTTTTTAACACACAAGCCGGTCAAAAATAGGCTTCCTCAGTGGTCTTGAGAAAAGTCCATTTGTATGCAAAAAGAAGTGAATTTTTTTTAATTTGCCACTGGAATGACTGGCTCGGAGATAATATTTCAATTTTCCTAACAAATCTTGACTATTAACCATTTAACACTCAAGCTGGCCAAAATGGCTTCTTCAGTGTTCTTGAGATATGTCCATTTGTAGTTAAAGAGAAGAGATTTTTTGAAAATTTACTGCCTGAATGACTGGCTCGTTTAGACTGGCTCGATAAACGAGCCAATCATTCCAGTAATAAATTTTCAAAAATTGTCTCCTTGACCTACAAATGGACATTTTCTATTAGAAAAGTTTAATTTTCTTGACCAAATTTGAGGGTTAAAGTGTCCCTCAAAGCTTGCTTAGATCTCTGTGTATATGTATATAAAAAGTATTTGGTGTGTTTTCAGTATAATGTATTGATGGGTGGCTGTTGGCGTGCCCTGTGCGGTTCCTTTAGAGATGGTGGCACTTCGCTGAATCAGCCTCTTCTCACTGACTTACACTCTAACCAGTATTCCGCCCTCTCAGGATTAGAGGTAATGAATTTGTAAACATTCATTTTAAATCTGTGTGCATGCGCGTGTATGTGCGCATGAATGTGTTACATGGAATAATGGACCTTTCAAGTCTTAGCTATGACCTGCCCATCACTAGATAGGTTCCACCCACACTTCGCTGTGTTGGAATTGGTTGATCCCCGAATGCCCTGACTATCAATTTCTTAAAAACTATACAGGTAACCTGTTGAATATTTTGTAACTAATTTGACTGGGCGCTGTTGCTGCCTATGGCAGCAACAGCGCCCAGTCAAATTAGTTTCAAAATACTCAACTGAATATTTATTAAATAGTAAATACATACAATTCGTACAACAATGCATAATCCGTCTTCAACTATGCATTCATGATGTTCTTTTTCACATCAAGAGTATACTTACCTCCCTAATACTTTTGATATTGCTAAATATTGGCGTTCACTCAATAAAACACTCAGATTAAAAACAGTTAGGTGCCCCTACTGGGCAGGTAGACAGAGGCAGTCAGGCGGATGCCGGCCCCACCACCGCGCATGCGCCGACTACTACTTCCTCTTTGCTAATTTATTGGGAGAGAGTTCACATGCGTTTGTGCTTGTTAAAAAGTTTTCACTCGTTTACCTGTGTAAAATAGTCTGAATATACCTGGAAAGAAAGAGAAAGATGTCAGAAAGGGCGACTTCTCCGGAGGAGGGAGCTGGATCTCTTTATCAGGTGATTTCAACTATATTCTAGCGAGTTTTTCCCCGGTGTAATGTGTTTCCGGGACTCGCGCTTACCGTGATGAGCGCCGGTTTGAGTTGGTTTTTTCAACTCGGTGCTATATAAGTCTAATCTCGCTTTGTGTTTATGTCCACAGGTATGGATTTGCATTATTAGTGGACATCTCATCACAGGAGGGTTTGTTTCTCTCCACCACGGTTCCATTTCCTACTAATACTGTTAGGTTATCTAACCAAAAAATCTATGCTCAGTGAGTTGGAGGCTTGATATAAAGGTCTTCTCACTTTGCCCTCTTGATCCAATTCCTTCCCCTTAGGTGGAGAGAGTTAAGAGGCGTAGTCTTGGTGGAGTGCTCCAGTGCATCACGTTGGATGGTTTGTCTATACCAGGTGTCAGGTATCTAATTAATGATATGAGGTGATATGAATTATTTGAAAAAATAATGACTATTTACCATTGCTATCATTGTGTATCTGATGGTGTGTAGTCTGAATATCCAAGTGAGGACGTTATGTTAGGAATACAATTGGGTCTTGCACTTAGATGCTTGTTGCGGACCGATTTAATTTCTGTCATGGGATTGATGACGTCATAATCAGCCTTGCTCTTTATTTACATTTAAAGTTTTGTCCAACGCTGGTTTCTTATGGTTACTGATCTTTATGATCTTTTCCCTCTCTTTAGTTGGTTTTGAGTTTTTTCTAACCTTGACTAACTTGCTCATTGTCCTCGTCCTGTGTCCTGTTTCAGAGACCTGGTTGTCCGTCCTGTGGCCGGTTTCTGAAGGATCGGTTTGTTCCCCATTTGTGCTTCAGCTGCAGTCCCTGTGGACCGCTGCTTAAGTGCGACGTATGTAAGCAATGGGGGGGCGAACTAATGTCTGACTTTTTGTCGTTGCAGGCAAAGGAGAAGGGCGTGGAGGAGGAGAGGAAGGCGAAGAAAGAGAGTGTTTCGAAGAAGGGTAAGAGGAAGGCCTCGTCCACGGTGGACATGGAGGCCTTCCGGTCCGAAATGTTGGGAGAGATGCAGAGGACAATAAAGGATTTGGTCCCAGAGTTGCTTCGCAGCATGCTTCCTGGGCCAGCTCCTTTGTTGTCCTCAGCATCTGCTTCAGAGCAGGTTATCCCCGCCTCTGAATCTAATTTCCGTAGGTCGATTCCGTTGTTTGAGAACGATTCAGAGGTGGCCCCATTGATGGGGGCGTTCCACGACCCTGGCAGCAGGCTTGGTGCCGCGCCGAGGGGCCGTGGACATCAGTTGTTGCAGGAACCCGTGGTCTTCTCATCAGACCCTGGGTATCCGCACGCCGCGGGTGCCAATGCCTCCTATGGCACCTTCCCTGGCCAGTCCGGGTTAGCTCTCTTTGCAGAACCGGAGTCTAACCTTTCTGGCCAGGAGGAAGAGGATTTCCTGCTAGGGTCGCCGTCTGGGGACGTGACCATGGACTACGACGTCTGTGCACCCCTCACGGGGAATGCAGGCGACGTGGTCCATGGTTCTACTCACGCAGGAGTAGAATTCACGGTCCAGAAGGTGACCCTGGGCGGTGCTGAAGGCCAGCGTTACCGCATACCTCGGCTTGCCGAGAGTGTCGCTGGTGCTGGTCTGGGTCGTGGTGGGGCGGTGTCTGCCCCGCGCTCTACCACGGCGCCTGCTCTTGGTCAAGCCAGTGAGCTTAGCATGCCTGGTCTTTCGGGGCCGCATGTTTTCCCTGGTTTGCCAGCGGTATCAGCATACCCGCCGTCAAGCTCTGCTGCGTGCGCTCAGGAGGAAGACGAAGGCCCCCGTCTTGTAGAGCGCTCGCAGCTAGCCACGGAGGAGGATTGGTCGGACGCTTGCCAGTGGTTGGTGAGTGGTCGGCCAGACCTGCCCGTGGAGCAGTCGGCTAGCCAGCGAGATCACAGGCCGTGGTTAGCTGGTAAGCCGACTGCAAACGCTATGCCATCTCTGCCTCTGGCTGAGCATGTCGTGGACATGTTCGAGGCGGCGGAGACATCCATTAAGGCGAATGGGCGTCTCGCGAAGGCCCCTCGCGAGGTGGCCAGGCGTTGCCGCATCGTGCCCCTGGACTACCAGCGGTACGCTGTGGTGCCCAAGCCAAGCGTCGATGACCGCGCGGCTTTGGGCGAAGATGCGCGGCCAGGCTCCCGTTCTGACATGGGTGTCCTGTGCTCGAACGCGTCGCGTTCGGCAAATGCCGCGCTGCGTGATGCGGAGGAGAGTGGGAGAGCGTCGATTGCTGCTCTGTCCCATGTCTCCCAGCTGTTACAGGGGGTGGTAACGGCATCCGCATCGCGCCAACCAAGCCCGGTCACAGTCCAGAGAGCCATCCAGGATGGTATCAACCTGGCTCTGGACTGCTTGACGCGGGCGGTGACCAGGAGTGTCCGGGCGAGGCGCACGTTTGCCTTGGACAATCTGTGCCCGTCCCAGGACCTGTACAATAGGCTACTGCGTACGCCTATGACAGGTCCTGGTCTCTTTGGAGGTGAGGGATGCAAGCACCTCCAGGAGACGGTGACTCTGGTCAACAACCAGAGGGTGCTGCGCGAGCAATTTGAAGTGCTCCGTCGTGCGAACATTCGCGCAGCACCCCCTGCGTATCGTCCCCTGCAGGCTCGAGGTGGAGGTGGCCAGGTCAGAGGCCAGCCACCATCGCAGCGACGGCCTAGGCCGCGTGCGATTCGGCCCGCAGCGAGGGCGGCGCAGGCTCCCCAGGCGCAGCCAGTCAGGCAGCCACCCGCGCACCGAGGTCCGCGCGGTGCTGGGCGTGGCGCGCGGGGATCTGGTCGCGGTAATCGGGCCTGATGGGCCGGTTACCACGGTGGGAACCACTCCGGTGTTTCTGGCCGAGAAGACAGTGCCACTCTCGCACTCCTTATGTCCACCTCTCTCCCTAGGTGGACCGGTGGGCGGCCGATTGGCCGACTACTTGCCAGAGTGGAAGCGGTTGACTCAGGACCGTTTAGTCTTGCGATGGCTTTCTGTCGGCTATCATCCCGATTGGATGACAGGCCCGCCATCGCGACTCTCTCATGCCGATCTGGACTCCGATTCCGAGAGATCCAGATCAAAGGTTGTGTATCGAGGAGGAGATAAATTCCCTCCTACAAAAAGGAGCTATTCAGCCGGCGCAGAGGTGCCCGGGCTTCTATTCAACCGTGTTCTTAGTAACAAAAAACACCGGAGGGTGGAGGCCGATTCTCAACCTCAAGCCATTGAACAAGTTCATAGACGCCCAGTTTCAAGATGGAGACTGTGCGCTCGGTGTTGGCGGGGTTAGAGCAGGGAATGTGGACAGCTTCAATAGATTTGAAGGATGCTTATTTCCACATTCCCATAGAGAGGAGTTTCCGTCGCTTCCTGAGATCTGCATTCCAGGGCAGACAGTGGGAATTCAGGGTATTACCCTTCGGACTTTCCATGGCTTCTCGGGTCTTCACCCGTGTGGTTCTCGCGATCACGGCATACTTCCGCAGGAGAAGCATGGCAGTCCACACGTACCTAGACGACTGGCTGTTAAAAGCACACACCCAGGAAACGTTATCGGCCAATCTGGAGATTGTTTTGAAAACTCTCACGGACTTGGGCTGGATAATCAATTTCCAAAAATCAGAGCTGACTCCATCCCAGAAGTTTGTTTACCTGGGCATGTTCTTCGATCTGGAGACGGGATATGTTTATCCTACTCAGGAGAGGGTTCAGAGACTCATCTCCTTAATACAGTCGGTGTGCGACAGTCGTCATGTCCTGGCACGGGTTTACTTGAGAATGCTGGGTTTGATGGTTTCATTGGAACCAGTCATTCTGCAGGCGGCCTTACGCAGGTGCCCGATCCAGTTGTTTCTCATGACACAGTGGACCCAGAGTTCAGGTTCGCTGGACTCGAACGTGTCAGTGTTGGCGCCTCTAATTCACCACCTGCAATGGTGGTTGAATATAGAGAATCTCTTGCTGGGGGTTTTGCTAACCCCTCCCCACCCTCAGGTGACTGTGTATACAGATGCATCGATGGAGGGGTGGGGAGCTTGTCTGGAAGAGTCCACAATATCAGGGCTTTGGGATCTGGATCAGTCAAAGGAACATATCAATCTACTGGAGCTAAGAGCAGTAGTCCTGGGCCTGGAACATTTCTTACAGAAAGTTCAGGGCAAGATTGTTCTTATTCGTTCAGACAACTCAACAGTGGTGACTTACATAAACCGCCAGGGCGGAACGAAGTCGCCCAGTCTCTGTATGATGACTTGGAAACTGCTTTGTTGGTGCCTGGATCGCAGGATTACCTTGGGAGCAGTTCATATTCCGGGAAGGCTAAATCTGCTAGCAGACTCATTGAGCCGAAGGATGAGTATTTTACCCACGGAATGGCAACTAAATCAATGTGTGGCGGATCGTCTGTTCGACCATTGGGGGAAGCTCAACATCGATTTGTTCGCAACGAAGAAGAATGCGAAGATGACGACGTACGTCTCTCCGATTCCAGACCCTAGCGCTTTCGCAACAGATCCGTTAGCTATCAGCTGGGCGGGAATGTATGCATACGCATTCCCTCCAGCAATCCTGATTCCAAAGGTGCTTCAGAAAATCAGGCAGCAGGAGTGCCAAGTGCTTCTGATCGCCCCGGATTGGCCAAGCCGATCGTGGTATACGGATCTGCTGGACCTTCTGGTCTGCAGTCCGGTTCCTCTGCCTCTGATGGACGACCTTATCTTCCAGGGCAAGGCCCTTCACAACAATCCGTCAATGTTCCGATTGACTGCGTGGATGTTGTCAAGGAATCTAGAATTAAGGAGGGCTTTTCTGAGCAAGCGGCCATGTTTATGGCCAAAGCCAGGAGGGGGTCAACCTCCAGAGCATATAACTATAAAATCAACAGATTTGCAGAGTGGTGCTCAAAAAGATGTATTGATCCAATGGATTCATCTATTCAGGTAGTAGCTGATTTCCTCTGTCACCTATATGATGCCTATAGCCTCAAGCCTAACTCTATTGCTTGTTATAAGTCAGCTTTAATGACTGTTATTCCTTGCTTGGCTAACAGGGGGAGTGATGAAGTAAGTACATTAAATGTATTAATTAAAGGCATGGGCAATCTAAGACCAAGGAATCCACCACTGATTCCAGTTTGGAGTTTATCTCTGGTGCTTCAGGTACTAGGAGATAAGCCTTTTGAACCACTTATTTCCATTTCTATGAAATTGTTGACTCTTAAAACTGTGTTTTTAATTGCTGCGGCCTCGGCAAGGCGTAGGAGTGAGATTCACGCCTTATCAGCTGAGGATGACCGTTTTGTGGTTACAGGGGAAGGCCTTAAGCTTCTACCTAGGATTAATTTCTTGGCTAAGAATCAGTCTTTGAAATATCCAGGTCAACCTATTTTTTTGCCATCTTTAACTAGATATGATCCTAATTCTAAAATATGGTGCCCCGTACGGGCGCTGCTCCGGTACAAACAGCGTACTTCGGAGTGGCGTACCGACCAGTCAGCGTTATGGTTGTCATATATTGAACCCCATGGCAGGGCGTCTAAGGACACCATTTCCAGGTGGATTGTAGAATGTATTCAGTTTTGTCACAAATCCGCCACCGGGAGACAGGTTGATGTGGCCAAGGCTCACAGTGTCCGCGGTGTCGTGGCATCCACTGCCCTGTTTAGTGGGGTCCCTGTGGATGACATTATGTCCGTGGCTCAGTGGCACTGTGAGTCAAGTTTTACAGACCATTACCTCCGTGACGCCTCAAATCCTCTCGCCTTGTCGATTTTGAAACAATAATCGCCTGTATGTTTTATGAGGAGCGTTTCCTCGTTGCTTATATACATCACATTTAAGTAATGGTAACAACCACTTGTCGGGATTGCATCAGGCTTCTCTACTGGGAACGTGATGACAGCTTCCAAGTTCAACAAGGTCAGTCTTGTTTATGTGTTGTTCATTGTTAAATGTATTGTCACGTTACCCGTTATTATTAATATGGTGATGGTTTGTGTGGATTGTGGTTCATAGAGAGTATACGAAAATGGAGTACTTTCGTCTCTGTCCTGTAGTACGTGGCGCTAGTACGTAGAGAGCGTATAGGACATTGAGGTCATCTAGTCTTCCTCCAAGGAGGGGGTGGGGGTGGGGGGGGGGGGGGGGGGGGGGAGCGCATATGACATTCGGTCATCTCTCATGCATCGGTTGTGTTATCCGATGGTTTGTCAAATCCTGACTGTGTTCTCACACAGTTTTCAGACGTTTTTAAGTTCCGTAAACGCGTGAAAGCGTATAGGGAAGAGCTGGTCTTTTGACCTCGCCTCCCTCCCGCCAGATTCACTTTCGAATTCTGGCAATATCAAAAGTATTAGGGAGGTAAGTATACTCTTGATGTGAAATAAACGAAATCTAGGATTTCTTTTTTCACGAGAGAGTTGATACTTACCTCCCTAGATACGGACCCGGCCTCTCCACCCCACAGAGGCTCGGTCTTCAGGCTCTTAGTAGTTGCATGTGTGTCAGCCAATAAATTAGTCAGAGGAAGTAGTAGTCGGCGCATGCGCGGTGGTGGGGCCGGCATCCGCCTGACTGCCTCTGTCTACCTGCCCAGTAGGGGCACCTAACTGTTTTTAATCTGAGTGTTTTATTGAGTGAACGCCAATATTTAGCAATATCAAAAGTATTAGGGAGGTAAGTATCAACTCTCTCGTGAAAAAAGAAATCCTAGATTTCGTTTAATCTACGTCATAATGACATCATTGATTGTGTTGTCGTTCTATGCGTTGCATATGCATTTCAAGAGATATATTTACCTCCCTAGAACTCTATAATATTTCCTAAATATCGACCTTCAAGCTATAACCTAGATTAAAAAAGAAAGGTGCCCTTGCTAGGAAGGTAGACAGGTGATAGTCTGCCGGATTCCGGCCTCAACCTCACGCATACGCAGACTGACACTGACTCTTTCTTGGCTATTGGCCTGAACCACATGCTTGTTTTTGCTCAATTATCTATCAAAAGTTGTTCTAGTGTTTATTGTCATGTCTGACCATCATAATTCGTCTGAGGCCACTTCAGGACCAAGTTATCAGGTGAACTCTATTACAATTACGTCTTAATTACGTCTTAATTATGTGGTGTCACCTATTTCCGTGACGTGGTATAGACGCTGTAGGCACTCAGAAAACAGGTAATTTTATTATCTGGCGCCATAAAATGTTAATCTGTCTTTATGCTTGTGTCCACAGGTTCCTGTAAGGAGGTTTGTACACATCTAAGAGGGTTTGTCTCCGCTATTTCCCTATAAAATGTTAGGAAAAAAGACTGCCCAGAGTGATAGAGGCTCCCATAAGAGCGAGCTTGTCATTCTGCCCTCTGGTCCCACCGCTCCGGTTTTAAGTAAGCGAGTGGAGATGGAGAGTGGTTATCTAGTGGAGCCTCCGAGAGCAGGATGTGGTGGTATACCTTTGCTAAAGATGCAGGCACTCTAGTTAGGCTTTATGGCACTGTAAAATATTTGAAAATATCTGAGATTATTTGCTGCCAATATTTGTTCAGTCATACTGTTTATTTGTATCATTATCATGTGTTCATTTAATGTTTAGTATGCTGTTGTATTAATACAATTCGCCTTACACCTGGATGTTGTTCGTCTGTTTCTATTTATGGAAATTATGATGTCATAACATTATTATTATTATTATTATTATTATTATTATTATTATTATTATTATTATTATTATTATTACTATCATTCTTGAGGCGGGTTGTTCAATTTTTCTCACCCATCCTGTACAGGCCTATAGGTCATTTCTCTCTCCTTTATGGGTTAATTTATTTAATTTCAAGAGTTTAATTATAAAAGAAACTTTAACTCATTGTCGTCGTCTTGTCCATGATTTCAGGTGCCGGTTGTAACTGATCTATCAAGCCTAAGTTTGCTCCTCACTTATGTGTTAAATGTTCATTTGCTGTCCCTTATTGAAATGTGATGTCTGTAAACAGTGGAGGCCGACTTATTCTCTGAATTCTTGTTGTTACAGGCGAAGGATAAGACGTCGGAGGAGAAGTGTGTGAAGAAGAGTGTAAGTGGCAAGGGTAAGAGAAAGGCCTCCATTTCTTCGGAAATGGAGTCTTTCAGGTTAGAGATGATGAAGGAGATGAAAAAGACAATAAAAGGTTTGGTACCAGAGCTGCTTCGCATCATGCTCCCTGGGCCGAGTACTTTATTGTCTTCTTCATCTGGCCCTGAGCAGAAAATCCTCGCCGCTGATTCTGGTATCCGCCGTGGTCCGAAAATATTTCAGAATCAGTGGTGGCTTCAGTAGATCTTGGAAGGCCCACCGCCTTGCCAATGGATCCTGGAGCAGGCTTAAATGATCCCGGCTGGAGGCTGTTCTTGTTAGTCAATCTTATCCGGGGGCCGCTGGACACAGGCTCGCGCCTTTAGTGTCCGCGACCGAAAGTTACCACCTCCTCTTATTGTACCTTCCCTGGCCAGCCCGGGTTAGCACTCTTTGCTAGCCCAGAGGCAGTCTATGATGGCCAGGAGGAAGAGGATTTTCTGCAGGGTTAACCCGTTGAAGCCGCGGACATGGAAATGGATGAACATGCACCCCTCATGGGGAACACAGGCAATTTTTTCCATGGGCCTACTCCTGCAGGGGTAGCTTTCATGGCTCAAAGGGTGGCCCGGGTTGGAGCAAATGACCATTATTACCGTATACCTCGGCTTGACGAGGTTATGATGGTGGCTGGTCCAAGCCATGGTGTGGTGAATTACACCACGCACACTTCCATGCCACCGGCTCCTGGCTTTATGGCCATGGTGCAAGGCATTGCCTGCTCTCTCAGGCAAACATGTTTTCCACGACCTGCCAGGGGTATCCACGGCTCCAGCCACATTTACACCTGCGAGTGCTGTAGAGGATGGCGAAGGCCTGCGCCTTGTCAACCACTCACAGGTGGCCACAGAGGAGGACTGGTCTGATGCGTGTCAATGGCTGGTAAGCGTTAGGCCAGGGCTCTGTGTGGAACAGTCAGTAAGCCAGTGGGACCAGCACCCGTGGTTGGATGGAAAGCCAGCAGTTACCGCTATGCCATCTCTGCCGTTAGCAGAACATATAGTTGATGTGTTCATGGCGGCAGAGACATCCATTAAGCCTAATGGATGGGTTGCGAAGGCCCCCAGTGAGGGGGCGAGGCGGTGTCGTATCGTTGCTGGCCAATACCAGAAATACGGTACAGTGCCAAAGCCGAGCTCTTGGCGAGGACACGCGGCCAGGCTCCCGTTCTGACACGGGAGCCCTGTGCTCGAGCGCTCAGCAAACACCGCATTGTGCGATGTAGAGGAGAGCTTTAGAGTTTTCACATCAAGAGTATACTTACCTCCCTAATACTTTTGATATTGCTAAATATTGGCTTTCACTCAATAAACACTCAGATTAAAACAGTTAGGTGCCCCTACTGGGCAGGGAGTCAGAGCGTAGTCTGGCGGATGCCAGCCCCACCACCGCGCATGCGCAGACTAGCACTTCCTCTTTGCTAATTTATTGGCTGAGAGACAACACATGCTTTTGTGATAGTGCTTTTTGTAGCTCAATTATAAGCGTTGTTGGCAAAATTCAGAACTGTTGATACCTGAGAAAGATGGCAGAGAGAGTAACTTCGCCACAGGAGGGCCTTGGACCTTTAAATCAGGTGACTTCTAGTAAAATTAGCGAGTTTTGCCCCGTTGTAATGTGTTTCCGGGACTCGCGCTAAACGTGATAAGCGCCTTGATTAGTTGGTTTATTTCAACTAGGTGCTATATAAGACTAATCTCTCTTTGTGTTTATGTCCACAGGTCTGTGTGAAGAAATATTATGGACATGACATCAGCAGAGGGTTTGTGTCTCTCCACCATGGTTCCATTTCCTACTAATACTGTTAGGTTATCTAACCAAAAATTCTATGTCCAGTGAGTTGGAGGCCTATTATAAAGGTCTTCTCACTTTGCCCTCTTGATCCAATTCCTTCCCCTAGAGGTGGAGAGAGTTAAGAGGCGTTCAGTGGTGGAGTGCTCCAGTTCATCAGGTTGGATGGTTTGTCTAGACAAGGTGTCAGGTATCTAATTATTGATATGAGGTGATGTTAATTATTTAGAGGAAAGGGAGATAATTAACTTTATTTGCCATTGTTATCAGTATATATCTGATGCTTGTGTAGTCGAAATGTCCATTCTGCACATGTTCTGGTTAGAGATACAATTCGTCCTTGCACTGGGATGTTTGTTGGGGATCGATTTTTTCCTGTCATAGGATTAATGACGTCATAATCAGCCTTGCTCTTTATTAACAATTAAAGTTGTCCGA
The DNA here is from genome assembly GCA_034401795.1 of Chaetoderma sp. LZ-2023a. Taxonomy (NCBI): domain Eukaryota; kingdom Metazoa; phylum Mollusca; class Caudofoveata; order Chaetodermatida; family Chaetodermatidae; genus Chaetoderma; species Chaetoderma sp. LZ-2023a. The sequence continues at coordinate 150,370,089 of CM067372.1, read as the reverse complement.
AGCTGGTTTTCTGATAAATTATGATCTTTATGATCATTTTCCTTCTCTTGAGTTGGTGAGTTTTCTAAGCTTAACTAGTTTGCTCATACTCCTCGTCCTTTGGCCTTTTTCAGAGACCTGGTTGTGCGTCCTGTGGACGATTTTTGAGGGACAAGTTTGGCCCTCATCTCTGTTTTCAGTGTAGCCCCTGTGGTCCCTTGCTTAATTGCGAGATATGTAAGCACTGGGGGGGCGAGCTAATGTCCGAATTCTTGTGCTTGCAGGCGAAGGACAAGGTGGAGGAGGAGAAGAAGAAGCTGAAAAAAGAGGGTGTAAGTAAGAAGGGTAAGAGGAAGGCCTCGTCCGCGGTGGACATGGAGGCCTTCCGGACCGAGATGTTGGGAGAGATGAGGAGGACAATCAAGGATTTGGTCCCAGAGTTGCTTCGTGGCATGCTTCCTGGACCAAATCCTTTATTGACCTCATCATCTGCTTCGGAGCAGGTAATCCCCACCTCTGAATCAACGTTCCTTAGTACGCTTCCGTTGTTTGAAGATTCAGAGGTGGCCCCATTAGAGGGGGCGTTCCATGGCCCTGGCAGCAGGCTTATTGCCGCGCCCAATAGGGACCGTGGACGGTCGTCGCTGGAACCCGCGGGCTGCTTATCAGTTCAGGGGTATCCGCACACCGCGGGTGCCAGTACCTCATATGGCACCTTCCCTGGCCAGTCCGGGTTAGCTCTCTTTGCTGACCCGGAGTCTAATCTGTCTGGCCAGGAGGATGAGGATTACCTGTTGGGGTCGCCGTCTGAAGACGTGGACATGGATTATGACGTCTGTGCACCCCTCGCGGGGAATACAGGCGCCTTTTTCCACGGTTCTACTCTCCCAGGGGTAGAATCCACGGTTCAGACTGTGGCCCTGGGCGCTGAAGGCCAGCGGTACCGCATACCTCGGCTTGCCGAGAGTGTCGCTGGTGCTGGCCGGGGCCGTGGTGGGGCGGTATATGCCCCGCGCTCTACCACGGCGCCTGCTCCTGGTCAAACCAGTGATATTAGCATGCCGGTATTGTCAGGCCCGCATGTTCTCCCTGGCTTGCCAGGGATATCAGCGTACCCGCCGTCAAGCTCTGTTGCTTGCGCTCAGGAGGAAGACGAAGGCCCCCGTCTTGTAGAGCGCTCGCAGCTAGCCACGGAGGAGGATTGGTCTGACGCTTGCCAGTGGTTGGTGAGTGTTAGACCAGATCTGCCCGTGGAGCAGTCGGCTAGCCAGCGTGAGCACAGGCCGTGGTTAGCTGGTAAGCCTACTGCTAACGCTATGCCTTCTCTGCCGCTGGCAGAGCATGTCGTTGACATGTTCGAGGCGGCGGAGACGTCCATTAAGTCGAGTGGACGTCTCGCTAAGGCCCCGCGCGAGGTGGCCAGGCGTTGCCGCATCGTGCCCCTGGACTACCAGCGTTACGGTGTGGTACCGAAGCCGAGCGTGGATGACCGCGCGGCTTTGGGTGAGGATGCGCGGCCAGGCTCCCGTTCTGACACGGGAGTCTTGTGTTCGAACGCGTTGCGTTCAGCAAATGCCGCGTTGCGTGATGCGGAGGAGAGTGGGAGGGCTTCGATTGCCGCTCTGTCCCATGTCTCCCAGCTGTTACAAGGGGTAGTAACAGCATCCGCATCGCGCCAGCCAAGTCCGGTCACAGTCCAGCGAGCCATCCAAGATGGTATCAACCTGGCTCTGGACTGTATGACGCGGGCGGTGACCAGGAGTGTCCGGGCAAGGCGCACTTTTGCCTTGGATAATCTGTGCCCGTCCCAGGACCTATACAATAGGCTACTACGTACGCCTATGACAGGTCCTGGTCTCTTTGGAGGTGAGGGGTGTAGGCACCTCCAGGAGACGGTTACTCTGGTCAATAACCAGAGGGCGCTGCGCGAGCAGTTTGAGGTGCTTCGTCGTGCCAACTTTCGCGCCGCACCCCCTGCGTATCGTCCCCTGCAGGCTCGAGGTGGTAGTGGCCAGGTCAGAGGCCAACCACCATCGCAGCGCCGGCCTCGGCCGCGTGCGATTCGGCCAGCGGCGAGGGGGGCGCAGGCTCCTCAGGCGCAGTCAGCCAGGCAGCCGCCCGCGCACCGAGGTGCGCGCGGTGCTGGTCGTGGCGCGCGAGGATCTGGGCGGGGTAATCGTTCCTGATGGGACGGTTACCGCGGTGAGAACCGCGCCGGTGTTTCTGGCAGAGGAGACAGTGCCGCTCTTGCACTCCTTATGTCCACCTCTATCCCTAGGTGGACCGGTGGGAGGCCGGCTAGCCGACCACATGCAAGAGTGGGAACGGTTAACTCAGGACCGTTTAGTCTTGCGATGGCTTTCAGTCGGGTATCATCCCGATTGGATGACAGGCCCGCCATCGCGACTGTCTCTAGTGCCGATCTGGACTACAAATCCGAGAGATCCAGATCAAAGGTTGTGTATCGAGGAGGAAATAAATTCCCTCATACAAAAAGGAGCTATTCAGCCGGCACAGAGGTGTCCGGGCTTCTATTCAACCCTGTTCTTAGTAACAAAGAACACCGGAGGGTGGAGACCAATTCTCAACCTCAAGCCATTGAACAAGTTCATAGAGACGCCCAGTTTCAAGATGGAGACTGTGCGCTCGGTGTTGGCGGGGTTAGAGAGGGGAATGTGGACAGCGTCGATAGATTTGAAGGACGCTTATTTCCACATCCCCATACACAGGAGTTTCCGTCGCATCCTGAGATTTGCATTCCAGGGCAGACAGTGGGAATTCAGGGTGCTACCCTTCGGAATTTCCACGGCTCCTCGGGTTTTCACCCGTGTGGTTCTTGCGATCACCGCATACCTCCGCAGGAGAAGCATAGCAGTCCACACGTACATAGACGACTGGCTGTTGAAAGCGCACACCCGGGAAAGTTTATCGGCCAGTCTGGAGATTGTTTTGAAAACTCTCACAGACTTAGGCTGGATGATCAATTTCCCAAAATCAGAGCTGATTCCATCCCAGAAGTTTGTTTACCTGGGGATGTTCTTCGATCTAGAGACAGGATATGTTTATCCTACTCAGGAGAGAGTTCAGAAACTCATCTCATTAATTCAGTCAGTGTGCGACAGTCGACATGTCCTGGCACGGGTTTACTTGAGAATGCTGGGGTTGATGGTTTCATTGGAACCAGTCATTCCTCAGGCCGCCTTACGCAGGCGGCCGATCCAGTTATTTCTCATGACACAATGGACCCAGAGTACAGGTTCGCTGGACTCGAATGTGCCAGTGTTGGCGCCTCTGATTCATCACCTGCAATGGTGGTTGGACACAGAGAATCTCTTGGTGGGGGTTATGCTAACCCCTCCCCACCCTCAGGTGACTGTGTATACAGATGCATCGATGGAGGGCTGGGGAGCTTGCCTGGAAGAGTCCACGATATCAGGGCTTTGGAATCTGGAACAGTCAAAGGAACATATAAATCTACTGGAGCTAAGAGCAGTAGTCCTGGGCCTGGAACATTTCTTACAGAAAGTTCAGGGCAAGATTGTTCTTGTTCGTTCAGACAACTCAACAGTTGTGACTTACATAAACCGCCAGGGCGGAACGAAGTCGCCCAGTCTCTGTATGATGACATGGAGACTGCTTTGTTGGTACCTGGATCACCAGATTACCTTGAAAGCAGTTCATATTCCGGGAAGGTTAAATCTGCTAGCAGACTCATTGAGCCGAAGGATGACTGTTTTACCCACGGAATGGCAACTAAATCAATGTGTGGCGGATCGTCTGTTCGACCATTGGGGGAAACCCAACATCGATTAGTTCACAACGAAGAAGAATGCGAAGATGACGACGTACGTCTCTCCGATTCCGGATCCAAGCGCAATCGCAACAGAAGCGGTAGCTATCAGCAGGGGGAGAATGTATGCATACGCATTCCCACCAGCAAACCTGATTCAAAAAATTCTTCAGAAAATCAGACAAGAGGAATGCCAAGTGCTTCTGATCGCCCCGGATTGGCCAAGCCGATCATGGTATACGGATCTGCTGGACCTTCTGGTCTGCAATCCGGTTCCTCTGCCTCTGATGGACGATATTATCTTCCAGGGCAAGGCCCTTCACAACAATCCGTCAATGTTCAGATTGACTGCGTGGATGTTGTCAAGGAATCTAGAATTAAGGAGGGCTTTTCTGAGCAAGCAGCCATGTTTATGGCCAAAGCCAGGAGGGGGTCAACCTCCAGAGCATATAATTATAAAATCAACAGATTTGCAGAATGGTGCTCAAAAAGATGTATTGATCCAATGGATTCATCTATTCAGGTAGTAGCTGATTTCCTCTGTCACCTCTATGATGCCTATAGCCTCAAGCCTAACTCTATTGCTGGTTATAAGTCAGCTTTAATGTCTGTTATTCCTTGCTTGGCTAAGAGGGGAAGTGATGAAGTAAATACATTAAATGTATTAATTAAAGGCATGGGCAATCTAAGACCAAGGAATCCACCTGTGATTCCGTCTTGGAGTTTATCGCTAGTGCTTCAAGTACTAGGTGATAAGCCGTTTGAACCACTTAGTTCCATTTCTATGAAACTATTAACACTGAAGACTGTGTTTTTAATTGCTGCGGCCTCGGCTAGGCGTAGGAGTGAAATTCATGCCTTATCAGCCGAGGATGACCGTTTTGTGGTTTCAGGGGAAGGCCTTAAGCTGCTACCTAAGATTAATTTCTTGGCTAAAAATCAGTCGTTGAAATATCCAGGTCAACCTATTGTTTTGCCTGCTTTAACTAGATATGATCCTAATTCTAAAGCATGGTGTCCCGTCCGGGCGCTTTGCCGGTACAAACAACGTACGGCGGAGTGGCGCACCGACCAGTCGGCGTTATGGTTGTCTTATATTGAACCCCATGGCAGGGCTTCTAAGGACACCATTTCCAGGTGGATTGTAGAATGCATTCAGTTTTGCCATAAATCCGCCACCGGGAAGCAGGTTGACGTAGCCAAGGCTCACAGTGTCCGCGGCGTAGTGACATCCACTGCCCTATTTAATGGGGTCCCGGTGGATGATATTATGTCGGTGGCTCAGTGGCACTGTGAGTCAAGTTTTACAGACCATTATCTCCGTGACACCTCTAATCCTCTCGCCTAGTCGATGTTGAAAAAATAACTAGGCATATATTTTTGATGGGGTTTCCTCATTGCTTATATATTTCACAATTAATTTATGGAAATAACCACTAATTTGGGACTGCATCGTGCTTCACCAATGGGAAGAGGATGTCAGCAGCCATTTCAACAAGGTCAGTCTTGTGTATGTGTTGTCCATTGTTGATTGTCTTGTCACGTTACCCGTTATTAATATGATGATGGTTTTGTGTATTTATGTGGTTCATTGTTGAGAGTATACGAAAATGGAGTTTTTTCGTCTCTGTCCTGTAGTACATGGCACTTGTACGTAGAGAGCGTATAGGACATTGAGGTCATTCGACTCTTCCTCCCAGGAAGGAGGGGGGGGGGGGGGGGGGGAGCGCATATGACATTCGGTCATCTCTCATACATCGGGGGTGTTATCCGATGGTTAGTCAAATCCTGACTGTTTTTTCATACAGTTTCAGAAGTTTAAGTGCCTTAAACGCAGAAAAGCGTATAGGGATGAGCTGGTCTTTTGACCTCGCCTCCCTCCCGCCGAATTCACTGTCGAATTCTGGCAATATCAAAAGTATTAGGGAGGTAAGTATACTCTTGATGTGAAATAAACGAAATCAAGGATTTCTTTTTTCACGAGAGAGTTGATACTTACCTCCCTAGATACGGACCCGGCCTCTCCACCCCACAGAGGCTCGGTCTTCAGGCTCTTTATAGTTGCATGTGTATCAGCCAATAAATTAGTCAGAGGAAGTGCTAGTCTGCGCATGCGCGGTGGTGGGGCTGGCGTCCGCCAGACTACGCTCTGACTCCCTGCCCAGTAGGGGCACCTAACTGTTTTAATCTGAGTGTTTATTGAGTGAAAGCCAATATTTAGCAATATCAAAAGTATTAGGGAGGTAAGTATCAACTCTCTCGTGAAAAAAGAAATCCTTGATTTCGTTTAGTCCATAGTAACAGTATCTGCATCGTGCCAAGCAAGCCCTGTCTCAGTTCAGAGAGCCATCCAGGATGGTATTAACCTGGCTCTGGACTGTATGACTAGGGCAATGACTAGAAGTGTCAGAGCGAGATGCACATTTGCACTAGACAGTTTGTGCCCGTCTCAGAATTTGTGCAACAGACTGCTGCGGATGCCTATGTCAGGTCCTGGTCTCTTTGGGGTTGAGGGATGTAGACACCTCCAGGAGAGAGTCACTCTAGTCAACAATCAAAGGACACTACGCGAGCAATTTGAGGTGCTTCATAGGGAGCATGTTCGCACAGCATCTCTGTGTACCATCCACAGCATGCCCGAGGGGGGGGTGGGGGGCCGGCGCTAGCCATGGCGCACGAGGATCTGGTCGTGGTAATCGTGCCTGAGGGGCTGATTTCTACAAGAACCAAACCAATCCTTGAACCAGAGACTGTCCCACTCTTGGACTGCTTATGTCCAGCTCTCTCCCTAGGTGGACCCGTGGGAGGTCGAGTGGCCCTCCACAAGTAGGAGTGGGAGCGGTTGACCCAGAACCTCTTAGTCTTGCGATGGCTTTCAGCCTGGTACCAGCCCGACTGGGTAATAGGCCTACCATCGCATCTGTCTCTGGTTCCAATCTGGACTGAAATTCCAAGAGATCCAGATCAACGGTTGTGTATAGAGGAAGAGATAAATTCCCGCATATTCAACTGGCACAAAATTGGCCGGTCTTCTATTCAACCATGTTTCTAGTGACAAAGAGCACTGGAGGGTAGAGACCAATACTCAACCTCAAGCCATTGAACAAGTTCATAGACACACCGATTTTCAAGATGGAAACAGTCAAGACGGTGTTGGCGGGGTTGGAGAAGGGAATGTGGATGGCACCAATAGAAGGATGCTTATTTCCACATTCCAATTGCGAAGAGTTTTCGTCGGTACCTGAGATTTGCATTCGAGGGTCAACAGTGAGAATTCAAAGGTCTACCATTTGGAATATCCATGGCTCCTCGGGTCTTCACCAGGTTGGTTCTTGTAATAACAGCATACCTCCACAGAAGAAGCATAGCAGTCCACACTTACATAGACGATTGGGTGTTAAAAGCACACAATCAGAAAAGTCTTTCAGCAAATCTAGAAATAGTTTTGAAAACTCACAGACTTGGATTGGATAATAAACTTTCAGAAATCAGAGCTGACGCCATCCCCGAAGTTTGTTTACCTGGGAATGATCTTCGATCTAGAGATAGGATATGTTTATCCTACTCTAGAGAGAGTAGAAATACTCATCTCAGTAATACAGTCAGTGTGCAACAGTCGTCATGTACTGGCACAGGTTTACTTGAGAATGCTGGAGTTGATGGTTTCTCTGGAACCAGTCATTCCACAGGTGGCCTTACGCAGGCAGCCTGTCCAGTTATTTCTCATGACACAGTGGACCCAGAGGACAGGTTCCTGGTGTTGGAACCTCTTATTCTTCACCTTCAATGGTGGATGAAGACAGAGAATCTCCTGGCGGGTGTGATGCTCACCCCTCCCCACCTTCAAGTAACGATGTACACAGATGCATCAATGGAGGGATGGGGGGGGGGGGGTGCTTGTCTGGAAGAAGCCACAGTATCAGGGCTTTGGAATCTGGATCAGTCACAAGAAAATATAAATCTACTGGAATTACGAGCAGTAGTTCAGGGTCTGGAACATTTCTTAAAGAAAGTTCAGGGCAAGATTGTTCTAGTTCGATCAGACAACTCAACACTAGATCAATGTGTGGCGGATCGTCTGTTCGACCACTGGGGGACACCCAACATAGATATGTTCGCAACGAACAAGAATGTGAAGATGACGACGTACGTCTCCGATTCCAGATTCAAGCGCTTACGCAACAGATGCGCTAGCTATCAGTTGGGAGGGAATGTATGCATACGCATTCCCACCAACAATCCTGATTCTAAAAGTTCTTCAGAAAATCAGGCAGGAGGAGTGCCAATTGCTTCTGATCACCCCAAATTGGCCACGCCGATCATGGTATATGGATCTGCTGGACCTTCTGATCTGCAATCCAGTTCCTCTGCCTCTGATGGACAATATTATTTTCCAGGGCAAGTCCCTTCACAACAACCCGTCAATGTTCCAATTGGCTGCGTGGATGTTGTCAAGGAATCTAAAGTTAAGGAGAGCTTTTCTGAGCAAGTAGTCATGTTTAGGATGTCAACCTCCAGAGCATATAACTATAAAATTAATAGATTTGCAGAATAGTGCTCAAACAGTGATGTTAATTCAATGGATGCATCTATTCAGGTAGTAGCTGATTTCCTCTGTCACCTGTATGATGCCTATAGCCTCAAGTCTAACTCTATTGCTGACTACAAGTCAGCTTTAATGTCAGTTGTCCCTTGCTTGGCTGATAGGGGAAGTGACGAAGTCTGTTTATTGAACACTAATAAAAGGCATGAGTACTCTAAGACCGAGAAATCCACCAGCGATTGCGTCTTGGAATTTATCTCTAGTGCTTCAAGTTCTAGCTGATAAGCCCTTTGAACCACTAAGTGCCATTTCTATGAAACTTAAAACTGTATTTTTAATTGCCGCAGCCTCTGCAAGATGGAGAAGTGAAATTCATGCTTGATCCGCCGAGGCAGACCACTATGTGGTTATAGGGGAAGGCCTTAGGCTTTTACCTAGGATTAGTTTCATGACTAAGAATCAGTCTTTGAAATATCCAGGTCAACCAATTATTTTACCAGCTTTGACTAGGTTTGATCCTAATTCAAAAGCATGGTGTCCGGTCCGCGAATTGAACAGGTGCAAACAGCGTACACAGGAATGGCGAACTGACCCATCCTTGTTATGGTTATCTTATATTGAACCCCTTGGTAGGGCGTCAAAAGACACTATATGTAGGTGGATTGTGGAATGTATTCAATTTTGCCACAAATCCGCCACTGGTAAACAAATTGACTTAGCCAAGGCTCACAGTGTCCGTGGCGTAGTGGCATCCACCGCCCTGTTTAATGGGGTGCTGGTGGATGACATTATGTCGATAGCTCGGTGGCACTGTGAGTCAAGTTTTACCGACTATTACCTCCGTGACACCTCTAATCCTCTTATCGATATTCAAAAGATGATCAGGTAGATAAGTTGCACTTGCTGTCTTCAGACAGCTCATTTTAATTATGGAAGCAACCATATAATCGTGTATTATTTTTCCTTCACTGAAGTGGACTGGATGGATACAGCTTACATGCATAAGGTCAGTACTGCCTTTTGTTATTACATAATTTATTGTCATGATGTATTACCCTCATTTAACAAGAATGTAATGGTACCTGTGTATTATGTGGTTCATTTATTGAGAGTATACGAAAATGAAGTCTTTTGTCTCGTGTCCTGTAGTACTGAGCACCAGTACTTAGAGAGCATATGGGACATTGAGGTCATAGCCTCTCCTTTCCCACATTTGACATACAGTCATTACTCTTGCCATCGGTTGTGTTATCCGATGTTCAAATCATTGCCTGATTGTGGGTGTCACACAATTTCAGATGTTAGTGCTTCATGCGCAAAAACGCACAAGGAATGAGCTGGTCTTCTGACCTCGCCTCCCTCCCTCCGAATTCTCTTACGAATTCTGGCAATATCATAGAGTTTTAGGGAGGTAAGTATATCTCTTGAAGTGAAATAAACGAAATCGCTAATTTCTTTTTTCATGAGCGAGTAGTTATACTTACCTCCCTAACACAAACCTGGCCTCTCCGCCCCACAGAGACTTGGTCTTCAGGCTTTTAAGTCGCATCTGTCGGCCAATAACCAAGCTGAGGCAGTGTCAGTCTGCGCATGCGCGAGGTCGGGCCCGGCAGACTGTCACCTGTCTACCTGCCCAGTAAGGGCACCTTTCTTTTTTAATCTGGGGTTACTGAGTGAAGGTTGATATTTAGGAAATATCATAGATTGTTAGGGAGGTAAGTATAACTACTCTCTCGTGAAAAAAGAAATCCGTGATTTCGTTTAGTTGATTATAGCATCATATTATGGATGGATACAATGTAAAAGTCCATTGGTATAATTAGACCATCCTGAGAACCAGATAAAAGTATGTACTCCTCATTAACCGCTTGACCGATTTTAAGCAAACTTGGCTGGAGGATCCTATGGGATAGGTCTCAGAACTTGTATACAGAATTTTGATTGGTCGATTTCTTCGGTGTCCATCTTGGATGTTCGGAAAATTTCTGGAAAAGTTAAAAGCCTACTCCTCATTAACCACTTGGTCGTTTTCAATCAAACTCAGTGGGAAGGACTCTAGTGTAGTATGTTTCAGAACTTGTATACAGAATTTTTTCGGTGCCCATCCAGGGGTAGATCTTAACTTTTTATTCCACCAGCCCGTCGGACTAGTGATTTATAAAATACACTAGTCCACAGATAAGCGTACTAGTCCTGCAAAAGAGTGGGGTCCGGGCGCCCGCCCTCAGAAAAAAATAGGTGCTTATTGAATGTCCATTTATAGGCCAAGAGACTGCATTGTTTTTCGAGCCAATAATTGGTGTGGTAAATTTTCTAAAATAGTATTCTCTTGGTCTGTAAATGGACGTTTCCCAAGACCACTGCAGAAGCCGTTTTGGCCGACTTTAGTGTTAAAGGGTTAAAGTAATCAACTAACCAGACAGTCATGCCAACCAAATTTTTATTTTTATACCAAAAATGTGTTTATTTTATATCTAGCTGTGTTATGGCGCATACGCATTCTACTTCGAATAATACTTACCAGATGTACTATTATGATAACATCTATTATCCAGTCTAGCTCAAAATAAACAATTAAAACTCCGCACTCTCCTGGTCCTGCCCATACTGTGTCCGGGAATACCATAGCCGCAGGTACCGAGTCAATTCCCAATCACAGTCAGATTCGTCTATTTTGCGCTTTTGGAAAGTCGCGTTTTCTAGAGCTAGATTAATTGAGACAATTAAGGAGTTTAGCGAGCGTGTATTACGTGGTTATCGGTGAACTCATGGAGGAATTGGGAAAATCATCACAGGGGCAGGTTGTATCAATCTAGAATTTATACATTCGTGCCATAATGACTGTTTGAAATTTCCTTAAATTGGCACATTGTTTTAAAATGTTAGCCATTGTTGGAGTCGCTTCTGTACCCGTTAACTTTTAGTTTAATTCGGGTACTCGGTTAATTTTCTCTTGCGACTCGGTTCCTCTAAAGATGGATGCGCCCTTGGCCAAGATGGCGGCGCCCATGAATTATGTCGTTCTTGGCTTGGTGTGTCTATGCACTCTGTTTATCGCCGATATTAGCTTTCGCTTCATTGTCAAGGGTGTTTGTAGTGATCGGCGATGTAGCCTTGGTTATTTAACGTTAGTTAAAGGCTGAGTTGTGTGTTTTTTAAAAATTTTCACTCAAAAAAGTTTCAAATATTTCCTGCCTAAGAACTTGATTATCATTAATTTAAGAGAAAGTTAATGTGTTTAAGAAATCTTAACTATCAAGTCGATTGTGCGTATTGCTCGTCATCATTTGTCAGGTGCAGTGTTTTAATTTTTCTCTGTGTTCGCAGAAACCGAAGAATCCGGATACGTTTTGCCAAAAGTGCAACCGGTTCATGAAACGGAAGTATTTGGGACATCACTGCGTGGCGTGCGCCCAGTGTAAGGTCGGGAGCCCTTGTGATGTGTGTGTGAAGTGGTCGTCGGCAATGGTGGCAGAGTTCGACAGGGATCGGCGTGCAAGACTGGACAGGATCGCGAAGGATAAGGCAGCGAAGTTGCAGCAGGCGTCGTTGATGGGACTGGAAGGTCGGCTGAATGACAGGATGGATTAAGCTCTGGGCGTATGGGCAGCCCAGTTCAAGGCAATGTTTGAATCATTGCAGGCCACGGTCCCAGTGATGCAAGCTGGTGCAGGACAACCATTAGGTTGTCCGGCTAGTTCTGCTGAGGGTCATGCACCTGCCCCTTCTCTGTCCTTGGCTCAAGAGCCAATGATAGAGGAGGAAGATTTGTTGTTGATGGAAGATTCCGGCATGCCGGATCTTTCGAAGACGTCAATGCCCGGTACATCCCAGGGGTTGCTCTCGGGATTAGTACGGGTTTGCCAGGCGGATGGTGATGTCGACGTTCCGTCGGGCATTTTCCATCCGCTATTTGTGCAACCGGAGGGGTCGGCGGAGCCGTGTTTTGCGGTTCCTGCTGGTATCCCGGCGGCGTTAGGTGCGGCTCCTATCGGAATGCCATCGCCTGCCACAGGAAAAGCGGTCGTGGTCCCGACTCCCGTGCTGGAGCCGATGGACTGCGGAGAATCCGGGTCTGGCGATTCGCTAGACACCGGTGCCGCTGGTAGTCGCGCTATGGATGCGCTCTGTCTTGGCAGAGACGTGTCGCATAGCGCTCAGCATGGATCGTCGGTGGCCCTCTCATCTAAGGGAGAGAGGGAGGATGAAAACCGGAGTTCGTTAATGGACGAGTCCGTTTTTTGCACTGAAGCTGAATGGGTGCAGGTCCTCGAGTGGATTACCAATCGTCTCGGGTTGGCATCTGATCTGGGATCTCAGCGCGATCCGGCGATGGAACGGATGTCAGAGCGAGCAGCTAGCGCTCTGTCAAGTGGCTCTTCTGCCATGCCGACACTCCCGTTGGACAAGCAGACTTCCGACATGCTGGAAGTTGCGGCATACCGTCTGGTTCAGCCAGACTGCGTTGCCAAAGGCCCCGAAGGGGATAAGGAGGACGGTCCATTTTCCGGAGCTGGCCTATCATCAGTACGCCCGGGTTCCACGGCTTTCCGTTGCAGAACGAGAGGCTCTGAATAGACCGTTGGCTGGGAAAGCTAAGGGACGCTCGCGTCCTTTGGTTTCCCAGACCAACAAAGACCCGTTCAATGAGCTCATGCTCATTGAGGATGCGTCGAGGGCAGCCATGGCTGCGCTGTCGCACGGGTGTACCATCCTGCAGGGTATGCTGGACTGCACGGCGGATGGTGGACAGGTGCCAGAGGCTGCTCCCGGCGTTGTTCGGGACACCATGCGCCTGTCTCAGGATTGCCTGGCCAGGGTGATCACTAGGACATTGGCAGAGCGGCGGAGAATGGTTCTCGATTGTGTAGAACCAGGACCAGAGATGAGGGCTGCATTGTCTTCTGCACATTTCATAGGTCCAGGCTTGTTCGGCGGCTCGGCACGACAAGCTCTCTCCAAAGTCGCTTCAATGGTTGCAGAGCAGGAGGTAGTCGGCAAGTCGTGGAAATCGACTAAGAGGACACAGCCGCAGCAGTCCTACAAGCAACATCGCCAGGAGCAGCAACGACAGCGTCCTAGATCGCCCTTCCGTCCTTCTGGCCGTGATGCCCATAGGCCATCCGGATCACAAGGACCTGGCCGTTCATCCTCATACAAGTCCTCTAATAAGAGGCCGTATGAGGAAGACAGGAAGGGTGGCGGTTCGGGCCGCGGCGGCTACCGTAAGGATAGCCGTGGCGGCGGTTCCGGACCGCCGTACTACAAGAAACCGAGGGGCGGCCGTGGGGCTCATTCCTGACGGGTTTCCGGCGGAACCAGTACCGGTGGCTTTGGAGGCGAATGGAGTCGAGAATCTTCACCCAAGCGACTTAGCGTCTTATCGGCAAATCTTGACCGACAGCTGTGTGCAGATTCCGTCCGTCGGAGGCAGACTTCAATTATTCATAAACCAATGGGAACAACAGTTTTGGAGTCGGTTTCTCTAGGAGCCTATCTGACGGCGCGCCAGTTTCTCAGGATACTGGGGTTACTAGTATCTCTGGAGAAGGTGGTTCCATATGCAGCACTCAGGCGCAGGCCAATTCAGATGTATCTAATGTCATTCTGGTCTCAGAAAACGGATCCGTTATCTCTGAGGATACCAGTCAAAGAACCATTGATATTCCACCTTCAGTGGTGGTTATCCGAACAGAATCTCCTGCGAGGTGTTCCTCTACAACCTCCTCAACCTCAGATGTCCATCTTCACGGATGCATCGTTGACGGGTTGGGGAGCGGTATTGGACAGTCAGTCAGTGTCAGGGGAATGGGATCGGACCAATGCGCAGAAACATATCAATGTGCTCGAACTATTAGCAGTGGTATTTGCACTGCGAAAGTTCGAGAGTCTAATTCAAGACAAAGTTGTCCTAATAAGGACAGACAACTCAACAGTGGTGTCTTATTTGAACCGCCAGGGCGGGATGAGATCACCAGAGTTGTGTATGCTGGTTTGGAACCTTCTGCTGTGGTGCCAAGAGAGGAATATTATTCTTCGGGCAGCACACATTCCAGGAAGATTGAACATCCTAGCGGATGCTCTCAGTCGAAGGACGGTTTGTCGTCCGACGGAATGGCAGCTCAACCAATCGGTAGCGGAGGTTCTATTCAAACACTGGGGCAAGCCAAATGTCGACCTGTTTGCTATGAATCAAAACGCAAAGATGGTCACTTACGTGTCACCGATCCCGGACCCGCTAGCCTTAGCAGTAGACGCACTGGCGATAAGTTGGGAGGGAATGTACGCGTATGCGTACCCTCCAACAATTCTCATCCCGAAAGTTCTGGCAAAGATAAGAGAGGGGATGTGCCAAGTACTACTGATCGCCCCGTATTGGCCAGGCCGATCATGGTTTACGGATCTGCTGGACCTTCTGGTCTGCAATCCAATCTCTCTGCCAGACGCAAGAGATCTAATCTCTCAGAACAAAGGTCTGTACCTTCACGACAGACCAGAAATGTTCAGATTGACTGCATGTATGTTGTCAAGCAGCGTGCAATTGAGGGTGGCTTTTCTGAGCAAGCAGCGAAGTTTGTTGCTTCAGCCAGAAGAGTTTCAACCACAAAGACATATAATTATAGAATCAACAAATTTGCACAGTGGTGTGAGAGAGGAGATATTGATCCCTTTTCTGCATCTGTTCAACACGTAGCAGATTTTATCTGTCATTTATACGAAGTTGACAAACTTGTACCTTCTACCCTAGCAGCATATAAGTCTGCATTAGCTTCAGTCATTCCCAGTCTCACTGTTGAAGGAGTGGAGAATGACACTTTGAATGAAGTTATCAAAGGAATGAGCAATCTGCGACCTAGACAGCCAATTCCTATCCCATCATGGAATCTATATCTTGTTCTACAGGTTTTAGGACAGGCTCCTTTTGAACCGATTAGATCTATTGATATTAAACTGTTAACTATTAA
The DNA here is from genome assembly GCA_034401795.1 of Chaetoderma sp. LZ-2023a. Taxonomy (NCBI): domain Eukaryota; kingdom Metazoa; phylum Mollusca; class Caudofoveata; order Chaetodermatida; family Chaetodermatidae; genus Chaetoderma; species Chaetoderma sp. LZ-2023a. The sequence continues at coordinate 150,354,812 of CM067372.1, read as the reverse complement.
ATCAGTTTTCTTGGTTGCAGCAGCGTCGGCGAGAAGGAGAAGCGAAATCCATGCGCTTTCTGCCGAACAAGACCATTTTGTCGTCACGGGTGAAGGTTTAAGACTACTTCCGCGTCTTTGTTTCCTGGCAAAGAATCAGTCACTTAAATATCCAGGACAGCCGATCAATTTGCCAAGTTTAACTAGACATGACCCAAACTCTTCTGTTTGGTGTCCTGTCAGATGTCTTAAAATGTATAAGAAACGTACTAATGAGTGGAGAGACGACCCGAAATCTCTGTGGTTATGTCTCAAAGCTCCCCATTTACGTGCCTCGAAAGATACTATTTCTCGTTGGATAGTTGACGCTATTAAGATGTCACACAAAATCGCTACAGGAAAGCAAATTGATCATGCGAATGCCCATCAGGTCCGAGCACTAGTAGCATCATCGGCCCATTATAAGGGTGTCTCATTAGAGGTGATGTCTGTAGCACAATGGCATGCCGAGTCGTCATTCACTGATTTCTACCTTCGCGACATCTCCAGCTCACTTAATCCGGTAGCCGTCGCCAATCTGTCGAACCTAAACTAAGCCACTTCCGACCACTACTTCGCACACATCACTAAAGTCTTCCGCCTACACTGAACAAACGCTATGCACATGACTGAGTACGACCGTGGATTGGGCCGAGCTCCTGTGATGATCAAGAAAAGATCAAGCACTCAAAATGGTGAGTGTTTACATTAATTAAGTGACTATAATTATGTTTACTTACAGTCGAAATACCAGACTGCTTAGGTAAATAGTCTGGTACAAGAGTATTCTTATCCTATCAACCAGACATTAGACTCATTCCAATTTGAAAATCTAGTCGATATACTGATATTTTTTCAAATTTATAAGTTGTAGTAGCTTCTTTGCACTCTACTGGACTGCCCTAGCTGAGGCTTGGGGCTGACACGGGTCTGGTGGGTGTTGCATCCCCAGTGACAGCCCTCTGAATTTTGTGCGGACAAAAGAGGAGGGGGAGCGCGGTCTAGACCATGGAAGTTTAGCACTCTATGAGTCAGATAGCAGACCCCAAGCGTATGCCAGGGTTCTAGTCTCTTCACAACCTTCTCTGTTGGATGGTAGTTGAGTGCTGGTTCGAGCCTCACCTCCTCCCACCGGCATTTTCTGGCTGTCGAAATCCGGAGTTTATCATAATAGTACATCTGGTAAGTATTATTCAAAGTAGAATCAAAAAAGCATCCGCTTTTGTTTCTACGAGAATTCTTAATACTTACCAGATGTACTATGGCCCTGCCTCAGCCGCCCCGCTGAGGTGAGGCTGAGCTGCTTTCGCAGTTTGCCAAGGCGAACATAGGACGAATCTGACTGTGATTGGGAATTGACTCCGTACCTGCGGCTATGGTATTCCCGGACACAGTATGGGCAGGACCAGGAGAGTGCGGAGTTTTAATTGTTTATTTTGAGCTAGACTGGATAATAGATGTTATCATAATAGTACATCTGGTAAGTATTAAGAATTCTCGTAGAAACAAAAGCGGATGCTTTTTTGAGTTAGCCTATAGAGACTCACTAGCATTCTAAAGAAAGTGGCATGTTGGAAAATGAATACAAAATATTGGTATAATAATACTTGTCATTCTGAATTCTGAGATTTGTTTTAAAGGAGGCAAATTTAGAAGCTAGTTTGACTGAAAGAAATTGCAGACAGCAATTAATAACTTCCAAGTTAGTCAGATTGTTTTCAAAATAATTAGCAGAGTGTCAACTATAACATAGTTGTATGATTTACATGTTATATAACACAGAAGGAAAGGTTAACGCTCCACATTTTCACTGAGTATTTCTTTATTTCGAAGGGGAATTCCAGTTTTTGCTTCTTATTTGATTAATATGGGGCTATGGTATAGAAATGCTGACAAGATAGGTTATTGCAATTAGAATATTGTTCATTTAATATTGGCCAATGTTTTACCTATATAATCCCAGGTTAAAAGTGCTAATATATTGTTTATTGTAACAAGAGAGCAGATCTTTTAATATGTCTCGGTAAACTAAATCATGTGAAGAGAACTTGCAGTTGTTATTGAGCAAAGTAATGCTTTGGCCTGCCGAAATTGTTGTAAATTTCATATTAAAAGGTATTGCTATAATTACCTCTCCAACTAAAATAAGTGTGAAAAAACTAGTTTTTAGAAATAGTTATGTATATTTTGCCGTATTTAATGAAATATTCACAATTGAAAAATCTTCCATCTCCACTCATATGTTATCCTTAATTACCAAATGTAATATAAGATATGCCTTTGTGGAGATTCAGTGTCTGAAAAACAAACTTGAAATTGTTGCAGGTTGTTCTGTGACTAGCGTGTTGATTGCGCGGAGGCATAAAATGAATGAAACGCGGGAAACATTTATCATTCATGTCTTGCGGGATCGCCTTTGATACGAACTCGATCACCAAGCCACGCCTCTATTTTTAGTTTGCATATTCAATTGTCATGTTCGTTCATCTCGTAAGAATTTATTGGTCAATTATTTCTTTCCAAAATGAAATTGCGAACATGCTCAGCCGTTCGCCATAAAGTATTCTGATCTCCAACATTCTTTTAGAGTAATATGATGCCCGACCACCACGGCACAAGATGTGCCAAATCTATACAGTGAAGTGTCGTAAAAATTAACTTCTTATCTCAAACGTTCTTTTTTAATAATATTCTGAACAATGACCGCGTAACATTTAAGATACGTAAAATTTCTATTGTGAAGTATCTAAAAACGAACTTCTTATTATCTGAACCATATGATTGAGCGGACATGTCTTAAGATCGAACCCTGGCCATCTTGAATTTGGCAGGAAATCGTTTAGAACGCTACTCCTCATTAACTACTTGGGAAATTTCAGCCAGACTTGGCTGGAAGGATACTAAGGTGGACAGTTTCAGAACGTTTATACAGAATTTTAATTGGTCAATTTTTATGGAGGCCATCTTGGATTTTCTAAAAATTTCTGGAAATCAGTTAAAAGCCTAATCCTCATTAACCACTTGGCTGATTTCAATCAAATTCATTGGGAAGGACCCAAGGCAATTTTTCTGCCGACCATCTTGTTTTGGTTTAAGATTGTGCAATCGAGGGATCCATTTCAAGCTTTGCCTTGCCCATCTACAGCTATGCTATGTCCATTTTGTAGGTGCATTCACATCAATTTTAGCACTTTGAAACCAGAATTCCCAGAATCCATATTTCAAGATAAGTATACTGGTAAGCTGTTGAATATTTTGAAACTGTTTAAACTCAGAGCGGTTGCTGTCTATGGCATCAACAGCTTCAATTCAAAATATTTGCAAAATATTCAACATAATGTTTATTAACTTACAAATTGATCTACAACATACACAACTCAGACATTTTTGTGACAGACTTTGTGATCATTTTGATTATGATCTCAACTAGCATGTGACATGTTTGATTGTGATGTTAGATACTTCAGTAACAGAGACAACTCCATCTATTGACAAATCTATTGGCAATAGCCAGGTTTGTAGACCATAATTAACGCTTTAACACATATCAACCAAAAATCCCCTCTGCTGAGGTCTTGAGAAATGTCCATTTGCAGACCAAGAGAAGACAATTTTTTTTAATTGATCGCATAAATGCCTTGCTCGATAACCGCGTTAGTCATTCCAGTGGTAAGTTTTCAAAAATACTCAACTCTTGTCCTGCAAATAGACATTCAATGAGCAAATATTTTGAATTTAGGGATCAAATTTGACCAGTAAAGTGTTAAATTAATTAATGATTTATTCATTCCTCTTATATCATTTATCTAGAGGGCATTTCAGGTAGGAATTTTCCTTTTATTACTTTGTACTAAGTTTGCTTTGAGAGTATAACCAAATATGTGCATATGGAATTCCTACTGCGCTAACGTCTCAGTTATCTTTAAGCATTAAAGGTGTTGAAAGTTTTGTAGTGTATTCAGCGAGTGTACTACGCAGGAAATAATTCAATAGACTCTTCTTTTGAGTTTAACCCTCATATCAGCAAAAAAACAGCTTCTGCAGGAGTCTTGAGAAATGTCCATTTGCAGACCAAGAGAAGACTATTTTTGAAAATTACAACTGGAATGACTGTCTCGATAACCGAGCCAGTCATTCCAGTGGTAAATTTACAAAAACAGTCTTCTGTTGGTCATCAAATGGACATTTTCTATGAGAAAATTAAAATTTTCTTGAACAAATTTAAGTGTTAACGGGTTAATGTTCAAATTCTTGTTCTCTTCTCAGGCAGGTTGTGTTCCAGCTTTGGGGGGTGGGGGTGGGTGGGGGGGGGGGGGGGGGAGGTTGTGGGTGTGGAGAGTTATCTTTTAAATGACTTGATTCGGATTTAATGTAATATATAGGCCCATGTGAGAAAATAGTTATCCAAATCCTCGGTCTCCATTTTAAAGACTTTATTATGCACATTATGAGTTTCATGACTGCAATATAAATCAAAATAATTTGTGAAATATATTTCTAAGTTATTGTTTTTAACACAGTGCAGCTGATAAATAAGTGAAAATGTTTCCAAAACAAAAACAGAAACATGTTAGTTAGCACAATTTTGAACATGATTTAAGAAATATTCTGTTGACTATTTCGAACATAATTAGATTGGATGACATTGCAGTCTTAGGCAGATATGTCCTACAATCCAAATATGTTCAAAATATTCATCAGTAAGTTCTATTTTGTTTTGGAAACATGTTATATTATTTTTGGGCTGTTCTCTATCCTATAAATAGAGGATAACGTTTCAGGTATGATTTTAATTTTAATTATTACCGGTAGCTCACCTGGCCATTGGCCAAGTGAGCTTATGCAATGGCGACCATCCGTCGTCCGTCCATCCATCAACCATTACTTAAAACCGCTACTCCTGATTAACCGCTTGGCGGTTTTCAACCTAATTTATCTGGAAGCACCCTATGGGGTAGGCTTTAGAACATGTATACAAAATTTTGATTGAGCCATTTTGTCGGCAGCCATCTTCAATTTTCCGAAAAATCGTTTAAAACGGTACTCCTCATTAACTGCTAGGGCAATTTCAACCAGACTTAGCTGGGAGGATAGTATGCTGGTATGGTTCAGAAATTATATACAGAATTTTGATTGGTAAATTTTTCCGGCCACCATCTTGGATTTTCTGAAAATTTCTGGAAATCACTTACAAGCCTACGCCTCGATAACCACTGGGCCCATTTCAATCAAACTTGCGTGGTAGAACCCTAGCATAGTATGCTTCAGAACGTTTATGCAGAATTTTAATTGGACAAGTTTTTCGGTGGCCATCTTGAATTTTCCGAAAAATGGTGGGAAATTGTTTAAAACACTACTCATTAACTGCTTGAGCGATTTCAACAAGACTTGCTGGTAGATTTCAGAACTTTTATACAGAATTTTGATTGGTCCATTTTTCTGGCAGCCATCTTGGATTTTCTGAAGATTTCTGGAAATCAGTTAAAAGCCTAATGATCCTCATTAACGAGTTCAAGCAAACTTGGCTGGAAGGACCCTTAAGTGGTATGCGTCAGAGCTTATATAGAGAATTTGATTGGTCAATTTGCTTGGTGGCCATCTTGAATTTTCCGAAAAATGGCTGAAAATCGTCTACTCCTCATTAACTACTAGGGCGATTTTCAACCAGACTGGCTGGAACGAGCCTAGGGTGGTAGGTTTCAGAAGTTGCATAAAGAATTTTGATTGGTCAATTTTTTCGACGGCTATTTTGGATTTTCTGAATATTATGGGAAATCAGTTAAAAGTCTACTCATTAACCGCTTGGCAGATTTCAAAGCTGGAAGAACCCTAGGCCGGTAGGCTTCAGAACTTGTACACATAATTTTGACAGCTTGATTTTGATGGTGGCCATCTTGGATTTTCCGAAAAATGGGAATTCATATAAAGTGCTACTCATTAAATGTTAGGGCAATTCCAACCAAATTTGGCTGTAAGGATCCTATTGTTGTAGCACCTAGACTTTCTGTTCAGAATTTTGATACGTCCATGTTTTGGCAGCAATCTCTGAATTTCTGAAGGTTTTACAGAACCATTTAAAAACGGTGCTCCTTCAATCAATAGCCGATTTCAACAAAAGTTTGGGGAAACGATCCTATGATGGTAGGCGTCAACATATTAAACGAGAGTCTTGATTGGTCAATATTTTGGTGACCATCTTGGATTTTCCGAAAATCATCCATCATGTCTATTTAAATGCAAATGGTTTAAATGCTAATGGTCCAGATGAGCTCCATAGGCCCTTGGGCCTCTTTTTTCCGAAAGTACTGGTACATCATTCATTTGTTTACTAAGTTATTTTTCTCCCTTTATGTGCCTGAGATAAGTTTTCATGTAAAGTCACATGTTAATTATTTTCACTAAAGACTGATGCTTTTAAAATATTTCCACTTCAGAGCACTTGTTATTGTGTCTGTGTATTATCAATGATGATCAACAAAAGTGGTGCCTTTTACCGTTAAATCTCTCATCGTTTAGGCCGGACCAATTTAATGTTTTGTTTGCATGAAAATTCCCATCCAAAACACAAGATCGAAGATGGGGAGGCAAAAAACCCACACAATTTCAGCTCAAAAGTTAGTAAGCTATTACAGTCTTAAATCCTTTCATCATGTTAGTTGTCAAGATTGGTCAAGAAAATCCAAAATGTTTTCTCGGAGTGTGTCCATTTTCAGGCCAAGGAAAGACTATATTTTAAAATTTACCACATGAATGGCTGGCTAATTAACGAGTCAGCCATTCCAGTGGTAAAATTTTTTTTAAATATTCTCTTGGCCAGCAAATGGACCAGTCCCGTGATCATTACAAAGCCATTTTGAGCAGCTTCACCATTAGAGGGTTAACAAATCTATACAGAGAACAAAAACAGTTGTAGAAAATTCTTAGGAATTCTGAGCGATAAGAATTTGGCTGCCAAAAAATTGCTAGATGGAAAGAATGTTGAAAATAATGCCTTAAATTACAGCATTATTTTCTTTCTGGATATGGAAAAATGAAGTTAGGAGGTGTTACTTAATTCACCTTTCCGGAGAATCCACCCATTATATGATGTCATAATCAACTACGTGATCTGTAGAATGACATCATAATGAATGACGTCAATAAGGACGTCACGAACGCATATTTGAAGACGGTCTATGCGTTGTTGTACAAATTGTATGTCTACTATTGAATAAATATTCTGTTGAATATATTGAAACTAATTTGACTGGGCGCTGTTGCTGCCATAGGCAGCAACAGCTCCCAGTCAAATTAGTTACAAAATATTCAACAGCTTCCCTGTATAGTTTTCAGGGAATTAATAAGTAGGGCATTCGGGGGGATCAACTAATCCCAACACGGGAAGGTGTGGGTGGAGCTTAGCTAGTGATGGGCGTGGAATGGCTAAAACAGGAAAGGGCCATTGGTATAAGCAAAAGTAAGTGATGCGAAACAGGCAAGTTGCTACTCATTCCATTAGCTTTCTATTAAAATTACAGAGTTAGCGTAAATGTTGTATATCGAATTATGCTTGCGCGATTACGTGATTAAATCGAAAATAATGATTATGCTTTAAATCGTGAATTTATATGATTAAAAATTAAATAATTGAATAATCGTGAATATTTTCTATTGCATTGAATGTTTCAAAACCTAACTTTCAATTACTTTCTCGAGCCAGGCATTCCAGTGATACATTTTCAAAAATAGTCTCTTGCCCTGCAAATGGACTATACTAAACACCATTGCAATTTTCGTCATTAATATTCTTGAGTTGCTATGTCTTGGTAATTTGTATCCAAGCTGATTAATCGAGTAATCACGATTATTTTTTAATAATCGATAACGATCACTCAGCGTAATAATCGCGCAAGCCTATATCGAATGTATTTATCACTCTGAATTTATTTATCACTCAAAGATGGTTTGATGCATTCTTTGATGGTTAAAGTGTGGAATAAACTGATTAATATTAATAAAAATAACCAAATATTTAGCCAGTAAATGAATATTATTATTTAGCGGTAAAGTTACCAATTGTCATGTATCGAAATAATATGGTGAGCGATTTTTCTGAAGTACGACTGCATGTTATACACCTGTGTACGGCTTTTTTGGCTAGTTTTAGCAACAGTTCCCAATCATATTAATTTCAAACTATTCAACAAAATATTCCCTTACGTCACAAAGAATTTGTTGTTTCTGGTGTGTGATGGTGACACACTTTTTGTTTGTCATCTTGAGGATTGACAATCCATATAGGACCCCTCAAGTTTATTTCTCTCAGGACATTTGTTTTCCATACGTTTAACGAGGACAAATCTGTCCAATACCTGTGTCGTTAATGTATTTTTCCATTGGGTCGCTGTGACGTCAAAAATATGTATTTTGAAAGCAATGTTGCTGAAAGCTGTTGTTGTCTTTTAACCTAAGTTGACCCCAGCTTTGGCATGCATCTTCGGGACGCCATGAGCAAGCTTCCACCCTAGTTTGTAGAAGATCCATCAAGTAGAACCAGCGTTATTGAAAAATGTCTTTTAGCAACAATGTTGCTGAATGCTGTTTCTGTTGCATTTTAAATTTTGACCCAAAATTTGCATACATCTTTGAGAAGCCATGGGCAAGCTTTCATCCAAGTTCTGAGAAGATCCATTTAGTAAAACCAGATTATTAAAAATATCTTAAGAACAAGAACACACCCAGCACTCCATGCTCGCATTAAACCTCACGTCTAGCAACACAGGTAAAAATCGACCATCAAACATTTATTCTGAATGATTTGGTCGCAGGTTCCTGTTATTTTTAGTTACATGTAAGTCTATATTATAATATCGCTAGTTATCCCCGCACATTTTGAGAAAATGAAATTAATATTGCAATTCCCTCCATCAGTCTCCATCCATCCATCTGTCCATTCGTCTGTCAAGGTGGAGGTGGGGCCAGAAAGTCAAAGTTGTCATAATTCAACCAAATTTTGTATGTTAATTGGCCATTATGATTGCGAATTGCGAGACAATGTTCACATTGCGCTCCGCTCCCCGAGTCGGGCTGGGGTAGGATGAGAGGGTAGGGGCAGAATGTTAAAGTTGGCAAAAGTGTAGGGATTTGTGATGCCGTGTCATGGACTGCACATTCTAGTTTATTATGTATTAATTCAGGAGTCCCTGGAGGATGCGATAGCGAGCAGTGAACAGACAGCAGCTCGAAATACTTATGACCAGCTCTACCCGCCTGGGCAAATCTTACATATTATAGAAATCGAGGAGGCAGAGTAAGTATAGATAGCTACACAATGTATTTGATTTATTTTTTGCCTGATTGTTAAGTTATTGTGTGCCCGCTCCAGCGGGCACGCTTCTATTTATTGCTGGCTAGAATTGCCTATAGGCGCGGACATTTCGCGCAGGGGATTGTGGGGCTGTGTCTCGCGAGATCTCCATCGATACAAGATCTAATAATTCTCGGTGCGAAGACACGGCTCTATTTTTAGATTGCTGGATATCTCATAATTATTATCTTCATGCATGTGATTCATGGCGAGTTCTCTTATTTGTTCTGGTCCGACTGTAATAGAGTTTGCGCGGCGATGACCGCTTAATTATTTTAATAAACAGCTAACGGAACTTATATGTCCACTTTAGCACTCTATCAAACTGACCACAAATGGCTTCTTGCGGTGATCGTGAGAAATGTCCATTTGCATTAGCTACTCACCGGAAAACTTGTTTTGAAAGTTTACCACTGGAATGACTGGTTGGATAACCGATCCTATAATTCCAGTAGTAAATTGCAAAAGAAAAACCACAATGGTCTCTTGGACGGCAATTAGACATAGGACATTTTCTATGATAATGGATTTTTCTGTATATGACGTCATAATTATTTAGATCAGATGTAGCTGGACGTCACAATCAAAATGTGTAATGAATGACGTATCTAGCTCCACCAGGAACATTGAATAGCTAGTCAAGTATGCGAATTGCACGTCTTTACTATTTAATCAACATGCTGTTGAATATTTTGAAACTAATTTGACTAGACGCTGTTCGAATTGTATGTCTTTGCTATTTATTCAACAGTCATTTTCTATGATAATGGCTGGGTTCGATCTGTAACTGAAGGATATATACATCGATTCCAACACGCAAAAAGGGGTGGAGCTTAGCTAGAAATAGGCGTGGCATACCTAGAAATGAATCTCTATTGAAATTGTCATGAGCAAATTGAGCATTACATGGCTAATACCACTTGTTAATGCGTGGCCCACACAATATGGACCACTTGTATTAAGAGACCACCCATATTTATAGGTCACATATTTTAACAAGGCCCTGAATACAATGTACCCATCCTCTGACGGAGGGAGGATAATTAATACCACTTGCTAATGGACATTTTCATGTTGTCTTCGATCATATTATGTCATATGATGTCATAATCAACGATGTGACGTATAGAATGACGTCATAATCATGACGTCATGACTGACTCAATTTAGTCCGTCTTAAATGCTTAATAGTCCGACACGTTGTATGAATTGTATGTCTTTGCTACTTACAAAACATGCTGGTGAATATTTTGAAACTAATTTGACTGGGCGATGTTACTGCCACAAGCAGCAACAGCACCCAGTCAAATTGGTTTCAAAATAGTCAACACCTTACCTGTATAGTTTTCTGGAAATTGATAGTCAAGAAGCTCAGAGATCCATCGATATCAACACGATCGCGGTATTAATGTATTAATATACCATCCGGATTCAGTGACCGATTGACTAACGTTAGGCCTATGGAAGTCATTTCAAGCAACTGCCACCAAGATGTGACTTACTTGGGCAGAATTGTGTGTTTTTCTAACAAAATCCTTTAGAATGTTTAACACCGACATTTCAATATCTCGGATAAAGACAACTATACGAATATCTTTTTAATACTTTGACTGGTAGCCCACCCCACCCTACCCACGTACCTGTTGCTATCATAGACCTGTATTAAGTATTGCAACGACAACGACTGCCCATGTAAGCCTATCATCTTCTCTTAATGTATTTTAACCCTTTCATGAGGAGGCCGCCAAAACCGGCCTCTACAGTGATCTTGAGGATGTTGATTTGCAGGTCAACAGCTCGTTTTTGAAAATTCACCACTGAAATGACTAGTTCGATAATTGAGCCAGTCATTCCAATAGTAACTCTTCAAAACAGTCGTCTATTGGCCTGCAAATAGGCACTCAATAACCAAATATTTTTTCCCATATTCGTGACTCAATTTAGGTAATACAGGGTTAATAAATTATGAGGACGACGATGATGTACCATGTCTGTTTAACCTTTCCCGTATTGTATTATAGTATGATTCACATTTGTTGCATTTGAGATAGGGTAAAAATTACAGACTTGTTACAGACTTGAGGCGTACTATGTGTGTGGTAAATGTCAAAAGAAAAACATGCATAATAATATTGTAGAGGGCGAAAAAGTAGACAGAGTACGGTAACAATAATGGATCCATCTAAAAATAAAGGCTTGGCTTCTTCAGAAACTACACCTCTAATGTAATGACCGGTCATCTTCTTACGTTATCACAACAACTAGACTGTTAGATAGACTCAACTTCGGATACAAGACAGACCAGGACCCAGTCTATCTCCATAGCAGACTGTAAAAAAAACACTGGATCATGAAATCGCTACGTTAATGGCTACTCAATAGGCCCATACATACGAGATACATTTCTCGATCTCGTATCGAAAGAGAACTCGCAGGATACGAATGAATAATGGATGTGTGATTATCAGTAGTATCCTTTTGTCTTTAATCCATCCGTGGGAATAAATCCATGTAGGGCCAATGCAATTATGTAGCAGTATTGATAGACTACCAATGTTCCAAATTTCCAGTCAAAACTGCTGTCAATAATATTGTAGCAGATTGTTGAACACAGAAATCAACCGAAAGTGTAGGCCTATGCATGTGCTAAGTTAAGAACATCTACAGGAAATTCGGCCACAGAATTTCAAGCATATAGTTAGATAGGTATATCAATACGCTAGTGAATTAATGGATTGAGGTTAAAAAATTTTTTTACCATAAAGTAATTTCGTTGTGCACAATTTCATACCGAAAAATTGCTAAATCTCCGGTGATTCACAGTTTTCAGTGCCCTATTGTCTGTAGTATGTTTAGCCCCATAATTTCACCTACGTAGACTTGAGCCTTAATATACTAGGTATATTCCGAATCTAACAAATTTTAGATGAAATAATATTATTAGGCAAAAATTGGCTTAAATGTTGGGGTTTTCGTGCTTTTCGGTGCCCTACTTTCTGTATGTAATATGGTCGGCTCCAGAACTTCGCTCACTTAGACGTAAAGGGATTTGAATACGATAGTTATATTGGGAATTTAAAAAAATTTTACTGAAGTAATTTCGTAGTATACGATTTCATCGCGTAAATTCATTTCAATTTTGGCAGATCTGTGGGTTTTCAATGCCCTACTATTACCTGTCTGCAATAGGTTTGGCAACATAATTTCACGTCTATGGTTAGATAGCGATATGAACACACTAATGAATCTTGAGTTTTCTACCACGTAGGCTAGTAATTTCGGAATATTCAATTTAGTAGCCATGGACAGTTGTCAAATACCAATAATTTACTATATTCAGTATCAGAATGTCTGTTCTCGATTTGTAATTTTTTTTATATATATGGATGTATATAACTCAATATGAGCTAGTGCTTTTGCACAATTCTACCATCAAGTAATCTCATCGTAGGTAGTTACATATTCGCCGTATGGCCCCCATTATAATATGGTTGGTTCACATTCACCACATTCAGATAGGTGTCGGTATGTCCTGGCATATCGCTCATAATGGGTTCGGCCCCAGAATGTCACCCATATGTTTAGATAGGTATAGGCATATGCTTACGGAGTGGTGAGATTTAAAACTATCTACCATGAAATAATTTCGGCTCAAGTTTAGGCCGATTCGTGGTTTTCGTTGCACCCAATCAAATTAGTTTCAAAATAGTCATCAGCTTACCTGTATAGTTACTGTGAAATTGGAAGTCTGGGAATTCATTATTCAGCGTATATATAGACCTTGATTCCAACACGCAAAAAGGGGTGGAGCTTAGCTAGAAATAGGCATGGCATACCTAGAAATGGATCCCTCTATTGAAATTGGCATGAGCAAATTGAGCATTACAGGGCCAATACCACTTGTTAATGCGTGGTCCACACAATATGGACCACTTGTATTAAGAGAGCGCCCGTATTTATAGGTCACATTTTAACAAGGCCAATCATAGAGTGTAGACCCTTGCCATCCCGAATGCACATAGACCCGAATACAATACACTCATCCTCTGACGAGCGAGAGTAATTAATACCACTTGTTAATGGGCCTTTTCAGGTTGTCTATCCATCATATTACGTCATATGACGTCGTAATTAATTAAGTGACGCATAGGATAACGTCATAATAATGGCGTCATGACTGACTCGATTTAGTTCATCTTAAATGCTTAATAATCTGACACGTTGTACGAATTGTATGTTTTTGTTATTTAATACAAATGCTGTTGAATATTTTGAAAATAATTTGACTGGCCGCTGTTGCTGCCATAGGCAGCAGCAACAGGACCCAGTCAATTTAGTGTCAAAATATTCCACGGCTTACCTGTATAGTTTTCTTGAAATTTATCGTCTAGTAGTTCAGAAATCCAGCGATCCCAACTCGAGAGTGGTATCGGTGGAGTTTAGCTAGAGATGGGCTAAACTGGAAAGGTTCATTGTATTAATAAACCACCACAGTTTTCAGTGCCCTATTGTCTGTAGTATGTTCAGCCCCATAATTTACCCCACATAGACTTGAGCTTTAATAAGCTAGTTATATTCCGAATCTAACAAATTCTAGATGAAGTAATTTTAATACGCAAAATTTAGCTTAAATGATGGTGTATTCGCAGTTTTCGGTGCCCTATTTTCCGTAATATGGTCGGTTCGAGAACTTCGCTCACATAGACGTATAGGAGTTTGAATATACTAGTTACATTGGGAATTTAAAAGAATTTGAACGTGAAGTATTTTTGTAGTATGCAATTTCATCGCATACATTTGCTCCAATGTTGGCAGATCTGTGGTTTTCAATACCCTACCGTCTGCAATATGTGTGGCTACATAATTTCACCCATATGGTTAGATAGGGATATGAATACGCTAATGAATCTTGAGATTTCTACCACGTAGTAATTTCGTAATATTCAATTTAGTAGTCGCGGACAGTTGTCAAATGCCAACAATTTACTATGTTCAGTATTAGAATCTCAGTTTGTAATAAGTTTTTTTACATATAGCTGTGCTTTTGCACGATTCTACCATCAAGTAATTTGGTAATATGTTGTTACATATTCACCATATGGCCCCATTGTAATATGGTTGGTTCACATTCACCACATTCAGATAGGTGTCAATATGTCCTGACATATCGCTCATAATGGGTTCGGCCCAGAATATCACCCATATGTTTAGATAGGTATAGGCATAAGCTTACGACGTAGTGAGATTAAAAAATTTTGTAACGTAAATAAGCTCAAGCTTAGGATAATTCATGGTTTTCATTGCAAAACGGTCACCCCCAGAATTTCACCCACAAGTACTTATAGGAAATATGCTAGTTGTATTCCGAATGTAAAAAAATTCTACAGGAATGCAATTTCATAGTACACAATTCAATACCGAAAATTGGCGCAAATTCTGTCAAATCAACGATTTTCTGTACCACACTGTTTGCAATAGGTTCGACCCCAGAAGTTCACCCATATGGTTAGATACGTATATGAACACACTAATAAAGTATCAATGGTTTAAAAAATGTTTACTATACAGTAATTTCGTCATATGCAATTTAGTAGTGGCACACCATTGTCAAATTCCAATAATGTACTATATTCGGTACCAGAATATCTCTACATGCCTGTAGCCAGTTTCCAAACATAAGGCCATATAGAACTCAATTTGTTCTCGTGCTGTGCGAAATATTGTAATAATTCTACCACCAAATATTTATTATAGTAATATGAAAAGATTTCTATATATCCCATATTATTAGCCGCGTGTACTGGTAGAACCTGACTTATCACTAACATTTGCACATATGGTCAACAATATCATCATCATTACAACGGTTGAGGCCAATTTTGGCCTTTTTGTGTAGCAAAAATATTTGATTTAATAGTTTGTCACTGTTTCCAGTAAAGATATCGTTTAATAGGTGACATAGATATGATAGCTAAATGAAACAGATCACGATGTTTCCCACTGGATCTTCAGTCAGAATGTTTTCTACTATATCATTTTCATTGGAGAAAACTAGGTTCACGGTATTGGTTCTATCCTGGCCACTTAACTTTGTTGAAAAGATTATCTGTCGGTACAGATCGGGGTCCTGTATTGCATAAAAAATATACTTGCTTTGTGCATTTCACTAGCATTGCAGTGTATATTTCACCAATATATTTCTGGGTAATAAGCTCTTCACGTCTGTTTAAGAAGGTATCAAGATTTAGGTTTAAAATATTCTTTACAGTTTTTCTTTAATATGTTTGAATGGGTGTCAGGGTCTGTACTGCTTCTTGCGCTGATTTTCTACTGACTGGGTTGCCAGCTCTGTTGATTTCCTTATCTTTACAAGTTGTTGATACCTAATGACCCAAATTTGACCTGTTACACTCTGTTGATGCAGTAGTGCAATTTTCTCATCACTGGCTGCTCTTAATTTTGTCTGTTCCTCTCTCTCTCTCTCTCTCTCTCTCTCTCTCTCTCTCTCTCTCTCTCTCTCTCTCTCTCTCTCTCTCTCTCTCTCTCTCTCTCTCTCTCTCTCTCTCCTCTCTCTATCTCTCTCTCTCTCTCTCTCTCTCTCTCTCTCTCTCTCTCTCTCTCTCTCTCTCTCTCTCGCTCTCTCTCTCTCTCTCTCTCTCTCTCTCTCTCTCTCTGTTAAGGACTTTGGCCTGGAGAAAAAGGATGGGTGGAAAAATTGTTGGACTGACCAAAAATATAAGCTGTTTTTCCTAGCATATAGCTAATACTGCCCATATCCTTTTGCAAGAAATATTCCTTCTTTTGTGTTTATTGTATGCCTTTATATAACTTCATTTTTTCATGAAACAGTTGAGTTTATTCTCAGAATTATAATAACCTCCGGGCACGCTATTTACCATTGATGCCTTGCATCAAGATGTGTACTTGTAGAGATCTTATTTTGTTACATTCGCTGTTTGTGTGTACAGTGGGGCGTCTCACGGTGGTTAATGACTACCTGCATGTTAGGTGTCTCATTCATTTTACAGCTCTATCTTTCTAATCAAGCCAGTCGACAATGGCATATGCAGGGATCTTCTGAAATTCCATTTGCCGGCCAAGACGATTTGTTTTTAATTTATCACTGAAATGGCTCACTGGATATTCACGTCAGTCAATCCAATGATAACATTTTTAAAAAGACCTCTCTTGGCCTGCAAATGAACATTAATTCACCTTTCCAGAGTATGCACCCATCATATGACGTCATAATCATCTACATGATGTGTAGAATGACATCATAATGGATGACGTCATGAATGATGTCGATAAGTACGTCACGAACGCATATTTGAAGACGGTCTATGCGTTGTTGTACAAATTGTTTGCTTTTACTATTTAATAAATATTCTGTTGAATATTTTGAAACTAATTTGACTGGGCGCTATTGCTGCCATAGGCAGCAACAGCACCCAGTCAAATTAGTTACAAAATATTCAACATCTTCCCTGTATAGTTTTCAGGAAATTGATAGCTAGGGAATTCGGGAATCGATCAATCCCAACACGGCAAGGTGTGGGTGGAGCTTAGATAGTAATGGGCGGGGCATAGCTAAAAATGGAAAGGTCCATTAAGCAAAGATTTTAATTTGCTTGATTAGTCTTTATTATTAACCCTTTAACACTCAGCCAAAAATGGCTTCTGCGGTGGTCATACGAACTGTCCATTTGCAGACCAAGAGAAGTCTATTTTTGAAAATTTACCACTGACCATTCATACCAGTTGTACATTTTCAAAAATAGTCATCTCTTGGTCTGCATATGGACATTTTCTATGAGAAAATTTAAATTTTCTTGAACAAATTTGAGGGCTAAAGGGTTAACAGGTTAAATGACAAATTATGGAGATCCAAAAAGAGGTCACAAAGTGTTGTCTTTTGTGCAAGTTAGTTGATATAAGGAACCCTTTTACTGTCCACAAGATGGCCATTCATTAACCTTTTAATGGTCAAGCCAGGCCAAAAAATGACGTTAACAGTGTTCTTGAGAAATGTCCATTTGCAAATGGATATTCGCTGTGAAAAGATTTCAAATATTGACCAATCAAATGTTCGATCCTCTTATGCTCCCAAAGGTCAGGGACTTTATTAGCTCACCTGGCCTGAAAGGCCAAGTGAGCTTATGTCGTGGTGACCATCCGTCGTGTGTCCGTCCATCGTCCGTCATCCATCCATCATCCGTCCATCCGTCAACTTTTCCTTTAAAACCGCTTCTTCTCAAGAACCACTGGGCTGATTTCAATTATATTTGGCAGGAAGCATCCCTAGGGTATAGAGATTCAAGTTTGTTCAAATGATGCCGATCGGCTAAAATCCAAGATGGCCGCCGGCCAAAATAGCCGATCTTTAGAAACACTAAAAAATCTTTTCCGAAACCGAGGGTTAGGTCTGAAATTTGGTAAATATGCTTAGGGACTAAGGTCCCTTCAAATTTGTTCAAGGGAAGTTCATACGTTAAAAAACATGGCCGCCATCAACCAATCAAAATTTAGCGTTTGTTGGTCATATTGGGTTTTTTGTATTTGATGTATTTTGATGGCGAAAATTGCTTTATATGTGCTTATCAGTGTGGCGAGCTCAAATATGCCACTTTCGAGACTATCGGATAAATGGTTTGGCTGCCATCTTGGTTTGTTTTCCCGCCATAGGCTCCCATAGTAAAGCAATGGGCTCATAGTAAAGCAATGGGGAATTCTTTAAACGACTTCTTAAGAACTACTGGGCCAATTTCAATTATATTTTGGAGGAAGCATTCATAGGGCGTAGAGATCTAAGTTTGTTCAAGCGAAGCGGATCGGTCAAAATCGAAAATGGCTGATTTTTAGAAACACTAAAAAATCTTCTCCGAAACAGCTGGAGGAATTGATTCAAATCTCATAACACATCATCTGTGGCAGCGGTAAACCCAAGTTTGTTCAAGGGAAGTTTGTTCGTTAAAAAACATGGCGGCCATCAACCAATCAAAATCCAGCGTTTCTAGGTCATATTGGCTTTTTTGTATTTAATGTATTTTGATGGCGAAAATTGCTTTATATATGCTTATCAGTGTGGCGAGTTCTTGGTTTGTTTTCCCGCAAAGCAATGGGGAACTCTTTAAACGACTTCTTCTCAAGAACCACTGGGCCGATTTCAATTATATATGGGAGGAAGCATTCATAGAGATCTAAGTTTGTTCAAATGAACCTGATCAGCCAATTTGTCCGGCAGCCATCTTGGATTTAAGCCAATTTTAGGAAATGTCTTTAAAGATCTTCTCCGAAACGGCTTGGGGGATTGATGCAAACCTCATGAAATATGATTTATGGCAAGGGAACTTGATTGGTCAAATGGTTCGGTGGCCATCTTGGTTGACCTAGTTGTAGTGAAAATGACTTATTCTCCAGAAGCGCTGAAGAGATCGGGCCGAAATTTGGCAGATACGATTAGGCCCTAAGGGCCATTAAAGTTTGTGCAAGAGAAATTGATCAGTAAAAAAACATGGCCGCCATGGGCCAATCAGAATATAGCATGTTCGGTGGCCATATTGGATTTTTGTATTTGATGGATTTTGAGGCCGAAATTGTTTTTATATGTTTTTTGCAATTTTCGAAACTGTCGGATAAATGGTTTGCTGGCCATCTTGTTGATAAAGAGCATTCTAGTTGAAATGCCTATTGTCCAGGTGAGCGATATAGGTCCCTTTAGCGTCTTCTTGTGATGTTTTAAATGCTTATATCCTATTTATTTCTCATTATAGGTCATGGTTTGGAAAGCCACGGTATTCAGCGATCTGGTCTAATCCAGATTCATTCTGTGAAATTATCGTCAGCCCGAAGATGGTCACAGATCACTTACCAGATACTGTGTTATCGTCACTGGAACAACTACAATCACGAGACATTGTACCACATTTAAATTTACCTGATGCCGCATCTACAGAGCCTTTGTGATAATAATAAATCATTACTCCTAATTTGACTGCTTCACAATATCGCTAGAGATGGATACTGATTTTACATCGGTGGTGATATGTTCTGTAGCTTCAGTTGAAAAGTAATGGCCTTAATTTTATTTTTTAAATCCAATATATTATTAACTTATTTATTGCAAGGTTCATACACAAGTATGTCTGGAAAAGTATGGAATTATAGCAAACCCAATCCAGGCTGTGAAAAGTATGGAAAGTTCAATATTTTCTGCTAAAATGTTAATTTCCAAAATAATATAGGTAATAATTGACGCTCTCAATTTACTAGTTTCGCCATTTTCCTGCAAAATTGGACAGTCTTTAAATGGACGCTAATTGGAGATATCATAGAATGGATCTGGAAATTTATAAATTATGTCTGGAAAATGCATGGCAAAAGTATGGAATTTTATTTTGCTGAAGGTGTATGAACCCTAGACTTGAAAAAAATGTGAGCTTTTAAACATACCTGTTATAAGATAAGGTATGTAGAATTTTCACAGATGCAATCTCGTCACTAGCATATGGTCCATGACACCAGAGTAATGTACCAGTGATTGGAACATGCTGAAGAAATGACTGTTTGTTAACCATTTAATGGTCAAGATTGGTAAAAAAAATGAACAGATTTTTCTTTTGTATCTATCCATTTGCATGCAAGGGAGGAATATTTTTGAAAATTTACCACTTTAAACGAGCCACTGGCCCGAGCCAGTCATTTCAGTGGTAAATCTTCAAAAATAGTTCTCTTTGCCTAAAAAATTACATTTCTCAAAAACACTGGAAAGGCTGGTTTTGGCTGGCTTGATCATTAAAGATTTAATCTACATTCACCCGTCCAACCTCATGGTAAAATCAAGCCGAGAAAGACTATCTGTCATAGTACCCCTGTTTGCCATAGAGTTTCTTAAGTTTGAGTGAGGCATTGTCAAAGACATGCTTTTGTCAAATTCTTATTCGGTTGTGACCTGATTGTAGGTGGAAGATGATAACTTGGGCGTGGATCGAGGCATATGTATAGCTACTACGCACATGTGATAGTCAGATTAACCAAATTAAAAGAACTTGGCCTGTAAGTTTTCGCTTTAGGCCTATATTTGTAATTTGCCATTTAATTGAATTGTTTCAGTGTAAAAGTAGAAGGCTACTTTATTTGGGCTATGAAAATGAAGAGGCCACACCCACAAATAGCAGAGTTGTGGCCCTTGCTATACTTTCACATGAGAACATACCCTAACACGCTTGATATACTAGTATGTCGGCTCTAAATTCAATAATATTCAGAATTATAAAAAGTTATGTTCCCCTACTGGGCATGTGGAATGTACACAGTCATGCACATGTCAGGCCCCACCTTTGCGCATGCGCATACTGGTACTTCCATTTTCTAATATATTGGCTTATAAGCAACATTGAAAACAATTTCAAGCTCTATTTTGTAGAATTTTCATTCATTTCTTTCATCCATTTTTCACTGTGGCTGAATCTAAAGCATCAGAGGAGTCTGCCTCATCATCCATTAAGGTGATATTGTTCCATATATTATTTAAGACTTGTAACATTTATACATTACCGGTTTTCGTTCGTGTCTGGGAGTTAGAGTCCCTTGTCTCTTTGTGTTCACAGGTACATCTTATGGTGGTAGAGCTCCTGTTCTTCACTCAGAGGTTGATCACATCTCCTTTTTTCTGACTTATCATATGATATGTCTATGGGTCGGAGATATAAAACAAAAAATATCCCTCCTTTTGTCCCATCCCCTCCATCAGACAGTACAGATTCGGCAGATGGTATGGATGTGATTTTCAGCACAAGAGGATGGTTTACCTGTGTTCAGGATAAGGGAGTTTATTAGTTATGGCACCTAATTATTTGAAATTTTTATCGATTTTTGCTGCCATCTTTATTGCACTATTCTCTCTTGTGGTTGTGCATGGGTTCTCAGATATATAATTATAGTATTATAGTATTCTTGAGTGATGAATGTATGTGGTCCTAGGTATTTCTTGCATTCATAATCTGATATCTCCTCCCCTTGAAGGGGCTTTTGCATTGAAGTTTGATGTCATAATCAGCCAGATTTTTCCCTCTCATCTTTTCTAACATTCTCATGTTATCCCTGGCTGTGTTTTTTATTACTTATTTTTTTATGAAGATATCTGTCTCTTCGGGGTTGTCAGTAATAAAAGTGGTTGTCTTCTCTCTCGAGTTTGTTTTTTATTTCTTTAGCAAAATTAGCAAACTAAAATACTCATTCTCTTGGTATGTCTACCTTTCAGAAGTCATGATGTCCATCTTGTTTGAAGCACCTAAGGCTAGATTCTTCCCCCACCTCTGCCCATCTTGTACCGATTGTAGGATGTCTAACAAATGTGCTATTTTTAAAGAGTTGTGGTGGGTGAAATATAACCTCGTAATTCTTCTGTTCTCAGGTGAAGATGATGGTAGAAGACGGCAAGAGGGTGAGAAAGGAGGGGAAAGGTAAAAAGAAGGCCTCCAAGAAGGGTGAGCTGGGGTCCTTCAAGGTAGAATTAGTGAGTGAGATGCACAGGACCTTGAAGGACCTGATGCTTGACATGCTTTGCGGCATGTTGCCGGGCACAGGTGTTTCAACTTCCTGCACATCGACCTCAGTGCAGGTATCCCCCGTCCCTGGATCATGCCCTCCTAGTTCGGACAAAGCTTTCAGTGATCCAGGGGGCGGCTGACGTGGACCCAGGCTTGATGTTCGCATCGCCTGGTGATCCAGCGGCACGAGTAGCATCAGGCAGGACCCGACCAGCGGGCCTGACCACGATCACTCGCGGAGTACCCTCGTCATCTGCCTACAGTCCTTTTCCTGGTCAGTCTGGGTTAGATTTCTTTGCTAACCAGGAGTCTAATTTTCCTGACCAGGAAGATGATGAAGACTATCTGCTCGGCCCACAGGACGAGCATGAAGCCATTGATACGAGCGTTTACACTTCCTACATGGGGAGCGCGGCTGCTCACACATATGGTACCGTTCCCTCAGGAGCTGGATTCATGATTCAACCTGTGGGCCGATTTGGAGGAGATGGCCGCCCATATAAGATACCACGCCTAGCCGTGGATTCTTATACGGATGACCCGGAGCGCACTAGTGTGGCTTATGCCCCTCACATGAGCGCGGCCCCGGTGCGCGATCTGCCCGTGGAGAATGTCATGCCAGCCCTCGCGGGCCCGTATGCATTCCCCGGGCAGTCGGGTATGTCTGTAGCCTCCACCACGGCCCCACTTGTGAATGCCATTGAAGATGGCGAGGGTCCGCTGCTCGTCAGCAATTCGCAGGTGGCCACGGATGAAGACTGGTCTGACACGTGCACGTGGCTACTCGCTGTCAGACCAGAGCTCTCCGTGGATAAAACGGCCGCCAGTTGGCCACCTCGGCTCAATCATATCAACATGCTAGAATTACGGGCTGTAATTCTAGGCCTGGAACACTTCTTAAGGAAGTGGAGGGAAAGCTTGTGTTGATACATTCAGACAACTCAACAGTAGTGAGTTACATAAACCGTCAGGGCGGAACGAAGTTTCCCAGTCTCTGTATGATGACATGGAAGCTGCTTTGCTAGTGCATAGATCATATGATCACGTTGAAAGCAGTTCATATTCCAGGAAGGCTGAATCTGTTACCAGACTCATTGAGCCGAAGGATGAGCATTCTGCCTACAGAATGGCAACTAAATCAATGTGTGGCGGAACATCTATTCAATCATTGGGAAAAACCTAACATAGATTTATTTGAATGAAGAAGAATGTGAAGATGATGACGTAATGTTTCTCCGATTCCAGATCCAAGGGCTATCGCAATAGGTGCACTAGCTATCAGTTGGAAGGGAATGTATGCATACGCATACCCTCCAACAATCCTGATTCCAAGGATTCATCAGAAAATCAAGCAAGAGGAATGCCAAGTGCTGATCGCCCCGAATTGGCCAAGCTGATCATGGTTTACGGATCTGTTGGACTTTCTGGTCTGCAATCCGGTTCCGCTGCCTCTGATGGACAATATTATCTTCCAGGGAAAGACCCTTCACAACAATCCATCAATGTTTCAATTGACTGCATGGATGTTGTAAAAAAATCTGCAATTAAGTAGGGCTTTTCTGAGCAAGCAGCCAATTTCATGGCCAGAGCCAGAAGGGGGTCAACCTCCAGAGCATATAATTATAAAATCAACAGATTTGCAGAATGGTGCTCAAAGAGATGTATTAATCCAATGGATGGACCTATTCAGGTAGTAGCAGATTTTCTCTGTCACCTGTATGATGCCTATAGTCTTAAGCCTAATTCTATTGCTCAATATAAATCAGCATTAATGACTGTTATCCCTTGCTTGGCAAAGAGGGGAAGTATGTGTTCTAAATCCTCTTATCAAAGGTATCGGCAATCTTAGACCGAGAAATCCTCCACAGATACTGTCATGGAGTCTTTCTCTGGTTCTTCAAATTTTGAGTGATAAACCTTTTGAACCACTTAGTGATACTTCTATAAAATTGTTGACACTTAAAACTGTTTTTTAACTGCAGCATCCTCAGCCAGACGCAGAAGTGAAATTCATGCCTTGTCTGCTGAGCCTGACTGTTATATAGTTACAGGTGAAGGCCTTAAGCTTCTACCGAGATTGAATTTCTTGGCTAAGAAGCAATCTTTAAAATATCCGGGTCAACCTATAAGTTTACCTGCCTTAGCCAAATATGATCCTGGTGCTAAAGCATGATGTCCTGTCCGTGCATTAAATAAGTACAAAAGAAGAACTCGGGTTTGGTGGACGGACCCATGCTCCCTATGGTTGTCATATATTGAACCGCATGGTAGGGCGTCAAGAGACACTTTCCAGATGGATAGTAGAAGGCATTCAATTCTGTCATAAGACAGCCACTGGAAATCAAGTAGATAGAGCCAAGGCTCATAGTGTCCATGGTGTGGTAACTTCCACGGCATTATTTAATGGTATTTCTATTGAAGACATTATGTCAGTAGCCCAGTGGCACTGTGAATCGAGTTTTACTGACGATTATCTCCGTGACACTTCCAATCCACTCGCCATCTCAGTCCTTAGAAAATAATGCAGAGGTATTTATTTGTAATTAGTTTTCCTCCTCTGCTATTTACAATTATCACATTTGTTAGTAGGGGATCCTTACTATTTCCGGTTACATTCTCTTCATCTGTATGGGGGAAGAGGTGATTTCCGCGCCCATGACATCAGTGTCAGTATATGTGACCATTTTGTATTTTGTCTTGTTGATAGTGTCAGGTTATTATTTAATATGGTGATGCTTAATGTCTCTTAATTGTGGTTCTTTCAGAATTTTTTTAAAATGAAGCAATCCTTGTTTTTCCCAATGTCTAATAATACTTTTTTCAAGTACCGGTATTAGAGAACGTGCTAGTCATTTAGAGCAGCATTTTTCCTAACCTTCCTCAGAAAGAGGGTTTGGGTTGGGGGGGGGGGGGTGTGTTGGTAGTGGTTGAGCGTATTTGCCTTTAGATCAATCTCTCTTCATCAGTCGATTATCTGATGCAAAATTCTAACCTGGTTGTGTTTTCAGACACAATTTCAGATGTTTTAAATCTCTAAGATTCAAAGAGCTAGTCTCTTCGAGGGTGAACTGGTTTTAGGACCTTGCCTCCCTCCCACCAAATATTCTTTCAAATTCTGGCTTTTATCAAGAGTCTTAGGGAGGTCAGTATGTTCTCATGATGAGATGACATACTTACCTCCCTAACAGGATCCCGGCCTCTCCAACACACAGAGGCCAGGTCCTTTGGGTTTTTTAATAGTTGCTTCTATGTCAGCCAATATTTAGTAACGGAAGTACCAGTATGCGCATGCGCAGAGGTGGGGGTCTGACATGTGCATTACTGTGTACATTCCACCTGCCCAGTAGGGGCACCTATATTTTTATAATTCTGAATATTATTGAATTTAGAGCCGATATACTAGTATATCAAGAGTGTTAGGGAGGTAAGTATGTCATCTCACTCGTGAAAAAGAAATTTGATAAATTTTCTTATTTCAAAGTATTGAAGCCTTTGGGGAAAATACATTTGTGGTACATTTCGCCATTTAGCAACGGATTAAAACCAAATTTGGCAAATATGTTCCTTTAGGCAATCACCATTGAGGCTATGAAGATGAAGTGGCCCCGCCCACAAAAAGCAGGGTTATGGCCCTTGCTATATTTTCAAAGTATTGAAGCCTATAGGGAAAATATATTTGTGGCACATTTCGTCATTTATCAATTGATTAAAACCAAATTTAGCAGACATGTTCCTTTAGGCAAAATCTATTTGGGCTATAAGGGTGAAGTGGCCACACCCATAAAGAGAGTCCATAGCTCTGGTTCATTAATGCAATTTTAAGTATTGAAGCCTTTGGGGAAAATACATTTGTGTCACGTTTCGTCATTTATCAATGGATTAAAACCCAATTCGGCAGATATGTTCCTTTAGGCAATATCTATTTTGGCGACAAATATGAAGTGGCCACGCCCACAAACAGCAAAGTTATATCCTTGCTATGTTTTCTAAGTATCGAAGCCTATGGGAAAAATACGTTTGTTGCATGTTTTGTCATTTGTTGATGGATTACAACCAAATTTAGTAGATATAGTCCTCTAGGCAAACTCTATTGGAGCTTTGAATTTGAAGTGACCATGCCCTTAAACAAGTGCCATAGCTCGGGTTCATTGAGGTGTTTTTAATTATTGAGCCATATGGGGAAAATACATGTTTTCTCCAATTGTTGATAGATTAAATTCAAATTTAGCAGATATGTTTCTTCAGTCAAATATATATTTGAACTATGGATATAAATAGTATGCATCTTTAAACAAGGGCCATAACTCTGGTTCATTAAGTCTTAAACTATTGAACCCTATGGTGAAAATCCATTTGTTTCGTCAATTGTTGATTTAAAATCTAATTTAACGGATATGTTTCTTCAGTCAAATATCTATTTGGACTATGAATATAAAGGGCATGCATCTTTAAACAAGGGCCATAACTCTGGTTCATTAAGACTTGAAACTATTGAACCCTTTGGTTAAAATACATTTGTTTTGTCAATTGTTGATGGATTAAAAACAAATTTAGCAGATATGTTCCTTCAGTCTATATATATATATATATATATATATATATATATATATATATATATATATATATATATATATATATATATATATATTCGTGCTATGAGTATGAAGTAGGTACGACTCGAAATTAGGGCCATAGCTCTGGCTCTTTAAAGTATTTAAAATATTAAACCTTTTCGGGGAAATAATCTGTGTCGGGTTTCATAAATTAGTAATGGACTAAAACAAGGTTTGACAGAAATGTTCCGTTAGTACACTTCAGTCAAATGGCAGGGATGGCTGCCCTATTGATTAATGGTACTCTTCCTGTTGGTCAATCATGCCAATATTCTTGCATTTTCCCATCCAAATTTGTTACTGTGACCTCACCATTGCCCCTTTGGTAAATGTCAGTGTTGTGACAATTGAACTATTGACTAATAGTGTCTGTGATGGCTGACCCATTTATCAATGGTACTTTTACCGTCCGTAAATAATATCAATGACACCAATATTCCTGCATTTATTCATCCACATTTCTTTACTGTGACCATTGACCCTTTGGTAAATGTCATCTGCTGGGTCAATAATGTCAGGGATGGCTGCCCCATTGATCAATCGTACCTTTCCCATTGGTCTATAATGTCAGTCAGACACTAATATTCTTGCATTTCCTCATTCAATTTGTTTACTGAGAGTGACCATTGTCCCTTTGGTAAATGTCATCTGGGTCAATAATGTCAGGGATGGCTGCCCCATTGATCAATGCTACCTTTGCCATTTGTCAATAATGTCAATGACACCAATATTCATGCAATTCCTCATCCAATTCTTTACTGTAACCATCGTCTAGTTGGTAAATGTCATCTGCTGGTTCAATAATGTCAGGGATGGCTGCCCCATCAGTCAATGGTACTTTTCCCATTGGTCAATAGTGTCAAGGACACCAATATTTTGGCTGGATATTATATGATGGCACCATCCGGACAGGCGGTAGAGTGGTTTCCGGATGATAACTCTTACCGTTTATCGGATCATTGAAACTTCATAGGGTGGTTGGACTAGGTCTGTAGAAGAAATCTTTCGAAATTGACAGTGATCCGAAATCCAAGATGGTCGCCAGCCAATGGTATTTGGTGGTTGGATTAAGTCTGGAGAAGAAACTCATCGAAATCGACGATAATCCAAAATCCAAGATGGCTGCCAGCCAAGGGTGTCCATCATGAAAATTGGTTTCCAGATGATAACTCCATTACCATTAATCGGATTGCTTTGAAACTTGATTGGGTGGTTGGACTATCTTTGGAGAAGGAAACTATTGAAGTCGACGATGATCCTAAGTCCAAGATGGCCCCAGCCACTGGTGGCCATCTTGAAAATTGATTTCTCCATTTCTGTTTAACGGATCGCGTCGAAACTTCATGGGATGAGGAAAGAACTTATTGAAATTGTAGATGATCCGAAATCCAATTTGGCCGCCAACCACCAGCGGCCATCTTGAAAATTGATTTCAGACGATAGACCGTTTAGTAGATCACGTTGAAACTTCATAGGATGATTGGTCTACATCTGAATAGCTCTCATTCATTAATTTGTCATCATGTCGTGGTATTATGCACCATTTGTGTAGCTCTTGTTGATTTGTGGTAAGGATGATTGCTGCATTGGTCAATAATGATAAGAACCATCTGTCTATGACAACAGTTATGGTTACCTGATGGACCAATGATGCTTGTTGTGCATTAATTAATCTAAACGTATTTGCAGTTCCTCATCAGCTAGGTGAAGACTATGGTCCTTGGGATATTTATTCCAGCCCATTATAGATGCCGATTTTGGCTGACTTGTCAGGTATATTTCACTAGCATTTTCACCCCTCAGATCACAGTATCTCCAAGTGAACCGTTGAATTTTTCTCTCATTAATTATTCAGGAATTTATTCTATCCGCTCTATAATACGTCTGAAATTGTAGCCTTGTGTGCCAAATATGTTATACTGTTGTATGATACTGCATTTTATTGTATGTAATTACTTATTTTTATTTACGCTTTTATAATTTGTTTATCCATGAATATGTGTGCTATAATGTCTGCCTGCTGAATTTCTGCAGACTACATTTTCGATGGATTTTAACTCTGGATATGCAAAATATTTTGAAAACAATTTGACTGAAAGTTGTTGGTGGCTAAGCCACCAACAACTTTCAGTCAAATTGTTTTCAAAATGTTCAGCAGGTCCAGAGTTATTGCCCATTCAAATTATGTGTTTGGTCGCTTGCAGACATTTAATACTTGAGTTATATTATTTTTAAGTTAATCATGTCTCAAATTTGTAACGTTTAATCCTTCGACATTTACAGACTGGAAACGGCAAATTCTATATGTTGTAGGAAATATTCTGTTGAATATTTTGAACCTTATTTTCCATTGACCAAATCTTGAGAAACCTGGAAAAATACTATTCTCTTGTCCAGAAAACACATTCTTCAAGAACACTACAGATGCCGTTTTGGCCAGATTGTTCATTAAAGGGACAAATACATATTTACTTTGAATATATTTGTGCTTCTAAAAGTGTTTGAATATATTTGTATCAAATGTATTCAGCTCTGTACTTAAGTACTTTATAAAGTATTATGAGAATTTAAAATACTTCAAATATGTTTATAGATATTCCTAGTTCATGAATTTAGTACATTCAATAAATAACCAGTAATTTTAAATCATTTTAGACTAGCGTTTAAACTAAATCAGTGATTGATTTATTAACCCGTTAAACAGGCATGTGCAGCGGTCTTGAGAAATGCCCGTTTGCATGCCAGAATAATATTTTTGAAGCTTTACCACAGAAATGACGGGCTCGATAACCGCGCCAGTCATTTCAGTGGTAAATTTTCAAATATAGTCTCTGCTTGTAAATGGATATTCAATAAAAAAAAAATTTTATCGTCTTTTCTCATCGTGATCATTAAAGGGTTGATCTAATAAGAAATTTGGTTCAAAGAGTCAACCGATTTCGTAATTTTATTGACTTTGGTGGTGTTTCAGACAGGTTCATGTTGTAACTGTGTTTCTATTAATGTATGTATACAATGTATATGAATTCTTTGCACATTTAACCATCTAATTTGTTCAAGAAAATTATAATTTTCTCATAGAAAATGTCCATTTGCAGACCAAGAGTAGACTATTTTTGAAAATTTCCCACTGGAATGACTGGCTCGGTTATCGAGCCAGTCATTCCAGCAAGAAATTTTCAAAAATAGTCTTCTCTTGGGCTGCAAATGAGCATTTCTCAAGACCACTACGGAAGCTATTTTTGGCTGATATGAGTCTTAATTATGTATGAACAAGTTGATTTCGTCAATGCAGTCTGAATCCAGCAGCAACGACATTTACTCAAATTGTTATCAAAGTAAGCAGCAGAGGTTTAACCTTAACAAAGTTTACCGTAAGTAAATTATTATTAATGTCACAGATTGATGTACCACTAAATTGGCTACATAACAATATTGATATACGCATTGCTGATTTTCTGCTGTATTCATTGGCCTTTAGCGCTTACAGACCAGAAATTACAAATCCCTTTGAATCTAAGAGTTATCATACCCCCACAAAGGGGGATATATAGCAATTGGTTTGTCCGTGCATGTATCTGTCCGAATGTTCATACCTCCATCCCCTTATTTTCAAGGGGTTTTCACGTATAGTCAGCAATCTTGGTATGTAGATGCATCAGGTGTGTCATGTATCAAAAGTAGTGAACATCATATGTTATTCTTGTCCGGACTGTAGGGTCGAGAGTGTTTTGTATACAGTAACCAAACTTGGTATATGGATGCCTCATGGCCTAAAGGTGTCATGTACCATAAGTAGGTCAGCATGATCTACTTTTCACAGCTTACTGAACATCATCGATTACTCTTGTCCGAGCCAGTTTCACGATTTTTTTTGTATACAGTAACAAAACTTGGTGTATGGATGCATAAAAAAATACCAAAATGAGGTCATGCTAACCTACTGTTCACGGTGCACTGAACATCATAAATTATGCTTGTCCAGACTAGTTTCAAGAATTTTTCTTATACAGTAACCAAACTTGGTGCATGGATGCATAATGGCCTAAAGGTGTGTCATGTATCAAAAGTAGGTCAGCATGACATACTTTTTTGCGGTTCTCTGAACATCAGAGATTATTCGTGTCCAGCCTGTAGTATCACAAGTTTTTGTATACACTAATCAAACTTGGTGTATGGATGCACTGCGAGTTATGGCTGTGTTGCCAACATGACCTACTTTTCACGGTTCACTGAGCATCAAATACCATTCTTGTCTTGGCTTTACGTTGAGTCTTTTGTATACATTTACCAATCATGGTGTATGGATGCATTCTACTTGTAACTAGTATCAATTCATGATTCAGTCAACTTCAATGTTAATTGCATGTGTTCAGCGAAAGGTGTCGTCCAGCGGAAGGTGGGAGTATCCTTTATGATGCACTACATCACTAAAACTCTAGTTCTTTTGAATATTTTGAAACTAATTTAACTGGACCCTATTGTCAAGATGTTTTCAGTAGCTTTCCTGTATAGTTGTTTTGAAAATGAGGGATTTTAATGGTTAAAGGTCATGAGGTCCATACTACTTACTTACTTACTTACTTAGCCTACATGTGATACAGTTTATAATTTCATTTGATAACGAGATGTAGGCCTATTAAGGTCTCCAGTTTTTTGACGATCTTGCAAATCGATTATGTAAAAAATACATGAAACGTATATCTTTTTATATCTACATATTCTGATTGTCTTATGTACACCCATTACATTGTATTGATAACATTTTAGCTGTATTCGTGCACTTATTCATGCATGCATGCGTGGCACACACTCATGCACACACATATGCATATGCACGCACATAGGTTCCCACGCATGCGCACTGTATCTTAGATTGTGGAAAATTCAGGACAAACTACTAAGCGATAAACTAGAGCCGAAAAATGTAAGAAGCAGAAGTTTTATATGAATATTTACATTCAGCCAAGTACTAGATTTATGAGGACACACCCAGTCACAACCCTTGGATCTCCTCCAAGTAAATACCCTTTCTCCATTAAACACTTGTTCTAGAATACTTACAGATCCACATCTGAATCTCTGGTATAAAGTTGTTTCTCAACTCTAGACAAGGGAGACAACTGTTTGTTATTTCATGTTTATCTCATATTCTGAGCAGAGTTCCATACCTTGAGCAGTGTATGATGGCTATACTCTGTATATTCTATGAGGGTTAATACTTTAATAGTCAAGGAAGGGACAATTTTGCCCAGTAAATGTCTTTTTGCAGACAAAGAAAAGACTGTTTTTGGAAAATTTATGACTGACACGAATATCAAGCCAGACATTTCAGTGATAGATTTTCTAACGTAACCTCTTGGGCTACAAATGAATATTCCCTAAGACCACGCCAGATTGGCGATTAACTGTCTGACTGCTGCAAGCTACCAGACAATAATTTCAATGAGTAAAAACTCTGGACCGGCTGAATATTTTGAAAACAATTTGACTTAAAATTTTAGTCAACTTGTTTTCAAAATATTCTGCATATCTAGAGTTAAACTCTATGAAAAATCTAGTCTGCAGGAATTCAGCATGATGACAGTTAAAGGCTTAATACATCTCTACACTCCTGATTATCGAGTTACCCCGCTTACCCCGATCACGTATCCGAACAACGAGAGTATAATCAGACAATGGTATCATGTGGTACAAATTGTCCGACTCGACTACTCCCGCGTTGAGTGAGAGTAAAAGTGTGCGCATGCGTAGACATGTAAAAAAATATGGCGGCTTAACAAGAGCACAATAACTATGTAACAGTGTATACATTTCTTTTCAAGCCGCCATATTTTAATCCAATTATACGCTTTTGCGTTCGGGAATGGCACTCTTTTACTCGCATCTGCTTATACAGTATGCATGCACAAGTACCACATAATACTTCTGATCTGGTTACTGCGACAATATATCCGAACTTAGCATAAATCACCTGTTTTTTGTGACTAAAGACCCATACGATTTGCTAAAGACATGGCTTTCTCTGTGCAATTGCCATGCCAGTGTGCCACTGAATACCAAGGATATGATACTCGGTGTATGGGTGGCCTCAGTACAGCTTCCCACATGCTGAGACACATGCCTCCAAGCCTCAAACCCCAGCCGGGGCTATTCTTATGACCCCAGGGTCACGACCATCTTCTTCAACCAGTATACATTTGTCTAACACAAGGTCAAGCAAATGCCATGAAGATACCACGAGTCCAATTTCATTTTACTCTGATATTCCAAATCCCTGGGTTCCAGGGCATCTGACACACGCCAGTTGTCCTGTGGAAATATTCCAATCGCCAGGTGCCTGGGAACCTGACACACATGAGGTGCCCTGTGGAAAACAATCGTGTCCACCACAGGGGCCTAGATATTGGACACTGGATAGGCCACCCGGCACTTGCTACGAGTTCTTGGGCATGGGTACTGCCCACAAGCTCACCATCCCAATTGCCGGTGCCCCTGGCCACAAGTATAAAATGAGGCCACACCACCTTCAATCATTCAGATGTTGAATCAGAGACTCGGCTTAGCTAAGTTTCAACAAGAATTCTCTCAGAGCTATGCGTAGTTATTATTCTTCACTATAACTTGAGCCAACCTGTTCATTGATAACAGAGCCAGTCATTCCACTAGTAAATTAAAAAAAATAATGTATCGGTCTGCAAATGGCCATTTTTTAAGAGAAAAATTAACAAATCTGACGTTTAACCCTTTCACGACGAAGTCGCCCCAAACCGGCCTCTCTACTGGTTTTCTGGAATGCCCATTTGCAGGCCAACATAAGTCTATTTTTTTTAATTTACCACTTGAATGACTGGCTCAATAACCGAGCCAGTCACTCCAGTGGTAAATTTTCAAAAATAGTCTTCTCTTGGTCTGCAAATGGACATTTGTTATGAGAAAATTGAAATTTTTGGAGAAAATTTTGTCATTAAAGTGTTAAACCGTTAATAGACACTGCGCTTCACTAAAAGCATGTACCCGGAGACCAGTCCATGACATCATTATTATCCTTCCTCAGTACTATAGAGCATTTATATTGTTTTATCATGTAAAATCAGCAGAGAAAACATCAAATACCGAATATCTGTCAAGAATTGAGCCATGCATTTTTCTAATGCATTCTTTACATACAGATTATATAACATGTGTCAATGTCATAATCTTGTATCATATTGAATAAGACAGGTAATTTTTTGCTTTTTGGAGTTCTCTGGCAGACGTTGTTATTAGGTGAACTGTTCCACGTTGTTTCTAGAATGTGTTTCATTGATATGACTCTGTCTAACCTTGGTTCTTATCCGTCTTAAACAAGCTTGCTTTCCTGTAATGAATATGCTTGTTAACATTCCAAGAAACTTATCTTATTGCCAGGTAAAAATTGATGTGCCAGCAGTTTGTTAACTGCAACAGGAAAAGTATGTTTTTTGCAAAAATTTGGATTTTCTAACATATCTTGCTGCAGCAGAAAATCTGATATAATAGGATGTGAAACTATACATTGACCAATCAAAGTTTAGCGTTTTTGGTGACCATTTTGGAATTTTTTATTTGATGGAATTTGAAGCCGAAATTGTTTTATATAGGTTGTTGGGTATGCTGAATTCAAATTTGCCACTTACTAAACTTTTGATTAAACGGTTTGGTGGCCATTTTGGATCATTTTCCTGCCAAAATCTCTTCGTGAGAACCACTGGGTAAATTTCAATTATATGTGGCAGGAAGCATCCGTAGGGCATAAGGATCTAAGTTTGTTCAAACGAAGCTGATCGGACAATTTGGCTCATGGCCATCTTGGATTTTGGCCCATTTTTAGAAACGTCTTTAAAAATGTTCTCCATAACCGCTTGGGGTATCGATTCAAAACTCATGAAATATGATCTAGGCCAAGAGCTGAACCAAGATTGTTCAAGAGAACTTGGTTGGCCAAATACTTTGGCGGCCATTTTGGATGACTTAGTTTTCGCGAAAATTACCTCCAGAACTGCTGAATGGATCGGGCTGAAATTTAGGAGATATGATTAGGGCGTAAACCCAATTCAAGTTTTGTCCATGGAAATCTGATGCACATCAAAAAACATGTCCGCCATGAATTAATCAAAATTTAACGTTTATGGCGGCAAATTTCTGAGAAAATCATGAAAAGACTACTTATTAACGACTGGACCAATTTTAATAAAACTTAGCGAAACCTTTTTACAGAAATTAGATTGGTAAATTTGTACAGAGGTCATCTCATTTTCTTCGTTTGTGCCAGTGGCCAATAATTCCAGGTGAGCGATACAGGCCCCTTGGGCCTCTTGTTATTTTTAACCGTGACTAGCATGCGCAGCTCATATTTAAAGCTCTCGTGTTCCATTAAATATAGACACTTTTGCACGAGATATGAGGTGCCTGTTCAATTTACCCAACATGCAATGCTACCCAGTGTGCAATGCTACCCAGCATGCAATGCCCTGACTCCATAATCGTTGTAATTGTTGGATGCCATATTCGTTTAGTCTATTGTCCGCACAGGCCAGGATTTCTCAAACAAAACCAACCTGCTTGCACGTGCAAATAGTCATTTGTCCTCCACCTCTGGAAGCGTAAGCACGCACGTATGGCGTATTCACAGCAGTATATTCGACAGTCTGTATTTCAATACTGTTCAGAGAAAGTGTGTCAATGTCCAGGAGAAAGTAGGAGAAAGCTTTTATATACATTGACAGTAATTTGCGGGAAAGTTGTTGCTATCAAGGACAGCACCAACATTCAGTCAAATTGTTGTCAAAATAATTAGTATGTAATGCAATTACTACCTGCTATATATTTGATACAAATTTTATTGAGAGGTGTTGCTGCAACAGCTTTCAGTCTATGTATTCTAAAATAATCATCATAAATTTCAGTCAACACTTTCTACGGATTTGAAGAGCAATTTGAATGTAAGTTGTTGCTGACTAAGGCACCAACAACGTTATCAAATTGTTGTCCATAGAATCACACGGCGCTCAGTATTACTATCTAAGTAGAGTGAGTGTATGGCCAAAATGCGCTTTGCCTGCACGAAGGAAATATTTCACCTAGCTACCGTGTGTACGTTTCTGTTCGACCAATGCATTTCAAACAAATGCACAAATCTGTCAACGAAACATGCACGCCGTTTGCTAAGCATTCATTCTTGGCGAGAAAGCATATATAGGCCTACGCTCACTTTAGCTAAATAGTAATATATTGATTGCGCATGTGTGGATAATAATTCGACAATGTTGTTGGTGCCTTAGAAACCAACAACTTACAGTCAAATTGCTATTCAAATCCGAAGCCAGAGTCAACTAAAAATTATGATGATTATTTTAGAATATAGCGACTGAAAGCTGTTGTAGCAACAATTTTCATTCAAATTACTATCAAATCTGTACCAATTAGTAATCACGTTACCTAATAATTATTTTGACAATAAATTTTACTGAATGTTGTTGCTGTCATTGATAGCAATAACTTTCATGCAAATTATTGTCAAAATATATTTATAAGATTTCTCTAATTTCTTATGGAAATTGACACAGTTGCGCTGAACAGTATTGAAATGCAGGCCGTCGAATGTACTGCCGTGAATAGTACACCCTACGTGTATGCTTATGCTTCCAGAGCTGGAGGAGAAATTACTATTTGCACGTGCAGGCAAGTTGGTTTTGTTTGTGAAATCCTGACCTATACAGACAATAGACTAAACAAATATGGTGTCCAATAGTTACAACGATTATGTAGTCAGGAAATTGCATGCTGGGTAGCATTGCATGCTGGGTAAATTCAACAGAAATCATCAGGCATCTCAAATCTCGTGCAAATGGGTCTAGATTTAATGGGGCACGAGAGCTTTAAGTATGTTGGTACACTATTTTTCAGTTTTTCTTGACAAAACATATAAGCCTCAGCTATAGTGCGTATGTGCTTGTTGTACATATTTAAAGGATTTAGAGATTCGATTGTTGATCATTCCATGAATTATGTATATTAAAGACCTTGTTTTATGAGAGAGCAACACCCTTTACCTACACTATTCAAAGAATGAGCACCAGTCCTGATTTTTAGATAACTACAATGCTTGGTAATAACGAAGGGATCCGATCTGTTATTCATGTATCTGACATCATAATCAATTACATCAATAATTATCTGAGGTCAAAATCATAATCACGTATAGTTCAGACACGAAAATCGAAAAGTATGTCACTATTCTTGAATCTTGAATATATCTTGACCTCCTTTGCATATAACTATTAAGTTCAGCGCTGGATTAACCACTAGGCTACTTAGGCTACAGCCTAGGGCCTCACACTTTAGGGGGGCCTCACGGTTTTTCTGTAGGCTAAGAAGAGACAAACACAGTACCATCTACACTGCGGTAATACAGTTGTCTTGGTTAATACTAATTTACAGTCAGAGACAAGAGTATTTTTGAAAGTTTACCAACAGAATGACTATTCTAGTCATAAATTTAAAATAAAATTCTCTTGGCCTGCAAATGGACATTGGCGATGCGAAGACGTGAATCTTATTGCCAATTTAATACCACTTTGATGGTCAAAGGAATTCTACAGTGGTGCTGAGGAATTTCCATTTGCAGGACGAGAGAATGCTATTTTCGCAAATTTCATTGATAATTTACAAAAATTTTCTTTTTGACCTTCAAAAATTATAATTTTCTTGAAAAATCTTGACCAATTAATAATTAATAAAATTATGGCAAATAGGCGTCAGTTTGCATCTCGGAGAATCTAGATTTAAGAATGGAACCCTTATGGGCTCCAGCCTAGGACCTCGCACCAGCTTAGGCCAGCCCTGATTCAGCCGCCTACACATATAAATGTATCCTAAATATAACATCCACTTTATACCTGCAAAGACAGTGACACACAAACTTAACATCTAACAGTACGTCAGGTTTCAAGTCTCACATGGGTAAACCATAACAATATTTACACTACAGCCAGATGGAGCACAATAAGTACCATGAGGGAAAAAACGACCATAACCTTAGAACATGTTATTTGTCAGGGGATCCAATTCAAAACCTTTAGAGGAAAAACAGAATACAGATTATTGATTAGATAAAAGAGACTGAGATAAAAGTATGGCATTGAGATGAGTAGAGGTAGGATTAGGCATACCGGTGTCATCGGACGTCACACCTAGACCTACCAGTAATCAACTGTTGAGAATGGAATCTTTGCAGTTTTAGCTATCTATCTAAGCTCCACTCACACCTCGCTCGTTGGGATCGATCGATCTCTGAACTTCCTGAATATCAATTTCCAAAAAACTATACAGGTAAGCTGTTGAATATTTTGAAACTAATTGAACATGGTGCTGTTGCTGCTTATGGCATCTGCAGTGAAACTAGTGAGAGAAAGAAGTGTTTTGTCGGCTTTCGAAAATATTTTGTACAATCTAGTATTACTTGAATGCGCTCAACTGGACTTAGCTCATTAAGGCTAATATTCTGGTATGGTAGAGGTACAGCTTCAATATCTGTGATGATATAAGCCCTAGTTTCCTGTAAGGTAGGACAGGAAATGATGAAATGCTTCAGAGTTTCAGGGCCATCATGGCATTTCTGTTTCTTCTGATGGCGACGCTGCATAAAGTATGTGCCTGACAGTCCTCGGCCTTGCTGGAATGCAAAATACATCTCTCGAGGTCTGGCTTCCAATTTTGTACAAATTGTATGTCTGATGAATTTACAATTTATTAACCCCTTAATGGTCAAATTTGTTCAAGAAAATCAAAATGTCTGCTTATTGAATGTCCATTTGCAGGCCAAGAGGAAAATTTTTGACAATTTACCACTGGAATGACTGGCTCAGTTATCGAGCCAGGTATTCCTGTGATAAATTTTCAAAAATAGTCTTCTTTTGGCCTGCAAATAGGCCTTTCTAAAGACCACTGTAGAGGCCGGTTTTGGCCAGCTTGACCATTAAAGGGTTAAACATTCTGTGGAATATTTTGAAACTAATTTGACTTGGAGCTGTTGCTGCCATAAGCAACAGCACCCCCAGTCAAATTAGTTTCAAAATATTCAACAGCTTAGGTGTATAGTTAGTTTGATATTTCGATTCTGAGAATTCAGATTTTAATGTTTTAAAAATTGATTCCAACATGATTTTAAAAATGGGCGGAGCTCAGTTAGAAATGGGTGTGGCACGCTTGTAAGCTTCAGTTACAATAACTTAATAAGTGCTTGTCTGCTCATAGACAATGAGCTATGTAGACTTGGCTCACAATGGATGGACTCCACTACATTTTCTTGGAACACAATCTCCGAGCAAGCGGATTGTGAGGATGGGTGGCAAAATAATTACGATTTATATTACTGGCAGATGTAATTCACATGTTAGAAAACACATTACCTTGAGTTAGTGTAGTAATTAATCATTTTAGCTTGACTGTTAGAAAAACAGAAGAGATTATGTCATCACCAGGTGTCGCTGGCCGTAGGTAATCTTGGTTAACCATTCTGTTTAACGTGTTTAATTTTTACGCCATGTCTGTCTGTCTGTCTGTCTGTGTCTGGATCTGTATCTCAAAATTCCCTGATACGTTTTAGCTCAAATATTACCACAATGAAGGAACTTGGCATACAAGATGATTTCCAGACGTTGGCCGTGATCCGGATAAAAGAACCTGGTTCTGGATCGGGTCAAATTCTGGATCTGTGGATATTTTGGAAACTACTGGTCCGATTTGGCACAAATGTTAACACAGACAAGTGTATGACCATACAGTAGGATTCCACAATTTTTAGCCTGATTCCAAAAAGAAAATCGTTAAAATCTGAAAACCTTTTACAATGTGACAAAAACGGGAGAGCGAGGGTCTGCAATCTCAGATTGATATTTTTCTGTTTATATTTGCTGCTGCTTAAATTATTAGTCCACATATATCCAAACTTTCTATAATGTAAAACCTCTCGAATGGAAAATCAAACAAAGAAGCGAGCCTCTGTAAACTGAACACATTTCCGAACCCTTTCGCCGATCAGTTCCCCATATCTCATTTTCAATGCAACCCTACAACAAAACTGTTAAATAGTTTGAAATTAATTTGACTGGAATATAGGTAACCATGTCAAATTAATTTCAAAATATTCAACACAATAAGCTTTATAATCTAATGAAAGTACCTTTTCAGTGATTTGGAGGTGAAAGGGTTAATCCAAATTCAGTTCTTACTTAGGAGTTTAAGCTCTCTAAATCATAAATCACTCTAAACTAAAGATAAATTGCCAGTAATGTTTGGGTACGGTTTAGAGAGTTACACTGTATGGCATAATATTATCAATGAAAATTAGAATTTTCACCAAAATAGCCATTTGTGCTCCTTGTCCATCATCCGCCTCATCAGCAGTTCTCTTGTCATCATCTGTTTCCAATCACTGTTAAGATATATGTTTACCTGGGAGTCTATGTAATGAACACATGGTTACCTATACCACCTCGAGGCAGTTCAATTGCAGGGAGGTCATAAGTCAAAGGTTATTGTGACATTTGAAAACTGTTCTTTCAAATCAGTCATTCCACTGATAAATTTTTGAAAAATAATCTCATGAACAAATATAAGGATTAAAGGGTCTCATAGGGACATCACCTACAGTTTGACACAGGTCCCAGATCAGTACACGCAAAAACCCATGAAAATCAAGCAACACTTTACTGGATCCAACAAATACAGATGGTGGATCCACAAAATATCAACATATTCTGACTGATTTATCCCATATGGCCTATACACATTTGCTTTCAAAAGTTGAATATAGATAGGTATATATTTATATATATATATATATAATTTTCAGTGCATTTAACCCTTTAACACTCATATCAGCCACAAACGGCTTCTACAGTGGTCTTGAGAAATGTAAATCTGCAGACCAAGAGAAGACTATTTTTGAAAATGTACTACTGAAATCACTGGCTCGATAACCGAGCCAGTCATTCCAGTGTTAAATTTTCAAAAATAGTCTTCTCTTGGTCTGCAAATTGATATTTTATTTGAAAAATTTAAATTTAAATTAAATTTTCTTGAATAGCTTAAAGGGTTAAACATTGATGAAGATGAACATATATTCCAGTACAGCATAATGGATGGATCCAGTTAGTTATGCCCCGCCCATCTCTAGCTAACCTTCACTCATGGCGTGCCCATGTTGTGATCGATCGATTCCTGTGCATCATGAATCTCAATTTCCAGAAAACTATACAGGTAAGCTGTTGAATATTTTGAAACTAATTTGACTGGGTGTTGTTGTCAACAGAATGTTTACTAAATAGTAAAGACATACAATTCGTACAACTTGACGATTTATGAGATTATGACCTCAGCCTATATGTAATGTATTATGACGTCATATGATTGACTGAGAGACTGAATTCCTCTATTGAATTGTAATATAACATGACAATTCAATTATGCTGCACTGGCATATATTTTCATCTTTTGCACTTTGTCATTGATTTCATGTTAAAATTTTGTGGTTGGCTCTGGATTTGGGGGGGGGGGGGGGTCTGAAAGAGAGAGATAATTAGATATGCTTCATAGCAAAATAGCAGTGTCAGCACAAATTGTAAATGATGAATTACATAAGCAGCAATTATACAATTCCTTGGAGGTCTGTCAGGTCTGTTTGGCACTGTACCATCAGCAGCAGAGCTTCAGGATGGATATACTTACAAAATAGGACAAGGTCATCGTGGCACTAGGATTACTATACATTTATCATTCAAGCCAGCCAAAATGGCTTAAGTAGTGGTCTTGCGAAATGTCAATTTACATACCAAGAGACTATTTTTATACCCAGCAAAACAATTGGCAGGGTGTTATGTGATGGCGCAGTTTTGGCGGGCGTGCGGCAGAGTGGTTTCCAGATGATAACTCTGTTGCCATGTGTCAGATCGCTTTGAAACATCATAGGGTGGTTGGACTAGGTCTGAGGAAGGTACCTATCGAAATCGACAATGATCCAACATCTAAGATAGCCGCCAGCCACTGGCGACCATCTTGAAAATTGGTTTCCGGATGATAACTCCTGAAGCGTTCATCGGATCGCTTTGAAACTGCATTGCGTGGTTGGACTAGGTGTGGGGAAGGGACCTATCAAAATCATCAATGATCCGAAATCCATAATGGCTGCCAGCCACCGACGGCCATCTTGAAAATTGGTTTCCAGATGATAACTCCTTAACCGTTTATCAAATCGCTTTGAGACTTCATGGCATGATTGGACTATGTCTGTGAAGAAGAATCCTATCGAAATTGACAATGATCTGAAATTCAAGATGGCCGCCAGCTATCTTGAAAATTGGTTTCAGGAGGATAACTCTGTTACCGTTTATTGGATCGCTTTGAAATTTCATAGCATGGTTGGAGTAGGTCTGGGGAAGAAACCTATCAAAAGCGACAATGATCTGCAACCCAAGATGGCCACCAACCACTGCCAGCCATCTTGAAAATTGATTTCCAGAGGATAACTTCTGAACCGTTTCATGGATCACTTTGAAACTTCATAGGATCACTGGGTCTGAGGAAAAAAATCTCCATTTTCTAATAGCTGTCATTCATTGGTTTGTCATCATGGCTGGGTATTATGCGCCATTTGCGGAGCTCTTGTTGAACATTTAGCATTGAAATAACTGGCTCGATTATTTGTGCCAGTCATTCCAGAGGTAAATTTTTAAAAGGAGTTCTTAAGACCACTGCAGAAGCCATTTTAGGCTGGCATGAGGGTTACCGTTGACATTTCCATGTCTCAATTTCAACACAGTTATACAGGAAATCTGTTGAATAATATGAAACTAGCTAAACTGGAGCCTGTGGCACCAACATCCCAAATCAAATTAGTTTCAAAATATTTGTCAGAATATTCCTTAAACCAATAAGAATTTTTTGTTCCTGGTCTGTATGGGTTAAGGCGTCAATTCTGTAAGAATACCTTGAATATTTTGAAACTAATTTTACTCGAACCTGTCCAATAGAGGAATCCAGTTTATCGAACAATCATGACATCATAATCTTTTCGTTCGCTGATCATACCGCCAGTCCTGTAAGTGACTATCGACATGATCATAAGCGTTAAGTGCGTGGATCCATGGTTTATTAGAGTGCGCCGTGCGGCCTGGAACCTCCGTCTTCAGCACTCGAGGTTTCTGTCAGGGTTACCTCACCCTTACCTCATTTATTCGCCTCTTACGACACGCAGAGGATACGGAAGGTGTATTCTAAGCCCCACCTACAGGGCAACGTCATAATCAATAGCGTCATTTGTAGGCTGATGTCACAGTCAATTATGTCATGAATAGCGCGAGTCCATCATAAACGCTTAATAAACCGTCAACTTGTAAAAAAAATGTACATCTTTAATAAACATTCTGTTGAACATTTTGAAAATAATTTGACTTGGTGCTGTTGCGGGACAGCAACAGCACCCAGTTAAATTAGTTTCAAAATATTCAACAGCTTACCTGTATAGTTTTCTGGAAATCGAAATTCAGGGAGTGGCAGGGATCGATCTATTCCAACATGGAGTGGCAGGGATCGATCTATTCCAACATGGGTGGAGCTTAGCTAGAGATGGGCGCGGCATAGCTAAAGCTGGATTCCCCATTGGTGAAAATAATTTCAACAGCAGACCAATATAATTGTTTTCTATATTTACGGATGGTTAAAAAACCTAACCCTTACAGATATCAAATTATGAAACTGTCGTTAACTAAGATAACATAAACCATAATAGTGATCATATTCTCGCCAAGAATATTGGAATTATTATCCATTCTTAATCGCTGGCTGCCAAGAATTCTAAAAATACTCCCGACGAAGTGAAGGTCACGAAACTACGATAAATCAATGAGAAAATGTATTAAACATTCACGGACATATGTTGTGTAGGGCAGCTATAATATATACACATTCCTCGCCGTGGATCGTGTTTGATGCAGGAAATCAACATTAAAGTATAGACAGGTATACAACCAAACCTGTCTATTAGGACCACCTGTTTTACAGTGCATCTTCTGCAGCAACAGACATGTATAATAAACGATTACCTGTTTTTAGTTACCGTTTTCTGATTTGTCTTACTCATGTAAGGTGGTCTTTAAAATTTAACTAGAAAACGTTGTCTAACTCAAGAGCGAGCTGTAATCACTGATAATACCTTTCTCTATGTAGCAGGTAGCAATTTTATGCAAAGCATTCATATTATTAAAAACAAATTTTAAATAAATAAAAAATAAGAAACACAAAAAACCAAGAAAATTTACAAAGATTGTAGGTTTTTGCATTAAAAAGGCAATTTTTACCTAAAACCTTGGACCAATAAGGGGCAGATCCTTCAAAAGGCACATCTACCCAT
The DNA here is from genome assembly GCA_034401795.1 of Chaetoderma sp. LZ-2023a. Classification (NCBI taxonomy): domain Eukaryota; kingdom Metazoa; phylum Mollusca; class Caudofoveata; order Chaetodermatida; family Chaetodermatidae; genus Chaetoderma; species Chaetoderma sp. LZ-2023a. The sequence continues at coordinate 150,310,853 of CM067372.1, read as the reverse complement.
CATAAAGAAGCCACCTGCCAAGTTTCATTAAATTATTTGTGTGTCTGTAAGATATGCTGTTTACGGGAACAATGACAAAACTTGTGAATTTTTGCATCAAAAAGCCCATTTTCACCCAAAATGTTGGACCTATAAAGGTGAATCCTTCAAAAGGCACATCTGTGAATTATAAGTGACGCATATACCAAGTTTCATTCAAATATCTGATGCGGTTTTGTATGATATGCTGCTTACTAGAGCATCGACAAAAATCATGAATTTTTGCATTAAAGAGCCTATTTTTACCCCAAATCTTGGACCTATAAAGGTGAATCATTCAAAAGGCACATCTACCCCTCATAAAGAAGCCACGTGCCAAGTTTGATTAAAATGTTTAAGCAATTCTATAAGCTTTGCTGTTTACAGGAACAGTGAAAGTGAAACTTGTGAGTTTTTGCATTAAAAAGCACATTTTCACACAAAATTTTGGACCTATAAAGGTGAATCCTTCAAAAGGCACATCTACCCATCATAAAGAACCTATACCTGCCAGGTATTATTAAATTATTTTAAGCGATTCTGTATGATATTAAGTTTACGAGGAAACTGACAAAAATTGTTTTTGCATAAAAACGCCTATTTTTACCCAAAATCATGGACCTATATAAGGTGAATTTTTCAAAAGGCACATTTTTCAAAAGGCACATCTGCATACGTATCATAGCCGAGGCACATACCAAGTTTCATTAAAATATCTGAAGCGGTTCTGTATGATATGCTGTTTGCCAGATATTGTGGACGGACAGACAGACAGACGCGCTGATTACTATATAACAAGAGGCATGTGGCGCTCACCTAGACCATCAGCATTTAAACCATTTGCATTAAGACATGGGTGATTTTTTGAAAATCCAAGATGGCTGCCGGTCAAATTGGCCGATGGGCTTCCTATGAACAAACTTCAATCCCTATGCCCTAAGGATGCTTCTTGCCAAATATAATTGAAACCGGCCCAGTGGTTCTCGAGAAGACATTTTAAATTTCCTATTGCTTTAGTATGGGAGTATTGGGCGGGAAGACAATCCAAGATGGCCGCAAAACCGTTTATCCGACAGTTATGAAAGTGGAAGATTTGAAATCATCATACCCAAAATCATATATAAAACTAATTTCAGCTTCAAAATCCATCAAATGAAAAAATCAAAATGGGCGCCAAGCACACTACATTTTGATTGGTCCAGGGTTTTTTAGAACAAGCTTTAATGGCCCTTAGTCCCAAATAATGTCTGCCAAATTTTGGCCCAATCCATTCAGCGGTTCTGAAGAAGTAGCTTTTGGGAAAACTAGGTCATCCAAGATGGCCGCCAAACTATTTGGCCAATCAAGTTTTCTTGAACAACATTGTTTCAGCTCTTGCCCTAAATGATATTTCATGAGTTTTGAATCGATCCCCCAAGCTGTTTAAGAGATTTTTAAGTTTTCTAAAATCGGCTAAAATCCAAGATGGCCACCGGCCAAATTGGTCGATCGGCTTCGTTTGAACAAACTTGGATCCCTATGCCCTAAGGATGCTTCCTGCCAAATATAATTGAAATTGTCCCAGTGGTTCTCGAGAAGAAGTCGTTTAAAGAAAAAGTTGACGGACGGATGGTCTCCACGACGTAAGCTTACTTGGCTTTTAATAACAACATATAGGTGGTAATCTGCCTTTCTGAAAGAACTGGAAGCCCAATGTCTTCTACGGTTTTGTAGTGAAATTCTGAATAGCCAAATCAAGTTACTGGTTTAGTTGGCATCTATCGAGTCCCTGATTCCAGGTCCCATTCACGCCATATTTAGGTTGGTTCTTATTTCAATCTATTATTGGTAACTTCCCCGGTTTTTACATTGGTACCCATTTATACTACTGGGTGGAGGCAACGAGGAGCGAAGGCGATTGCCCATGTTTCCAACATCGGCGAGAGAGCGATCCTAGTTCTCCCGTTAAGTATAGGTCCTGAGTGCTAGCCACTACACCAAGCCACCTCCTCTGAATAGACAAATCATGGAGGATAAATATTTATCCTGCATGGCCAAATCTTGGGGTTGGTATGGATTTTGATGGCGTATATCGAGTCCCTGTCTAACAGGTCCCATTCATGCCATCCCTTTGCTGCCCTGAAAAGGGCATTTTTGCACTTTTCTATGCGGCTCTGAGAAGGGCCCTTTTAATACTGGTTTTTGGCACCCATTGCTGTGGTTTGTAGACTTGTCTCTGGCAACACGCTTCATAGCAAACTGAGTGATAGATGGGAGAACTTTCAGCCTTTGGTACTGCCACGTGTGACCACACTGGGTAGCAGTTATGTCACTTGTAGAGCAGGAATGCCTTTTATAGCAGGAATGCTCTCCTGAGAGATGACGAGATAGCGTGTATGATTTCAACCAGATTCAGCGGTGTTGTAGGCTGTTATGCCAGTCACCACCCTTGGTCATACAGGCTATACACACTCGTGCACCATGTTGAGGTAGCCGATCCGACTTCGCATGAACTTGATGGCCAAATTTTGAGTTGCAGTCCTATTTAAACCAAGAGGCCCAGTGGACCTGTGACGTCCATCTGGACCATTAACATTTGCATTTAAATAGACATGAAAATCCATGATGGCCACCCAAAAAATTAACCAATAAAGATTCTCGTTTGATATATTAAAGCCTACCATCATAGGATTGCTCCACCCAAGTTTTGTTGAAATCAGGCCATGATTAAGGAGTACCGTTTTTAAATGGTTCCGGAAAATCTTTTAGAAATTCCAAAATGGCTGCCAAAAGATTGACCTATCAAAATTCGGAATAGAATTTGTAGAGGCTACTACAATATGATCCTTCCAGCCAAATTTGGCTGAAACTGCCCAAGCGGTTAATGGGGAGTAGCATTTTAAACCAATTCCCATTTTTCAGAAAATGCAAGATTGCCACACTAAACAAAAGGCCAAAGCTCACCGTGACCATTAGTATTTGAACCATTTGCATTTAAATAGACATGCATAATTTTCAGAAAATCCAAGATGGCCAACAAAAAATTGACCAATCGAGATTCTTATTTGATATGTTGAAGACTACCGTCATAGGATCATTCCACCAAACTTTTGTTGAAATCGTGCCATTGATTAAGGATTTTCTTAATAGCAACTGAATTCCCAAAATTTTCATAAAATTCAAGATGGCCGCCGGAAATATTGTGTTGAAGCATACCACTACAGGATTATTCCACCCAAGTTTCATCAAAATCAGGCCATTGATATTGGAGGAGGATCGTTTCAAAGAATTTCTGGATAATTTTTGCAAAATCCAAGATCGTCACCAGAAAAATTGGTTAATCAAAATTTTGAATAGAACTCCTGGAGCCTACCACCATAGGATCATTCCAGCCAAATTTGGTTGAAATCAGTTAAGGTGGTACGATTGGACGGATGGATACCATGGCATAATCTCACTTGGTCATCCGGTCTGCCCAGTGTTTAGAAACGACCCGGATTGGTTTGACGTCGCTAAAAGTTAGCTGGATCCATATCATCAAACCCAGATGACTCAAACACCAGGGTCTGGAGACAGGCAAAAGAAAGCCACTGGATCCATCAGCTATGTTATCAGGATCCCTTTGGAATTAATCAGACGGGTCAGATTGCCAAAATTATGCCACTCGCTCCACATCGTTATTAAAGAGGTGGTCTTGAAGGTGTGCTCTTGTTCTCATAGTCTGCACCTGGTAGGTGTTTTGAGAAGTAATATTTAATTTGATTGAAAGTTGTTACTGTCTTTTAGAGTAATATAGACGGTTAAAAATAACACCTGCAAAATTACAGTAATATATAGATGTTTATGGCTAAAGACTCGGAAAGGTGGTAAAATTAATGGTCAGGGGTTTTTTTGGTCAAGAAAATCTTTGTGCTTAGTTAATATTGATTTGTAGGCTAGAGACCATTTTTGAAGATTTAGAATCGAATGTCACTGGTAAATTTTCAAAATGAGTTCACTTGGGCGGTAAATGGACATTCCTTACAACCACTGCAGAAGCCAGTATTCACATGCTCACCCATTAACCCTCGAATTTGTTCAAGAAATTTTTAATTTTTTCTTATAGAAAATGTCAATTTGCAGACCAAGAGAAGACTATTTTTGGAAATGTATCACTGGAATGACTGGCTTGGTTATCAAGCCAGTCATTCCAGTGATAAATTTCCAAAAATCAGCTTCTCTTGGTCCGCAGATCGTCATTTTCCAAGACCACTGCAGAAGCCATTTTTGCTGACTTATGGGTTAATGGGTTAAAAGCTTGTGTTGTTCACGACGACCGTCATATATGCTAGGTTTATATGCTATATGTGGATGTGCAGCAGCAGCAGCAGCAGCAGCAGTACCAGCAGCAGCAGCAGCAGCAGCAGCAGCAGCAGCAGCAGCAGCAGCAGCAGTACCAGCAGCAGCAGCAGCACCAGTAATAACTCTGTGAAATCAAAATGAGTAATCTATGTGGCACAAATAACATTAAGTTTGTAAGCAATTAACATGCAGACAAATGATTCTAGGAAATGAATAATAGCATGTCTTTTTTTCTAGATAATCACCCGATCTGTAATAATGATAGACTTTGTACGTGACTGTTCATGTGTGTGCGTACAAGTCCTGCTAGAGGAATTTTCGATTTGTGTGAAAGATTGCCCTTGGGTCCTGAATAATACTCTTGAGTATCTTCAGGTCAACAGTTCTGTTGACCTCTTCAGGTCAACAGGCATTAATCAAAACGGATGGGCAGGCGACGAGAACTTTCTGAAATTTGGAGGTGGAAAATGTACAACGCGTAACTTTTGATTAAGAGTATTAGGCAGTTGAGCCTCAATTTTTAGCCTCTTGTAGGTTTTTCAGGGGAAATAACTCTGGCAAATATGGACACATGTTAACTTTTTAAAACTCGTATCGGCTAAAAATTACTTCTGTTGTTGTCTTGAGAAATGTCCATTTGCAGACCAAGAGAAGACTATTTTTGAAAATTTACGACTGGAATAACTGGCTCGATAACTGAGCCAGTCATTCCAGTGGTAAATTTTAAAAAATAGTCTTCTCTTGGTCTGCAAATGGACATTATCTGAGAAAATTACAATTTTCTTGAACAAATTCGACGGTTAAAGAGTTGACGGTCTATAATCAGAGGTACCTCTGTACCCAATCAGACACTTACACATACTTGGACCTTCTAAAAGCAATATCTAGTAACAACAACAAAACTCAACGGTTCATAGTCATACTCTGTTCTTTAATAACGGCGCTGTTTTAGGTGGCAGCATGGGTACTGTACACAGGCTGATAGTTCTGACAGGCAGAGTGTGTGTATACAATGAAATGACATAATGTTATAACTTTGATATCTCCGTAGTACAAAGGCACAGATATAGTAATATTTAACAAAGTATCACTCGATGTACAAACATGATCATTATCATAGTATTATAAATATTACAGGATCATTAATAAATAAGAATATGTAAATATTTCATAGTGTTATTGCTGATGCTTGTGGTATGTGAGATTATACTGGTGGTTGCAGTCATCACTGTGACGGTGTAGCGTAGGTAGCTGTTGTGGTAGTTCTGGGGCTAGTACTGGTAGGCTTGCGCGATTACGTGATTAAATCGAAAAGCGCCATTATGTTTTAAATCGTGAATTTATATGATTAAAAATTAAATAATCGAATAATCATGAATCGTTTCTATTGCATAAAATATTTCAAAACCTAACTTTCAACTACTTTTTAATGCAATCGGTCATGAAACATGACATTTTGCTTAGTGAATCTATGTCCATTTGCAGGGCAAGAGAAGACTATTTTTGAAAATGCATTACTGGAATGCCTGGCTCGAGAATCAAGCCAGGCATTCCAGTGATACATTTTCAAAAATCATCTCTTGCCATGCAAATGGACTTTTCTAAACACCATTGCAATTTTCATCATTGATATTCTTTTGTTGTTGTCATTGTAATTTGTATCCATGCTGATTAATCGAATAATCCCAGTTTATTTTTTATAATCAATCGCGATCACTCAACGCAATAATCGCACAAGCCTAAGTACTGGTAGGTGTGGGGCTAGTGCTGGTAGCTGTGGGACTAGTGCTGGTAGCTGTGTGGATAGTGCTGGTAGCTGTGGGACTAGTGCTGGTAGCTGTGGGGATAGTGCTGATAGCTGTGGGGATAGTGCTGATAGCTGTGGGGCTAGTGCTGGTAGCTGTGGGGCTAGTTCTGGTAGCTGTGGGACTAGTGCTGGTAGCTGTGGGACTAGTGCTGGTAGCTGTGGGACTAGTGCTGGTAGCTGTGGGGATAGTGCTGGTAGCTGGGGGACTAGTGCTGGTAGCTGTGGGACTAGTGCTGGTAGCTGTGGGACTAGTGCTGGTAGCTGTGGGGATAGTGCTGATAGCTGTGGGGATAGTGCTGATAGCTGTGGGGCTAGTGCTGATAGCTGTGGGGCTAGTGCTGGAAATTTGTGGGACTAGTGCTGGTAGCTGTGGGACTAGTGCTGGTAGCTGTGGGGATAGTGCTGATAGCTGTGGGGCTTGTGCTGGTAGCTGTGGGGCTAGTGCTGGTAGATCGGATTACAGAAGTTGTGATGATAGCAGTTATAGAGTAATGATGTCATAATCAGCTAAGCGATGTGTAGAATGATGTCATAATCATTACGTCATAAATTACTCTATATGGACCGTCTTTAACTCTTAAAAGTCTGACACGTTGTAAGAATTGTATGTCTCTACTATTTAATAAATAGCCATAGGCAGCAACAGCACCCAGTCAAATTAGTTTCAAAATATTCAACAGCTTAACTGTATATTTTTTTGGAAATTGATAGTCATGAGTTCAGAGATCAATCGATCCCAACACGAGCTAAATGTGGGTGGAGCTTAGCTAGAGAGGGGCGGGGCATAGCTAAAAATGTAAAGGTCCATTGAGAACTGTGATGGTGATGTAGGGGCAGGTCATGATTATAGTCAGCAGTGGCTGTCATTATTGCTGCAGTTGTTGTAGCTCTACTTCTACTAGTGTCTGACATGATCATGCTGGTTGCAGTTAAATCAATTTCAAAATATTCAACAGAATCTTTATTAAACGGTAAAGACATACAATTCGTACAACGGTGTCAGACTATTACGCGTTAGACCGACTAAATCCAGTCATTCATGCTGTTATTAAGTATGTCGTCATCCTGCACTGATTATTAGTTGATTATGATGTCATATGATGGATGGATAAACTGGACCAGTCCATTGATATGCTACAGAACTTCTTCCAAGATTCAGGGTTTAAACCTTTAACCCTCAAATTTCAATTTTCTCATAGAAAGTGTCCATTTGCAGACCTAGAAAAGGCTATTTTTGAAAATTTATCACTGGAATGACTGGCTCATATATCGAGCCAGAATTCCAGTGGTAAATTTTCAAAAATAGTCCTCATGGTCTGAAAACGGACAGTTCTCAAGACCACTGCAGACACCATTTTTTGGCTTGGGGATGAAAGGTTATGAGTAAGTCTAGCCTGAGGGAATTATAATAGGTAGAAAGGACTGTTTTTGAATGAACCAGAACAAAGTTGGGTCAATAATGCAATAACACTTTGATATCCAACGCAAGACCAAATAGCATAGCATTATATACCATACACATGCAATATAGTCTGTATAGAACATTGTTGTAATTTTGAAAACAGTTTTGCTGGAAGCTGTTGATGTCTAAGGCAGCTAATACAGGTTCATAATTCTGTAGTATGGGTTGGGAGATAATGAACTCAAAAGATAATTTACTGGTCACTCGTCTTATTGCCTATTTACTCAATCCGCAGGAATTCAAGCCATGGGATTACGAAAACGAAATGGCTAGGCTAACTTATCCCTCTTAACATTCACAATCTGAGCATAAAAAAGCATTCAAAGAATTCTGAGTTTCGCACAACTCCACCTCCTCCTTCGATAACCTTGATCTTTTGACCCCAAAATCAAGAGGGTTTTTAGGAACCCAAGAGCTACATCCTACTCAACTTGAAGATCCCTTCAGTAGAGTGATTGTGGAAGACTCTGCGGCGAGAAGAATTCTCAAGCCAGTAATTCCAGTGGTAAATTTTCAAAAAATTGTTTTCTCGCAGACATGTTTTAACCATCTTCCGCGTCTTGACCATTAAAGGTTTAAGATTAACTTATTGACGTTTACAACGTATGAGGCAGATTTTTGTGCGACTGAAGCAGAGTTAGCTCTCTTGGAAACTTGAATATATACAAATTAAATCACCCACCTTGTGACATGGGCGTAGCAAATTAGCACTTTCAACACTGTAAACCATATCACTACAGTGTAAAAATTATCCTGTTGTATGCCGTGAAACTAATTAGATGAGATCTTCCTGTCTAAGGCAACAACCACCTCTAGCTTACTTAGTTTCAAAATATTCAACAGATTACCTGTATGGTTGCTTTGGAATAGATTGTACTTGGTTATCAAGGATAAGCAGGCAAATGTTAATTATGACAATGAGTTAACATGTAGTTTAAAATCAATGGAATTCTTATTAACTTGTAACAATAAATATAAATCTCTGTTTTCCTAATTTGCCATTCATTTTAAAAGACAATTAATACAAAAAACTCCCTGAATATAAACAAAATTTCCTGACAATTTAGTAATTGGGTTTTAGGAGTTATAAAATTGCCCAATATCTTTTTATAGATAAATTACAAATATTATATTATTATCCATTGATTATATGAGCACTAAATTTTACATATCTGCTACACGGCTTGCCAAAATAAACAAAACTTTGTTACAAAGATAAAGCGGATACATTATTCCAGACTAGCATAAAACCTCAATGGTATATAGACATGGAAGACAATATTTAATATCGTGTTTCAGGGGCCTACAATGTCTATGTCATGTTAGTCATTACAGAGGTGAGTATGCGTGCGTGCGTGCGTGTGTGTGCATATATGCATGCATTAGTGTTTGCTCAAATGTCCTATTCTGGTCACCGAGCTTCAACAGTGATGTGTTTGTTTTTGGCTTCTGTTACTTACTGTTAGTGAACTGCTACTTGAGGTAGGTTGAGATCAGGATACATGATGGCAACTAATTTATGGGGAATGCTGATGATCCACGGCTTTACCACGTTTATTATAAATGTCAAATTTACAAACATGAAGTTTGAAAATTTGTTGAAAATCTGAAAACTATCAGTAATAAGATGGTAGCCGTGTTTGATTAATATTACTAAATACAGAAAATAATCGACAGACACGCGACAAAAGCTGACCCCACGTAGGCCGAGCTCCATTTAAACCTTTAACACTCATATCAGCCAAAAACGGCTTCCGCAGTGGTCTTGGAGAAATGTCCATATACAGAGCAAGAAGACTATTTTTGAAAATTTACCACTGGAATGACTGGCTCGATAATCGAGCCAGTCATTCCAGTGGTAAATTAAAAAAAATAGTCTTCTTGGTCTGCAAATGGACATTTTCTATGAGAAAATTTAAATTTTCTTAAACAAATTCCAGTGTTAAATGGTTATGGAAATAGCTAAATATGAGTCTACTTTCCCATTAATCCATGTCATCTTCCCTCAGTGTATTATAGATAACTACCCAGGCTTTTACACCAATACAAGTTTAAACTGGTGGGTAGAGGGAGAAGAAACGAGGAAGGAATGAGATTGCCCTAGTTTCCAGTGACTGACATGCTGACAGGAAATTTAACTCTAACCCTTGAACACTCGAATTTGCTCGAGATAATTTCAATTTTCTCATAGAAAATGTCCATTTGCAGACCGAGAGAAGACTATTTTTGAGAGCTTACCACTGGAATGACTGGCGCGGTTATCGACTGGTTTGGCTCGGTTATCGAACCAGTCATTCCAGTGATAAATTTTTGAAAATAGTATTCTCTCAGTCTGCAAATGGACATTTCTAAAGAGCACTGCAGAAGCCGTTTTTGGCTGATATGGGTATTAAAGGGTAACCATCACAGATGAGAAATGACAGATTTTTAGCTGCGGGTAACATGTCAATAAACCATCAGTTAGTCAGTCATTATGATACAATTTGGCTCAAATTTTAACACAAGGACTCAAATTGCCTTGTAAGAGGATTTCAAGACATTGACCGTGATCTGGATAAAAGAACCCAGATCCAGATCAGATCAAAATCTGGATCTGTGGATATCTCGGAATCGGATTTGGCTCAAATTTGAACACAGGAAAGAGAGTGACCACACACCAGGATTCTACACCTTTGGGCATGATTCGAAAACATCCGGAAAATCCCACCTAAAAATCGGGAAAGTGGAGGAAGCAGCTAGAAATGGGTGGGGCAAAGCTAGACATGGACCCCTCTTATTGACTCATAACCCCAGTGAACAGGATTATCATGTTGCAGTAATTTATTTACAAACATGAATTCTGTAAACATCATCACGTTTTCTGTCTCAGTTCATTAGTCAAAATACATCATATCACACTAAATAAATTAGCGCCAAATAACACAAGATAGCAAAAACAGAGAACAAATAGCAACGATTTAAGCTATTTATAAATATGTAACTTTTTACCAGATATACGGCACACTAAGGGGAAATAACTCTTGGTCATAGAAAATGACTTTATAGGGAAGCTAAATTGTTTTTTTTGAAAATTTTCCACCAATTTAACTATCACCTGAAAAGCATTCCAAGATACAATTCACATTGTATAACTGTTTACAAAGACCACCTGCCTTTCGGAGACAAAAGCTGGTGTATCTTTAATGCCAGTGATTGAAACTGGCTGTCTTAACTCTTTAACCTTAAATTCGTTCAAGAAAATTTAAATTTTCTCATTGAAAACGTCCATTTATACACCAAGGGAAGACTATTTTTGACAATTTACCACTGGAATGACTGGCTCGGTTATTTTCAAAAATAGTCTTCTCTTGGTCTGCAAATTGACATTCCTCAAGACAACTGCTGAAGCTATTTTTGGCTGATATGAGTTAAATGGTTAACATTCAAGGTGGCCTAAAACGGCTTCTGCAGATCTTGAGAAATGTACTTTTACAGGCCAACAGAATATTTTTGAAAATTTACCACTGGAATGACAGGCTCGATAATTGGGCCAGTCATTTTAATAGGAAATTTTCAAAAATAGTCCAGCCGGTGGAAATCTTTAAAAATACTATTCTCTTGGCCTGCAAATGGACGTTTTATGATGAAATGTAAATTTCCGTGACCAAATTCGAGGGCTTAAAGGTTAAAGAACCACCATATTTTGACTCCAAAAGACATATCCTATAACAGGCCACTTGTATTAAGTGACCACCTGTTTATGTAATTACAATAGAAATCTAATAACGATAGAACGGCTATGACGCACTCAAATGCAGAATTCCAGCTCAGTATTTTATCATAGTCTCCGAGCTAACACGTTTTTGTTACTAATTCTATGATGTAGTCAAATAAAGTGTTAGATAAATCAAGCCAATAGTTTATTTCTGATAAAATTATATACATTTGTTCAATTTTCTCTTAGAATGGACCTTTCCGGTTTTAGCTATGCCCCGCCCATCCCTAGTTACGCTCCGCCTAAGGCAGCAACAGTGCTCAGTTAAATTAGTTTCAAAATATTCAACAGAATGTTTATTAAATGGTAATGTCAAACAATTCTTACAGTAACAACGTGTCGGACTAATAAGCTTTAAAGATGGACTATATCGACCCATTCATTACATCATGATTATGACATCAGCCTACACGTCACGTACTTGATTATGACGTCATATGATTGAATGAGGAAATGGATTCAAGAATTACCAAGAGAATCTACTCAATTTTGAAGGCTATAATAGACTGCTGATTGCATGCGTCAGCCCGTCTGAACATGAGCCGTTGCATTTTACTGAACTTGAGTCACTGGAAGTCAGGACAATGCATTCCATAGTGACGGTATGCACATGTCCCTTCTACGCTAATAAGATTTCTATGGTAATAACTAACTGTTTGTGGCTCGTAAGATCGTTGCCTAAGACATGTGTTCCTCTATATATATATAAACCATATGAGTTATTCCCCTTGATCAACGCAATCCGTAAAGAAACAATGAATCAAACATGAAATTACATGAAAAGATGATTGTGCGCTTCATTGATTATTTGAAAATAGTTTTTCATTGTTTTTGCAATGTTAACAAAAATGAAATGCAATTACTCTACTGACCTTTCATTAGCAAATAAATACCATTTAGTTTACGCTATAAATGAACATAAACAATTTAAATATTCTGAAATAAAAACTTCCAGTCAAATTAGTTTCAAAATAATTAACAATTTCGTTCATCATATGTCGTAGCAGATTTGGAACCTTGTTAAAAGTTCACCAGTGCTACATTAACTAGCTAGTCCTTCTGCACATCTATCTCATCTATGGAAGGTGCATTCCTCTTCAGCGCATTTTGAATAATCATATTAGTCCTATTAACCCTACAAATGCCTTCTGCAATGGTACTGAGAAAAGTTAATTTGCAGACCAAGAGATTATTTTTGAAAATTTACCACTGGATTAACTGGCTCGATAACTGAGCCAGTCATTCCTGTGGTAAAATTTCAAAAATAGTCTTCTCCGCAAATGCACATTTTATGAGAAAATTTGATTTTTTAAAACAAATTCGAGGGTTAAGCTTGTCTTCTTTCACAAGCCAAGGCTATTCACATTAAATTTATTCTATCATGCTTAGCAGTTAGTCGACCATGCTCATTTTTCATGGATTGAGAATAGACCCGAGCAGTTATTTAAGCACCGAAGAAATAAATCTGGTCAGGAAAAACTTAGTTCCTGTAGTGGTCAAAGGTACCCTGTGGTGAGATTCATGATCATGACTGGTAATAAAAACTTACATGCTATAGCAAATTACACACATTCCATGTTGTTAACCCACTCGATTCAAAATACAGTGGATCATATCTATTGACTGTCATAGATAAATTCTCAGTGATTACTTTGAAAAGTTTGATGGAAAGATAACGTTTGCAAAAAGAAAACCAAAACTTACAGTAAAATTGCTTTCAAAATACTTTTCTCCTAGCTCTGAAATCAGGATTTAGGAGTTTTAAGGCGAAAAGGGCAGAATTCTAAGTAGTCAATGACTGACATCCTTGGATAGCTGACAACACAACTTTCCAACGAATGATTTAAATAAATTTATTTGCATATATAAAACCCATGGTTTTATTTAATCACTAGACAGCTAAATTGCTAGAGCCCTAGATTGGCTTTTTTAACCCTTTCACCGACAAATCTTGGGAAAAGTTAATTCTTTACGAAATAAAACTTATTCTGTTGAATAGTTTGAAATTAATTTGAGTGGAAAATGTTGCTGCCTAAGGAAGCAACATCTTCCAGTCAAATTTATTTCAAAATATTCAACAGATTTCCTGTATGATTGTCTTTAAAATGAGATATGGGAAATTCATCGTTGAAGGGGTTAATGGATAAGTCAGGGTAATTTTTAAACAATGTTGCTGAAAGCTGACAGCAACATTATTTACAAAATGTGCACACATTATTCTACAACTGGCTCCTTAAGTATTGTATTTCTGTCATTAGGGAAATACAGCGTAATTGTGGATCAATATACAGAGCAGTGAAGTGAGATCAAAATTTCAAGAATTTGACTTTTTCATTAAACTTCGTCAAAAACACAACGTTCTTCTGTTATTTGTTATATTATCTAGTAATGTATTTTTTTTTTTTAAATTGTATTAAATTGACCCGTACTCCAAAATCATGGGTTGCATTGGAATTGTCAATTAAATACAAAAACCCTAACATTTTGATAGGTTATACGGTTATTATTACCCCATAGCCTATATCAGAGAGACTATTCAATATTATTAATTTTAATTAATTAATTAAATGTTTTTAGAATCTATACATAAATACATAAAAAATGTCGCTATTATTAATATTATAATTATTATTACTATACAAAATGTACAAGTTCAGCCAATGAATGGAATTAACAAATTTTATATATATATATATATATATATATATTTGTCCCGCATTATAAATGAGAAATAATATCCAGACATTGTTACGTAAATATTTGTGGCAACCAAGACCGTCAAATACAACTGCCACATAAATTATGTTTGCGACAGTATTGGTCAAGAGACTTTCTGAATAATGAATTGTCTCTATAATAGTCTATATAAACAAGCCCTCGGTACACTCCGAGGGGGCAGAAAGAAATCAGGGCTTGAAATTAGCATGGTGAACCACTAATAGGCAGGGCTAGTGATCTGTAAATTATGCCTGACTTACTACTATTCACCGATTTAATTACCCATTAGCGTCCATAATGGAGGATTGCAGTTTATCCATCAATCATATGATGTCATAATCAACTACGTGACGTGTAGGATGACGTCATAATCAATGACGTCATGAATGTCGCAGCTAAGTTCATCACGAATGCTTAATTGATGATGGACTAAGCGCTGTTGTACAAATTGTATGTCTGTACTATTTAATAAACATGGTGTTAAATATTTTGAAACTAATTTAACTGGCCGCTGTTGCTGCCATAGGGTGAAGCTTAGCCAAAGATGGGCGGGGCATAGATAAAACTGGATTCCTCCAGAATTATGAACATGTGTTATTACCTTCACCGTTGTATGTAAATTGGTGAAATTTTGAAAACAGTTTTGCTGTAAGCTGATGCTGCCTTAGGCAGCAACAGCTTTCAGCAACACTATTTTCAAAATTTTCTCAGTTTCATCATAGCTATCAATTTCAAAATAATACTAGCTCTGGTTAATTTCCACCAGTGACCTTAATTTCAAGCCCTGACGCTCTCTTAACCCATTTCACCCTATATTCTAAATGGTATATTAGTGCATAGTACATCTAAAATCATGTTGAATGTTTTGAGACGATTGAGTTGAAAGTTAAAGCAAAACATTTCCGTTCATAGTTATTTAAAAAATCTTGATCACATTTCCTTCCTAGCTCCATCAAAACTTTGTTGTTTTTTAAATTCTCGATGAAATGGTTTAAAATATAATAAATATGTAAATTAGCTCCCTCTAACTCATATATTTCCTTAATATATATATATATTTTCTTTAATAACTCCATCATGTCCATGAAATGGTGATGTGCATTAAAGATTTTCTCGACACAAATCTTAACCAATGAGCTTCCTTCTACGATGACGTGTGACCTCACTCTCTTCCGTCCATCCTCCAGCTCATTTTCCTCAACATAACAAAGCACCAGATGATGAGGAATTAATGACTGCACCATGTATTGGAAGGAAAGTGTGTATTTCAAACATTCGCTACCACAGCAGTCGAAGTGCTACAGCATTTTACACTTAATCCTTAGCAACCTGGTGTAAAATATTAAATTTTCAAATTAAATTATACGGTGCACTGGTGCTCATTTTCCCACAAATTTGCTGGAAGATGTTGCTGTCGTAGACAGCAACATCATCCACCAAAATTGTTGAAAAATGTACACCAGTTTCTTTGCTATTGACACAGTAAAAGATAGAATATTGACATCAGTGGTATGGGTTAATAGGCTTGTTAAAAGATGATGTACCTCCGGCTTTACACTGATTGTTATGTGAACAACGGCGATAGAATTTCGGTAGCTGCAGGTCCGGATTCTTTTTCCGATCTTATGAATCTTTTCCCAGATCATGCCCCAAATTGTGAGACTCTAGTGTATGGTCACATCCTTTCTTATGTTAAAATTTGATCCAAATCAGACATGTAGTTTCTAATATATCCACAGATACATAATTTGATCCGATCCAGAGACTGATTCTTTTATCCGGATCATTTTGCACAGCAAGTTCATTGCATTAAAGTTTGGGCCAAATCGGATGAGCAGTTTTTGAGATACAGCCCGAAATAAACTTTTGTTACTGACTGACTGACTAACTAATTGACTAAGGGACATGACGGTTTGTCGAGCTGCTATCCGCAGCTAAAAAGACAACGTTCTTAGTCAGCAACAAATGATGTCATAACCACATAATTATGACACAATAAAAGCAACCTACAACCATCCAGCTCCAGACGAACATACATGGCGTTGCACTTAACAAGCCTATGATCAAAACTGGTCTCACTGACATAGACAATGCCTAATCCAAGAGAATATTTTTGAAAACTTGACACTGGAATGACTGGAGCCAGTGGTAAGTTTGTAAAAACATTCTCTTGGATCACAAGCGGACATTTTTCAAGAGCACTTGTTTTCTCTCATAAATTAGCTTTTGCTACAATTTCACAAATAATATCAATGCCATCTCATAGCTACCTCGCTACCCCAAAACACATCCTGACACGTATTCAAACGCTTTCTGCCTCCAACACAACCTCGCAGTGCCTTCGTAGACACGTCGCGAGATCCACCTCACAGAGCCTGTGTGCATCGATCACATCATCTGCGGTACCGGTGATCTGAGATGCCATATCGAAAACTGCTCCAAAGAACGGAATCCCAAACTTCCGCCGAAACAAAACAAATTCTACACGGATAATATTCCACGACAATGATAATAATCACTTGTATTCCTGCATGATTCAGTTATAGGTTGACTACTTAAATTAAATTACTTATTCGGTAAACGTAATAATATAAACAATCTAACAAAAATCTTTTAAAGCAAATCATTTACATAATAGTTAATAATAAGCGTTCACGTTTTTCTTCTTAAAACTTCGCTCAACTCTATACAGGATTATCAGTGCTCTGTGCGAAAAATTATGCCACATATTTTGCTTTGAACATGGATGATCAGACTCCTATTCCAGTAACCGTTTGATTTCTACAGAGCTCTGGACAATAATTTTAACAGTAAATAACTCTGGACCGGCTGAATATTTTGAAAACAATTCGACTGAAAGTTGTTGGTCGATAACGACCAACAACTTTCAGTCAAATTGTTTTTAAAATATTCAGCATATCCAGAGTTAAACCACATGGAAAATGTAGTCTGTAGAAACTCAGCAGGCAGACGATTAGTGATCAATATAATCCATCACGGATATACACATTTCACTGTTAGATGACGGATGTTCAATTTAACCCTACACGCTAAATTGTCATTATTCCACAGCAAAACCGCACGTCTCTTCCACCGCGGTTGTGAGTTTCTGCAACATCTTCTCGTAGTTTTCATAAGGTGGGATATCAATCCGGTTAAAACTGAAACAGAACACAGATATGATACAGTAACAATAGCAACAAACGTGATAAAACGAGAAAATAAACACCAACTTTATATACATGACATGTACCATGCTAATCTTGAATACCTAAGTCATTTCCTATCAACTTTTTTAATTGTCAAGACGTGTGTCAAGAAAATTAAATTTGTGTCCATTTGCTGGTCAAGACAATACTTTTTAACATTGATCACTGGAATGACTGGCTTAGGTATCGAACCAGTCATTCCAGTGGTGAATTTTCTAAAATAGTCTTCACGTGGCCTGCAAATGAACATTACTCAAGACTATCTCAGAAACTATTTTGGCCGGCTTGAACATTAAAGCTTAATATGGTTTCATGAAGAGGCAATACACATTACACGTTAATGTTAACTGCATGCAATTTTTGAAAATTTATCACTGGAATGACTGGCTCGGTTATCGCGCCCATCAGTCTAACATTTGGTCAATTTTCAAAAATTATATTCTCTTGGCCTGTAAATGGTCATTCTACATGACAATAACAGAGGCTGGTTTGACCATTAAAGGGCTAAGCCAGTCATTCTAATTGTAAATGTTCAAAAATAGACATTTGACCGGCAAACGGGCATTCCCAAAGAGGACTGCAGAGGCGGTTTTGGTCCGTGTGACCATTAAATGATTGGTTACTTTTCTCACTGGCTCTATCAAAGCACCGTTAAAGTATTAAATACAAACACTACAGCCTGCGCATGAAAGCAGGCTCATTATATTGATGGCAATTTGCATGAAAATTGGTGCTGCCTCAGCACAAATTTAATTAAATATTAATTTTGTATTCTTGGTATTCAAGCATGAAATAAAAATCTCATTAAATACACTCATCACCAATAACTGTATTAGATATACTATTACTACCGTATACTCGGAATTTATATTCTTACCATGTGTGAGCCTTTGGCAATAAATCTGTGTTGGCATCAATTTGATGAATGGTAAATAAGCGTGGACCGGCCGCACCTGTTGAACCTGTGGAGAGCATCAGTGGTAGGGAACTTGTTTATGCATATATGTATTTATGAAGTCAAAGAAGAAATTCCCCAGCTTCAGCGATTATCTTACTATGGTATTTAATTGATCATTTAACGGTCAAATCTGGTCAAGAAATTTTAACTCAGTGAATGGCCATTTACAGGCCAAGAGATATTTTTGAAAATTTACCACTGGAATTACAGGCTTGATACTCGAGCCAGTCATTCCAGTGGTAAATTTTCAAAAATAGTCCTCTCTCGGTCTGCAAATGGACATTCACCAAAATGACTGCAGAGGCTGGTTTCTTATGGCGAGGTTAAGAGCTAAAGATTCTTGATATAGAGTTAATGTTGTCCAAGAGACCACCCATCTTTCACAGTCAAAACCAGTGGTCAGAAGATTGGTCAAGAAAATCTCAATTTTTGCTTAGTGATTGTCCATTTTCAGGATAAAAGAATATTTTTTGAAAGATTATCAAGAGAATGACTGGCTCACTTATTGATCCATCCATTTAATTAGTAAACTTTCAAAAATAGTCTTCTCTTGGCCTACAAATGGACATTTATTAAGACCACAGCAGAAACCATTTTTGGTCCTCTTGACAATTAAAGTTAACTGTCACGCTGCTGCATGCCACCAAACAATAATTTTGATGAGCTAAACTCTTGACTTGCTGAATATTTTGAAACCAATTTGACTGAAAGCTGAAAGTTGTTGGTGGCTAACTTTCAGTCAAATCGTTTTCAAAATATTTAGCCGGTCCAGATATAAAAACCCAGGAATACGACGTCTGCAAAAACTCAGCAGTCAGACGCTTTTGTCAGAGACCACCCGTATTTAGCAGCCACTTACTGATGCACTATAATATATGCTAGTCAATGGCGTGATTGTATTATTATTATTATTATTATTATTATTATTATCCCTCTTTGGGCAGATGTTAGAAAGCCAATACTGGGATCTGTTTCTAGATATGCCTACCGATTTATAGCTAAGCTCCGCCCACAGTGAGAGGCCTACTGAACATTCTCAAATTAGTTTAATAATGCAACAATTTTGAATTCCACTGTGAGCACTACTTCAAAATAGGGGCACTGCAATGGGTAGCATGGCGGCATGCACCTGACAGCATTTTCATGGCGGACCTCAAAGAGAGGCTACTCCCAAACGCACCAGCACAACCAGCTTTGTTTCTGAGATACATTGATGACATCATCATCTGGGACCACAGTGAGATAGAGCTCCACCAATTCATCCATTATATGAACAGCTGCCATACATCAATAACATTCGCAGCAGCTTTTTCATCCACAGATGTTAGTCTTCTGGACACCAGTCTCTCTGTCACCAGAAGGAAATATTGCCTTCATATTATACACTAAACCCACTGACACTCACGGCTATCTGGAATACAGCTCAGCTCACCCACCTGCATGCAAGTCCATATGGTCAGTTTCTGAGACTGCGCAGAATCTGCACGGACACCAGAGAATATATCAAACATGCGACAGATCCAATCTCCTAATACACCACCAGCAGCTATCCACTCGCTATTCTCATAAAAGCATATATGCAAAACCGCTCTCAACAGACTGCAAGGATATCCTGTACCCAACAAGATGATCACAGACATCACAAAAAACTATGAACAAAATGGTTTTCGTAAGAGAATACACACCAACGAGTCACTTCACCAAATCTATCATACTTAAATATTGACCCTTGCTTGAATCAAACTCTACATGTCACCGACACATAGCTTTCTCAGAGAAACGACTCTTCTGGCACAGAAGAAACCATACCTTAAAAGACAAAATCATCAGGGCGTGTTTGCCCAAGCGGGATAAGGATAAACCTCCCTATTGCAATCGCTTTGAACAATGCACCACCAACTGGAATATTTGTTAAAGTATGACAAAAACGCCATTCTTTTGCAGCAACCATACAGGTTACTTGCATAGATGTAAAGTCATCGGGAATTGCAAAATTAAGAATGTCATTTATCTCATCACGTGCAAAATTTTCAGCACACAATGTCGGTGAAACCAAACATTCCTTTAGGATACGCATCAAAGATTATCTTAGGCGTATATCCTAGACGCGCCTCATACGATACACCAGTATCCAGACATATTAATCTCCATGGATACAATAGAAATGATATGCAATATCACGTTATTCAAGTTCTCTCATCAGAACACATCCTGAGGTATCAACACAGGGTAGGGGTATACTGATGTTTGGCTGCTCACCAACTCTTCTCACATGCATAGTCAGAGTTCCCACAAGTTTTAAAAAATAGAATTCAAGTTTTTTAAGGGATATTTAAGGTTAACAAGGACTTTCTCAAGGTACAGCCTCCCCTTCTAGCTGTCTGTTCCTCCTACATCATTTTTTATTAGATCACATTTTAATTACATTTTAGAAACAGAAGATTACAATAAATTCTGAATTACAAATCCTGTGAATAAGTTATTACATAAATTTAAATAGACCGTCACCTGGTCTGCCCTAGCCAGGGAATTTGGACAATGACAAACTCAACAGTTTTTCAAGGAAATTTTGAATTCTGGCTGAATTCAAAGACTTTCAAGGCCTTAAAATGCAGCAAATGTTTTCAAGGATTTTCTAGGTTGTGGGAACCCTAATGGCGAGTCCCCAACCTGACTAGTTATTACCCGCACCCCAATTTCAATTATTTATTTATTTTTAACTCCAGATCATATCAGAGCATCAACAACTTCTGAAACAAATGCAAAATACCCAAACATTATCGGAGCAAGGTAGCGTTTATATAATTTCATTTAATATAATTTCACGAGTAATCGATAACACCTATTGAACACGTACCCTGTAGAGCCTTAAAGCCTTGTAGTGGAACACGAGAGCTGCCGGTAACAAACTGTAATAATCGTGCTCGCATTTCGTCGTCGTAACTGTCGACAATCTTCCAGAACCATTTCACGACGTTACTGTCTGGCGTACAGTGTTTTAATCGTGTATGCTCATTCCAATCATGAATGTCAATTTTTCCTAAGCCGCCAATCATCAGCTGTGTGAAATCAAACGACATTTGTGTGGTAACTTTCTGATTACTCCAAGCCACCGAACAATAATTGCAATGGACAATAACTCTGGACCAGCTGAACATTTTGAAAATAATTTGACTGAAAGTTGTTGGTGGCTAAGCCATCAACAACTCAGTCAAATTGTTTTCAAAATATGCAGAGGGTCTAGAGTTAAAACCCCATGGAAAATGTATTCTGCAGAAATTCAGCAGACAGGCAGTTAATACAAGAGGCCCAAGTGGCCTGTATCACTCACAGGGACCATAGGCATCTCAACTATAAGTGGAACTCTCACGAGTTGAGCAAACTTGTAACAAGAAAACAGAGGCCATGTTTCTTTATGTATAAACTTCTCTTGAACAAACTTTAATGGCCCTTAGTCATCAATATCATATCTCCAAAATTCATTCAGTGGCTCTGGAGACGAAGTTGCTTTCATGAAAACCAGGATATCCAAGATGGTCGCCCAACCATTTGGCAAATCAAGTTCCCTTGAGCAAACTTGGTTCAGCTCGTGCCCTAAATGATATTTTATGAATTTTGAATCAATCGCTCAACCAGTTTTGGCGAAGATTTTTAAAGACATTTCTAAAAATCGACCAAACTCGATGATGGCCACCGGCCAAATTGGCCGATCGGCTTCCTGTGAACAAACTTAAATCTCCATGCCCTAAGGATGTTTCCTGCCATATATAATTGAAATTGGCCCAGTAGTTCTCGAGAAGACATTTTAAATTTCCCATTGCTTTAGTATTTTGCGGGAAAATTATCCAAGCTGGCTGGCAACCTGTTCATCCGACATTTTCGAAAATTGCAAATTTGAGATCAGCATACCAAAAAACATATATAAAACCAATTTCGGCCTCAAAATTCATCAAATAAAAAAATACAATATGGTCGCCAAACACTCTATATTTTGATTAGTCCACGGCGGCCATGTTCTTTGACGGATCAACTTACCTAATTGAACAAACTTTAATGGCCCTTAGTCCCTAATCATAGCTCCCAAATTTCGGCCCGATCCCATCAGCGGTTCCGGAGGTCGTTTTCAGAAGAACTAGGTCATCCAAGATGGCCACCGAACCATTTGGTCAATCAAGTCTTCTTGAACAAACTTGGTTTACCTCTTTCCCTAGATGATGTTTTATGAGTTTTGAATCGATTCCCCAAGCGGTTTTGGAGATTTTTCAAGACATTTCCTAAAATCGGCCGAAATCCAAGATGGTAACCGGCCAAATTGGCCGATTGGCGTCATTTGAACAAACTTTGATCCCTATGCTCCAGGGATGCTTCCTGCATAATATAACTGAAATCGGACCAACGGTTCTTGAGAAGTCGTTTAAAGGAAAAAGTATATCGCGGTTTTCTGGATAATATTGGGATATCACCCAACTCTACCATCTTGTGGCCACAAAAACTGGTGTCGCATATCAATATGCTTGGATGTATATATGAGTGATTGAGTTCCTTTGTAACTAAGTTAACTTATTATTTAAAAAGCAGGAGCATTCATTAAAAGCTATCTAAGCTGAGAAATGTGTGCAAGAACAACAGCATAAGTGTCAAATACAGCAAGTCTAATGAATATTTTGAAATTAATTTCATTGGAAGCCATTGCCACCTTAGGCAGCAACGACTTCCATTCAAATTAATTTCAAAATATTCAACAGAATACAATTTATATAGTTAATAATTTACTTTTTCAGGGATTTGTTGGTGAAAGTGTTAAAAGGAACTAAAGCGGAGAAACAGGTGCAAGAACAACAGCCTAAGTGTCAAATTCAGTACACTGATTGGTCTGTATATATACATTACCTCAAGTTCTCTTTCATCAAAACACTTGAGTAGATGTTGGGGGATGATTTCATTGAAACCCTTCTGTAAAGCTAAAAACTGTGCCTCAATTCCTCGCAGGAACCGCCAATGAACAAACAATCTGGCAAAAAACAAGACATTATATTCAAGATAAAACATCAACGCTTTCCAAACATCAGACCCCTTGACACACTGGTGACCAGTCTTTTACCCCTTTACTGTTCAGATTTGGTTACCAAAAGCAGAATAGGTGCTTATTGAATGTCCATTTGACAGCCAATAGAAGACTATTTTTGAAAATTTACTACTGGAATGACTGGCTTGAGTCAGTCATTCCAGTCGTAAAATTTCAAAAATTGTCTTCTCTTGCCCTGCAAATGGGCATTCCACAAAACCACTACAGAGGCCAGTTTTGGTTGGCATGATCATTAAAGGGTTAATCCGTCAATGGTCAAGCCGACCCAAAATAGCTACTGCAGTTGTCTTGAGAAGTGTCCTTTTTTGGCAAAGAGCAGACCATTTTTGAAAACTTACAACTGGTATAACTGGCAAAACCAATTAAAATTTCAAATAGTCTTTTCGTCATAGTTCATCAGGAGAATGAGGAATGCACATACCAAATTTGATGCAAATCTGTTCACACATTCTAATGTTAATACTCATGGTGGCAGTGCTCCTGTTAACCTTTCTGGCAACCAATACCATAATGACAAAATTTGTATCTGCGGTTAACATCAGTATAAACTAAACAGTCATGTCCCCTTAGTCCATTAGTCTTTCATTCACAAAAGTATATTGCGGGTTGAATCTAAAAAATTACTGATCTGATTTGGCTCAAACGTTAACACAGTGAAGGAACTTGGGGTGTCAAAGGATTTCCAGACTTTGGTATTGATCCGGATAAAATAACCAGGATGTGGATCGGATCAAATTTTGGGTCCGTGGCTATTTAAAAAACTACTGGTCCGATTTGGCTCAAATCTTAGACAAGGAAAGGGTGTGTCCATACACTAGGATTCCACTAAGTCAACTTTGGGGCTGAGCAGGAAAAAATCTAGGAAATCCGAAAAAATCCTGAAAATCCAAAAAATTCTGGAAACCGGCAGCTACCGCGATTCTATTGACCTTATTCTTAAATCTGTACAGGCAAGCTCGGCTCAGTACCCTTGAGCGCCTTATATATGTTTCAAAGCTCACAGATCGATCACTTACTTGACATATTCCTTCTTATTTTCTTCCGTTACTAACGTATCTTTGC